>OY986438.1:1417500-2017500 GCA_963920525.1 Dichetophora obliterata | reverse complement strand
GCTGCCTTACCTTACCTTATCTTACCTTGCCTTACCTTACCTTACCTTACCTTACATTACCTTACATTACCTTACCTTACCTTACCTTACCTTACCTTACCTTACCTTACCTTACCTTACCTTACCTTACCTTACCTTACCTTACCTTACCTTACCTTACCTTACCTTACCTTACCTTACCTTACCTTACCTTACCTTACCTTACCTTACCTTACCAAATTAACCTTACCTCCTTTTCTTGTGCGTCATGTGCAGTAATCCTACTTCTACTCACGCTTACTATGTAATGTAAATATCATCTGTCTTGGTGCAGCCAAGTCTGAAATAATGTAAGAGTGAATTGTATGTATATAGTTATTGTAGGCTTCGCACCTATATTGCACTTGTAATAAATAAAATATAAAATTTTTGATTTTTTTATCTTTCTGCTTACTACTGGATGAATTTTTTTAAATTTTCTATTACTTCATAAATGTACCTAAAATGTACACTCAGAAAAAATTTTCTAAGAATACGAGAAAAAAGGCATCATATTTATACAAAAATGGTATTGACTCTGCTCCAGAGAATGTTTCTCTAAATGTGATCCAAAAAATTCCCTAAAAATGGTAAAAAGCTTTCATGAAAAAGATAAATATTTTCTCATCAATAAAAACACCTTCTCTTTAACAGAAAAGTCTTTCTTTATAACAGGTTCAATCGTTTTCCTTATTGCACAAATTTTTTCCGAAAACAGAAATATTTATTGAATTTTAATAAATATTTATTGAATTTTAATAAATATTTATTGAATTTTAATAAATATTCTTTAAATTGCGTTTATAGCATCTCACAGAAAAAGAACGCTTTCTTCAAAACAAAGAAATGTTCTAATATCTTTATCGCGTACATTTTTCTCTAAAACAGAGAAGTATATCTGCAATTATGATTAAAAATGTCTTTTTGTGAAACATTTGTTTTAACTTAGTTCTACGCAGAGTAAAAATAATAATATGGTATTGTGATTCGGCTGCAAAAATATTAGTTAAAAATATGTTAAGAGGTAGAGGTAGAATTATTGTTGTGGCAATGTTTTTCAGAACCCCTCATAAATATTCCAGACATTTCTTCTGAAAAACGATTTTATAAATGCATCCAAAGAACCAGTGGCAATAAGCAACATCGCTTTGTGTAGCTATGTTAAATAAAAAATTCTTTTGAAATAACAATCGTCATAATATGCAGAATATGCAACACTTGCTTTTCACAAGATCATTCACTCGCTCCAAGGTTTCTAAATTTTTTTTCGTACCTAATTGAATATGAATATAATAAAAATATATCGTTTTTAAAAAAGAAGGCTTTTTATTTTTGAGAAAGGATTTGTTTTTATTGAAGAAAATATTTCGCATAGTGAATTGTTTATCTGCAATAGAGAACACTTTTTATTTTCTATAAATTTTTCTCTAAAAATGAAAAATTTTTTGATACGAGAAAAATACTTATCATTATTAGAGGCACGTAACATTTTCATTTCCCACAAGTGAAGAAATATTTCTTCGAATATGTCTATTCTATCTAATAGTTCTAATTGAAGAAAATTTTAGTTGAAATTGAGAAAATTGCTTTTATCGAAAATAGATAAAATTTTCATCAAAAAGAAATAGTTGTTTTTTTCTGAGTGTACCTTAAAAATATTTTCATTAGTGTGCTTCAAACTTTTTCTAAAAATGATCAAAATAATATTGATTGATGTCACAAAACAAGAACAAAACCATGTTGGGCAAAAGCTTTTTAACGAGCAGTTTATTAACCTTATTGTTCACGTATGAACTTAACTTTATCTTCAAAACCAACACTGTTCATTTCCAAATAAAGCAAAATAAAAATAAATGGTTAGTTATTAGCGACACTTTCTCAAGACTTAATGTCAACTTAGCCGCCCACAACAATACATCTTCTTAGCTTACAAAAAAAAAAAAAAAACAACCAAGAAACAACACATCGTAATTCTACTGGCCTGAAGGTCTGAGTAGCATTATTTTGCTAACAATTCTTGGCTTAATTTTCCTAGCCTGCTCATTCGCTTCGCCAACCTTTGCTTGATACACATTGCCACAAAACCGGTTCACAATTAAAGTTAGGCTCGCGCCTCTGGGGCCTGGTCTGGATGTTATTTCTCGTCGTTGTTATTGTTGTAGTTTTTGTTGCCATTAAAGTTATAGTAGCCAAAGACGTTGTGCTTTAATAGAAGAAAAACAAAGCCAGCTAGTGTTTGTCTTGGCGTGCACTTTAATGTTTATTATAAGTTAAATAAGAAAAAATATATCTACAAAGGAAGATTTGTGAGGAGATCTAGTGAATAAGATGGTATATAATAACAAAAAGAAATAAATTGAAATAATAACAAAGCATTTACTATGCTTAGAAAAGTGAGGAAAAACAAAAAGAAACGGTAAAAGTATTCTTTTATATACATAAAATTAGTTGATAGAATACACTTTAAAAAAAGATATGGATTGAGAAAACAATCTTTTCATTTTAACAAACTGAAGAAATTTCTGTCAAAAATTACTTTGCTACTTATCACAAAGTGGTGACGTGAATAGGTTATAAGAAATTAAATGAATTTAAAAAAAAAAAATTTGAAATCATTGTCTTTTGAGACCTCGATTTAAAAAATTAAGGGCTTTCTACTACACATTAATGTCAATTAACGTTGAAAATACTCCGAGAAAAACCATACAATAATGTAAAGTTTAGACTGCTTTACATTAACAGCCCTATTCTGGCAAATTAACAAATTGTTGACCAGTATTTTGAATATTTCTATGTGTTTGTTGTTTTCAATACAGAATTTAAAGCTCAAAAAACAAAATTTGTTAATGAAATTATCAATAACTGAAAAGCAGTTGACAATTTTTATCGAATTTTTTTATTTTTGAGCTTCAACTTTTGTTTTGAAATAAAAAAATTACAACAAACACATAGAAATATTCAAAAGTACTGGTTAACAATTTGTTAATTTGCCAGAATAGGGCTTTAAAAATACTCTACTCAAAAATAAACTGCCAACATTGTGAAAAACTTTAGGCTCTCGAAACCATTTTGCTGTCTTATACTATATACATATAAGAATACATATAAGAAGTTCCATCAGTGTTACAAATTTTCAATACTTATTCACATACATTTTGAAATTACCAAGACTATTTTCCAATTCTAGAATTTTAAAGTAATAAAAAATACACTCGAATACTTTTTATTTATAACAATAACTTTAACTATAATAACTGTAACTATAACTATTACTAAAACTAAAGCTATAACTAAAACTATAACAATAACTATAACAATAACTATAACGAAAACTATAACAATAACTATAAATATCTATACTTAACTAACTAAACTATCTATACTAAAACTAAAACTAAAGGAAAACTAAAACTAAAACTAAAACTAAAACTGCAACTATAATTATAACTATAACTACACCTATAGCTATAACTATAATTGTAACTAAAACTATATCTATAACTATACCTATATCTATAATTATAACTACAACTATAACAGTAACTTTAACTATAACAATAACTATAAGTGTTATAGTAACTATAACTATAAATATAACTTTAACTATAACTATAACTATAACTATAACTATAACTATAACTATAAATATAACTATAACTATAACTGTAACTATAACTATAATAACTATAACTATAACTAAAACTTTAACTATAACTACAGCAATATATCTATAACAATAACTATAACACAACTATAACAACAACAATAACACTAACAATAACTATAACTACAACTATAACTAAAACAAAAACTGAAGCAAAAACTAAAACTAAAACTAAAACTGTAACTTTAACTATAGCTACACCTATAACTATACACCTATAACTATAACTATAGCTACACCTATAACTATAACTATCATATAAATATAGCTATAAATATAACTATAACTATAACTATAACAACAAAAATAATAATAACAATAACATAACTATAACTATAACTATAATTATAATTATAACAATACCTATAACTATCATATAACTATTACTATAACTATCACTTTAACTATAACTATACATATAACTTTAACTTTAACTTTGACTTTGACTTTAACTGACAATAACAACTACAACTTTAAATATAAATATAACTTTTACTATAACTGTAACTATAACTATAACTTTAACTATAACTAAAACTATAGATATAACAATAACTATAACAGAAACTATAACAATAACAATAACAACAACTATAACTATAACTATAACTATAACTATAACTAAAACTATAAGTATAACAATAGCTATAACAAAAACTATAACAATAACAATAACAACAACATTAATAATAATAATAACAATAACTATAACTATAGCTATAGCTATAACTATAACTATAACTATAACTATAACTATAACTATAACTATAACTATAACTATAACTATAACTATAACTATAACTATAACTATAACTATAACTATAACTATAACTATAACTATAACTATAACTATAACTATAACTATAACTATAACTATAACTATAACTATAACTATAACTATAACTATAACTATAACTATAACTATAACTATAACTATAACTATAACTATAACTATAACTATAACTATTACTATAACTATAACTATAACTATAACTATAACTATAACTATAACTATAACTATAACTATAACTATAACTATAACTATAACTATAACTATAACTATAACTATAACTATAACTATAACTATAACTATAACTATAACTATAACTATAACTATAACTATAACTATAACTATAACTATAACTATAACTATAACTATAACTATAACTATAACTATAACTATAACTATAACTATAACTATAACTATAACTATAACTATAACTATAACTATAACTATAACTATAACTATAACTATAACTATAACTATAACTATAACTATAACTATAACTATAACTATAACTATAACTATAACTATAACTATAACTATAACTATAACTATAACTATAACTATAACTATAACTATAACTATAACTATAACTATAACTATAACTATAACTATAACTATAACTATAACTATAACTATAACTATAACTATAACTATAACTATAACTATAACTATAACTATAACTATAACTATAACTATAACTATTACTATAACTATAACTATAATTAAAACTATAACTATAACTGTAACTCAAGCCTGTAGCCAGACCAAGAAGACAGTGAGGGCAGGCATGAATCTTGTGCGAAATGAATACATTATACATATTTATAAAAAAACAGGTCATTTTTTGATATTAACATGGATATGTAGATCTTTTTCTACATGAGATTAATACATAAAAAATAATGTAAAAATTAATTCAGGACTTTGTAACAAAATGAAGGTAAAAATACAAGATTTATTTAAAGTCGCTAGAAAAATAAGAAATAGTAGCGAAATGGGCTAACATATGTATAAGACATTTTTAAGGTAAAACAAATACACAAATTGAATTAACCCGCACTCGTCGTTTGCATCAAATTGATGCAAATTATTTATTCAGATTTATATATTAAGAACAAACATGCATGTTTTGATTTAAATCTTTTGCTTCTTTAAATTTTTGCTAGAATTCAGATTGTAAAATTAATAAACATTCATCATGCAAAAAAAAAATTAAAAGAAAGAAATTAAAAACATTTCAACGAATTATATATTCTTTTTGTATCTGCATAAAATTAGTGCACAACGTGCTTTTCATTTCTAGAAAGTTCCTATGTTGCGGGTTAAAAAATTATTAAAATTCAAATCTTATTTTTTGAAAAATTGTAACAATCTGTCTGAAATGTTTTGTTAAACAAATTTCATGTACATATTCAAGTCATCAATAAGGTGAATGTGTTTATTTTTTGTTATTTTAAACTAAACTAAATTTAAAGCAATAAACAAATATATCAACAAAATGCATATTAATTATTTATTTAAAGTTTTTCATTGTCTGATTTGGCCAGGAGGCAAACGGTCGTAGTAGGGGGCACTGCCCCCTTTCCCCCTGGCCGCCCTGACTACAGGCCTGCTGTAACTGTAACTGTTACTGTAATTATAACTATACCTATAACTATCATATAACTATCATATAACTATAACTATTACTATAACTATTACTATTACTATAACTATAACTATAACTATAACTATAACTATAACTATAACTATAACTATAACTATAACTATAACTATAACTATAACTATAACTATAACTATAACTATAACTATAACTATAACTATAACTATAACTATAACTATAACTATAACTATAACTATAACTATAACTATAACTATAACTATAACTATAACTATAACTATAACTATAACTATAACTATATCAATAACTATAACTATAACTATAACTATAACTATAACTATAACTATATCTATAACTATAACTATAACTATAACTATAACTATAACTATAACTATAACTATAACTATAACCATAACTATAACTATATCAATAACTATAACTATAACTATAACTATAATTATAACTATTACTATAACTATAACTATAACTATATCAATAACTATAACTGTAACTATAACTATTACTATAAATATAACTTTATTATTAACTATAAGGATAACTATAACTACAACTATAACTATAAATATATTTATAACTATAAATTTATCTTAAATTATAACTAAAACGATAACTACAACTACAACTACAACTATAACTATAACTATATTATAATTATAATAAATTACAATTATAATTATAATTATAGTTATGGTTTTAGTTTATATAGTTGTATAATTATATAATTTTAATTATTAATTATAATTATTAATCGTAATTTTTTTATGAAAGTTAGAATTCCACACCCCAAAACTTGCCCCAAACAAAAAGGTTCCATCCTGAATTTTTTTATATGTGGAAAAAGCAAACTGATTTTATTATTCTTTAATCCCAAAATTACTATCTATCGTACTTCATACCGTAAAATGATCTTGAAATAAAATACTCAGTTCAGAAAAAAAAAATTTAAATAAAAAACAACTATAGAAGGTGAAAAGGTTCCTCTCTACATTTTTGTTCAAAATGTTATTTTTTTTTTAATCGAACTAGAACTATGCTCAAGTCCCGCTCTATCGTCCTTGGTACCTACTAGGGTTTTCCCGAAATCCCGGGATTTTCCAAAACCCTTTGGGTCTAAAATGCCAAATTTTAAAATAATGGCATTATGCTATAATAAAAGCAGGGACCGTTATTAACTCTTTCTCTTCAATTCTGCGTTTTAGCAAAAACAATTGCTTATTTTTATATTTTAAAAAAAATTCAAACTTATTCCTTATTCATACTTAAAATTTTCAAAAACACCCAAAAGTGATAAGACAAACTAAGACGAAATCATAATTACTAATGCAGTTTTTTTGCGGTTATACAACTATAATTATAATATATATATTATAATTATATTTATTATAATATATAATTATTATAATTATTATAATATATTTAGGGTATTCACAAGGTGTGCTATCATGTCATATTGTCATATTGCCCTAAAATTGTACAACTAAAATTTACAAGATATATAAATGCAAATAAGAAATAGTTGTTTGATTACGACACTTCAATAAACATAGCTTTCAGAGTTGTAATATAATAGTACTTTTTTATATGGAAGGCAACAATAAAATGTTTAAACTAGTGTAAAATCTTAGGACAATATGACATTATGACATTATAGCACACCTTGTGAATACCCTAATTATAATTATTATAATTATAATATATATTATAGTATATAATTATAATTATAACTATAACACAACTTATTTATAATTATAATTATAATTCTTAAACTATTCGTTTTAAGATGTATAAAATTCTCTGAGAAAGCTGAAAAATAACCGACGAAACGTCGGAGTAAAGAAATTAAATAAATTTTTTAGTTGCATAAAAAAAAGAAAACATTTAGCCTAAGCACTTGTGCATGAAATTATATTATTCAAAAGTTGGTCAAATACACTTATTTAATATTTACTGCTATTTTTTACATTTAAACAAAAATTCTTTGTAACGAAACTATGATTTACTCTGAAAAATTGTTTAACACTTTTAGAATGCATTTAAAAACAAATTGTTTTAAAATTCTACTAATTTACAATTGTTTTTCAAATATTTTAAAATGTTCAATAACATCAACTTATGTTTTTGGTCTTAAATTTGTTATAACTTGTGTCTGTATGTATTATTTAACAATTTTTACTATTATTTTTTAACAAATTTTTGTTTCAAATTCCTTATAGCGAAACAATTTTTTTTTTAATTTTTAATATAAAACAAATATATAAATATGTATAATATAAAATGAAAAACATTCAAATTTAATTCTTTTAAAATAAAGCTGTTCATCAAATACAGGGTCCGCCATATAACTTTTTTTTTTTTGAAAATTCTATAAAAAAAACTACTGAATATTTTCTTTAATTTCTTTTTTTGTTTGAAAGTACAATCCTTCCGGTTATTAATGGAAAATAATTTCATTCAAATGGCTGCCTCGGCTGGCCATGCAGTAGCCTACACGATCGGTCCAATTTTTAAGCACATTATCGATTGTGTGCAGCTGTATTTCACCAATGGCTTCACGAATATTGTCTTTTAAAGCGTCAATTGTCTCTGGCTTGTTGGCGTAACACTTATCTTTGAGGGCACCCCACAAGTAATAGTTCAACGGTGCCAAATCGCAGCTCCGAGTTGGCCAAACGACATCAGCTCTGCGGCTGATAATGCGATCTTCAAAAACAGGGCGCAAAACATCGAGTGTAGCTTCGGCTGTGTGGCACGTAGCGCCGTCCTGTTGAAACCAAATGCTGCCAATATCTTCCTCTTCAATTTTTGTGAACAACATAGCCCGATAACGATCGCCATTGACTGTAATGGCCACTCCTTGCTCATTTTCGAAGAAAAATGGCCCAATTATGCCTCTGGACCAAAATCCGCACCAAACAGTGACTCGTTTTAGATGCAGCGGCTTTTGAATGTATGCGTGCGGGTTTTCTGTGCCCCAAATGCGACAATTTTGCTTGTTTACATACCCGCCAAGATCAAAAGGAGCTTCATCTGAAAAGATGATTTTTTTGGCAAAATCGGCATCATGATTTTTAAAGTAATGTCGCAATATTTTCCAGCGTTGTTCAAGCGTATACACAACCATATTCGTTCAGCGGAAGGATAAAACTAATTATGTGTCAAATCAGACATGAGCTAAGTGTTACCATTCACGAAATAAACACTAGTTGAAAAAAACGTTATATGGCGGATCCTGTATAAAATTTTTGTTCATACCAACAGTTGCTTCACAAATTTTGGTTTTAAGTTTGGTACAAATTGACTGTATAAGTATTTTTTAAAAATTTTGACTATTATTTCTTAAAATTTTTATTTATACGAAATTCTGTATTTAATAGTTTCAACGTTCTTCACTTAATTTTAATATAAGGAATCTTGTGGTAATATCCGCTTTTCCACTTTACAAAAGACTTAGTGCAAAAATTTTTTTTGAATTAGTCCAAATATGCACTCATTTGCATGTTGAGAACTCTTGAACAATTAGGATTTTTATTTTGGTTTTTTCAGCAAAGTTATTTCTATAATTCTTGCCAACAACTTTTTTGAACACTTATATAACGAAAAATCATTTGAAATTGTCTTTAAACCTTTAATAAGCGACATTTGTCTTGCCTGCTTTCAACGTTTCAAAGCAAAAAATGTTACTCATACGCAATGTTGTTCGCATTTTTTTTCGATTGACTTTTTGTAAGAATCTTTCGATAAGACCCATTGGAAGCGATTTTTTCATATTCATTTATTCAGAAAAATTGTTGGCCAGAATTATAGAAAGAACTTTGCTCAATAAACCAAAATTAAAATTCTAATGGTTCAAGAGTTATCAACATGAAAATGTGTGCATATATTGAGTAATTTTTGATATATCTTAAAAAAGAAAATTTTGTTCTAAAATGTTCGGTAATGTGGCAAAACAAATGTCACCACGAGATTTCTTATACCAAAATAAAGTGAAAAATGTTTAGATTATCAAATACTGAGAAAGAAGATATAAAAAAGCGCACAGTGTTATTTGTAATGAAGTTATTAATGCAACTTTCTCCCCTTATGCATTTCTATTTAAATTGAAACTATTTAAACATTTGATATGCTAAGTTAAAAATTTCATTTTTGTATTATTTTTTTTTTGTCATTAAACTTACATAGAACTTTTTTTTCAAAATTTTTTTACATTTTTCCAACCATATTTGTAGTCTAACAGAAAATTAAAAAAATGCAAAGAACCAAAACCATTTCCTGCACTTAAGTTATGCATTTGTTTCGAGTGTTTAAGAAGGCGGCAACGAAAAATATTTTCATTTACAAGAAAGCATCTGAATGCTGAAGAGCCTCTAGTTGCGGGTTGTTGTTTTTATTGCTAGCTGTGTTGTTTCTGTTATTGTAATGCTGTTGGTTGGTTGGTTAGCTTGCGCATACCAAAGCAATTTGTTGTTATTATTGTCCGCAGGCACTGCTATTTTAAGAGTCTGGCAAACCACTCGAGACATCAACTGGCATTGAGACGACTTCAATCTAAGCCTCAGACCAAGCTGCTCTCGGTGGCCATCAGTTTCAAGAGCTAAGCTTGCGGTTGCAGCTCAAGTGTTGTGGCTGTCGCCATATCGATGATCTGACTTTTTTTAAATACTTCAACTTAAGTTTCTATATGGCTTATTTTGTATTAATATGATTGTGCTGTGTTGAATTCGGTTTCAATTCGACCCAATCTTTTTCATCACTACAAACGACATTCAATCATTTTCATAGTGTGTAGCTACATTAACTCGACTTTTTGCGCTGCTCCTTGACCGGCTTCCTTCATTCATTTTCATTTCGACTTTCTTTAGATTGTTTTTATATTTAATCAATCTTCTTGGCTCATCATGACTATTATCATCATCATCATCGTCATCATTATACGTCGTTCTGCGGACATATCACACGTAAACGTACATTTCCATTAATAACTTGTAATTAAATTTAAATCAAAATAAAGGCCGCTCAGCGAATTGCCATCAAAGCAAATGCAGATAACGCAAACGAAGGAAGATGTACGCAAAAGTAAAAAAAAACGTTCATCAAGATCAAGCCACTGAGTGGCTGTGATGGCTGTGATGGCTGCTTCCTTTGCAAGGCCTGACATGATCCAACAGAGGAGTAGTGAAACTTTCGAGCTCAATGTTGGAACAGCTAATTAATTTTTGCATTGAAGTAAAATTTATGAAAAAAGAAAACAGAAGCAAAATGAAAGAAAAACAATATTTTTACTTCTTGCCATCATTCTGTGGGCAGCCCTTCTGATTGTTAAGCATTAACAAGTTTAACTGGAATTGTTGGCAGAGCAGAAAGCGGCTCAAGAATTACGCGACAAAACACGTAAAATTCTGCTGATTCTTATCCGTGCAGCGATGCAGAAGCAAAGTACAAAGAATTCCTAATATTTGGACTGATTGATGTTGTTTGGTCCTTGGCGGGCTGGCATCAGAGAGGCATCGCAAGGCTTCCAAGCAGCTTGCAAAGCTGCTGCTGGAGAATTGAGTAGGCAAGAACCGTCTGGATAGCTAATAACAATTGTTTACTTATGCTACATGATGGCGAGCGGAAATAAAGTGATCTCCTGCAGTGGGGAAGGGGGTGGCTGAAGGTTTATCAGCCGAGCTGCTTTGCAAATGGCAATTAGTTGGGAAAATAAACGTGACGAGCAATTAATTAAGGAATTAAATGAAAACTCAGCAGATAGCAGCAGCGCTGACATTAGGCTTAAATGAAAAGCTCTCTATTGAAGAGTTTGTGTTGGTGGGCAGAGTAGTGCAGAGCGTTTGGCGTTGAAATTATGGCAGGCTGCTCGGTCGTCGACTGGTGGTAGAGTGCTTAAGCTGCGACAGTAGGCTGTTTGACTGTTAGAACATAATAATTATATGCTGTTGATAGCATTTTTAATGCTCATGCATACAAATGAGAAAATTTAACGAGCACACTGCGGGGAAAATACAAATTTTACTGAAATAAAATAAAAATTTTTAATCCTTTTTTATCTAGCTTTGAAGCCAATGAAGGGAAAAGAAGAAATTATTTAAAACGTATGAGCATTAATAAACTAATATTTTTTTTTATGTTTATATTTTGTCCATATCAATTCATTTTTAGAAAGAGTAAAGTATGAGGAAACTTGTTTTAAATAAATATTTAAATTTTTGTTAAATCTCAAAAAGTCACTTTTTTCTTACACCGTTTTTCATCATTTTTCGGACGTTTTTTCCGACAACCGTCTTAGAATTGTTCCGTCTTGCTTGAGTCTATTACAACAAGAAAATATAATAAAATAAAAAAAATAAAAAATAAGTTCAAAAAACTTAAACCGGACTACTAAAAAGCACGCTCTAAAAATTTTGAAACAATAAAATATTCTCATTTGAAATTGTTATGTACAAATTATTCAATATTTGTTTTCTTTTAAAAAACAACTTATATTTTATGGTACTAATTTATTGTGATGTTTCGAGACTCGCATTCTCGGACTCGTTAACGAGCTCGAAACGAACACGAGATCTCGGATCCATTCATTTTTCTAGTTGACTTTTCCTAAGAAAAACTTGAAAAAATTTTCATTGAAAATGATTAACATTAAAATAAACATCATATAAAATGATATTTAAAAAAAATTCCTTAAACTTTTTCATACACAATTAAATCAGAAGACTTAGAAGTTTTTCATATAAATTTCCTCGGTATTTTTCATAAAAAAATGTAATAATTTAATAATTATTCGCTGATTTTTAATCTTATGTTAGAATTTAAATACTATCTTTTACACAAAATAGTGATGGACAAAAATAGGCGAACCCTAAAAATGTGTTCTTTTAATTTATTGTTTTTGTGCATATGCTGGCAGTCTTTCCACTTTCAAAAAGTTTTTTGTCGCTAGGGTGGGCCCTGAAAATGTGTTGTTTTGTTTTAAACTCTTTGCATATGTGGTGGCAGTATTAAAGGGTTCGTTGATTTTGAATCTGATGTTAGAATTTTAAAATATTTTTTACACTAAGGTGGACCCTAAAAAATGTGTTTATATTTTATACTTTGTAAATGTGCTGATCGCTGATTTCGAATCTTACGTTAGAATATTAAAAAATATATTTATCACTAGGGAGAACCCTAAAAATGCGTTTTTTGTTTTCTACTACTCTTTGTATTTGCGATATTTGTGGTGTCGTTAATATCGAATCTGATGCTAAAATTTTAAAAAAAGTGTTATTTTAAAAAATAAGTTCAAAAAACTTAAACCGGACTACTAAAAAGCACGCTCTAAAAATTTTGAAACAAGAAAATATTCTCATTTGAAATTGTTATGTACAAATTATTCAATATTTGTTTTCTATTAAATAACAACTTACACAACTTATATTTTATGGTACATAAAACTATACCATTTGTATAGTTTTTGTATTGTTTTGTATTGTTTTTGCTTTATTGTTTTGTATTGTTTTGTATTGTTTTTGCTTTATACCATTTGTAGATACTCTGGTTGCTGATTTCGAAGCTGATGTAAGAATTTCAAATACTTTTTTGATACTAGATTGGACCCTTAAATGTGTTTGTGTTTTAGTTATGTTATGTTATGTTATGTTATGTTATGTTATGTTATGTTATGTTATGTTATGTTATGTTATGTTATGTTATGTTATGTTATGTTATGTTATGTTATGTTATGTTATGTTATGTTATGTTATGTTATGTTATGTTATGTTATGTTATGTTATGTTATGTTATGTTATGTTATGTTATGTTATGTTATGTTATGTTATGTTATGTTATGTTATGTTATGTTATGTTATGTTATGTTATGTTATGTTATGTTATGTTATGTTATGTTATGTTATGTTATGTTATGTTATGTTATGTTATGTTATGTTATGTTATGTTATGTTATGTTATGTTATGTTATGTTATGTTATGTTATGTTATGTTATGTTATGTTATGTTATGTTATGCTTTGTTATGTTATGTTATGTTATGTTATGTTATGTTATGTTATGTTATGTTATGTTATGTTATGTTATGTTATGTTATGTTATGTTATGTTATGTTATGTTATGTTATGTTATGTTATGTTATGTTATGTTATGTTATGTTATGTTATGTTATGTTATGTTATGTTATGTTATGTTATGTTATGTTATGTTATGTTATGTTATGTTATGTTATGTTATGTTATGTTATGTTATGTTATGTTATGTTATGTTATGTTATGTTATGTTATGTTATGTTATGTTATGTTATGTTATGTTATGTTATGTTATGTTATGTTATGTTATGTTATGTTATGTTATGTTATGTTATGTTATGTTATGTTATGTTATGTTATGTTATGTTATGTTATGTTATGTTATGTTATGTTATGTTATGTTATGTTATGTTATGTTATGTTATGTTATGTTATGTTATGTTATGTTATGTTATGTTATGTTATGTTACGTTATGTTATGTTATGTTATGTTATGTTATGTTATATTATATTATGTTATGTTATGTTATGTTATGTTATGTTATGTTATGTTATGTTATGTTATGTTATGTTATGTTATGTTATGTTATGTTATGTTATGTTATGTTATGTTATGTTATGTTATGTTATGTTATGTTATGTTATGTTAT
Source organism: Dichetophora obliterata (assembly GCA_963920525.1). Classification (NCBI taxonomy): domain Eukaryota; kingdom Metazoa; phylum Arthropoda; class Insecta; order Diptera; family Sciomyzidae; genus Dichetophora; species Dichetophora obliterata. The sequence goes on along the minus strand of OY986438.1, from coordinate 2,002,725 downwards.
GTTATGTTATGTTCTGTTCTGTTCTGTTCTGTTGTGTTGTGTTGTGTTGTGTTGTGTTGTGTTATGTTGTGTTATGTTATGTTATGTTATGTTATGTTATGTTATGTTATGTTATGTTATGTTATGTTATGTTATGTTATGTTATGTTATGTTATGTTATGTTATGTTATGTTATGTTATGTTATGTTATGTTATGTTATGTTATGTTATGTTATGTTATGTTATGTTATGTTATGTTATGTTATGTTATGTTATGTTATGTTATGTTATGTTATGTTATGTTATGTTATGTTATGTTATGTTATGTTATGTTATGTTATGTTATGTTATGTTATGTTATGTTATGTTATGTTATGTTATGTTATGTTATGTTATGTTATGTTATGTTATGTTATGTTATGTTATGTTATGTTATGTTATGTTATGTTATGTTATGTTATGTTATGTGATGTTATGTTATGTTATGTTATGTTATGTTATGTTATGTTATGTTATGTTATGTTATGTTATGTTATGTTATGTTATGTTATGTTATGTTATGTTATGTTATGTTATGTTATGTTATGTTATGTTATGTTATGTTATGTTATGTTATGTTATGTTATGTTATGTTATGTTATGTTATGTTATGTTATGTTATGTTATGTTATGTTGTGTTATGTTCTGTTCTGTTATGTTATGTTATGTTATGTTTTGTTATGTTATGTTATGTTATGTTGTGTTATGTTATGTTATGTTATGTTATGTTATGTTATGTTATGTTATGTTATGTTATGTTATGTTATGTTATGTTATGTTATGTTATGTTATGTTATGTTATGTTATGTTATGTTATGTTATGTTATGTTATGTTATGTTATGTTATGCTATGCTATGTTATGTTATGTTATGTTATGTTATGTTATGTTGTAAAATTTCACTTAAAAGCTCTTTAAACAAGATTTGTATGCAGCGCAATTTTATGGAAAAAAATAGTTTATTTAATTAATGACAATAATGCATAGTGAACGTTAATGCAAAGGACACTAGAAAATTGAAATATTTTATGAATATGTTTCTTAAAAATTTGACTACAGGTCTAAAATTATAACAACTATGCTAAAGACTATAGGACTATGATATAAATAAGTTTTCTTGAGTTTTTTCTAGTAAATTTCTACTAAATTTAGTGTGAACTTAAAATCCGTACATAATAATACTAAAATGTAAATATGTGGGCTATGCACAGAAGATTTAAAACGATTTTATTTAATGAAAATTTACATATAAGCCCCTTTTTAAAAATACCTAAGTTTAAAATAAGAACTAGTTATTCCAATTTAGCCTTAAGCAAGGATCACCAAATAATAAAAATCATCAAACAATAAGTTTTAAGTAACAAAATCTTTTCAACTCAACAAGTGCCAGACGGCTTAAAAGTCCGCAAGAGTCAACACAAAGCAATGAATACATCACCTTTCATCTTCAACAACAACAAAAATTTGCTGCATTTTTTTGTAACAACAAGCTGACAACAATAAAAAATAGCTTTTCTATAGTTGTCGTTGAAGAGTCATAGTGCAGACGCTTTGGAATCTTATGCTTTTAAAGTCTGGAGTGCTCCAGACTCTTGGCTATTAAAAGTGTCTTCAGTGTATAAAGCTGCAGAGAAATGTTATAGACACGAAAAATGGCGCAGTTAGCAAAAATAGGGTTAACGAACCGGCACAACACAAAGCTGGCAAGAAGTTGACTGTTTTTTTTTGTGCAACTGAAAACTGAGAATGAAATTTTACATAGAAAAAAAAACACAATCACCCATGTTGCCATTTAAGGATCGTAAAAAAATCCCTTTTGGCTGAATTATATTTTATTTTCCTTCGCTTTTTTATGCTAGCATTACATTTGGTCTTCTTAACAAGACGTTGAGATGCTCATTGTTTTTTCTTGAGTGCCTCCCTCAAGAGGGCGGGTTTTGGCATTGTTTGTTAATTTGCTGCTGTGGTGTTTCTGAAGCAGTGCAAGTTTCATTAAATTGACTGCAGTTTGCCGCTAGTGCCGCCTCAGCGGAAAAGTAGTTGCAGATAGAATACAAAATGTTTAACTGTGCATATAATGAGGCCAGCTGCACATTGGGATGGGTCTGCCACTTTATTATAAAAATTAATAAATTGTACACAAGAAAAATATAAACATAATTCAAATATGCAATAGGGGTATTCACACTGACTTGGGTAGTTGGGTATGGGTAGATTGGATGGCTGATGAGAGATGAGTAACAGCTGGAAGAGGGTTGCCACCAAATTATTTTTTGTCATTTTATGTGCGCAAATTTACGGCCATTAAATGGGCGTAAAAAAGTTTTTTGATATAATAGTCATTTTTAACGTGAGCTTCGCAGCATTTTATAATTGACTAGTAACCTCGGGCAGCCGTTGCCCTGCCACAGACCGCCATATAATACTTTTCATGCCAATCGGAAAAAAAATTTTATATATCTGAACTGGCATAACTGTAGTGCGAAAACGCCTATTATTTGTTCAGTTTTCGAAAGTAACCAATATATAAGGCATTTATATAGCAATAAAATATAGCATTTTTATTGATTTGAGGGCGGTAAACGGAGGTGTGGCCAAATTTTTTTAAAAAAAATGAAAAAATTGTAGCTGACTATGCGCACTTTTCTTCGCTCCACACTTATCCCCTGAAAATGGGGCGTAAACATTAGGGCGGGTCGATTTGTAGGGAGTGAAAAAATTCACCAATTTCCCTATGATTTCCGTATTCTACGGGTTATTCCATGAAAATTTGCCGAAGGAACCATACCACTATCGTTAAAATCGAGTCCCCTACTTTTTGTTGGTAAAAGTTCAAAAGTTACGGGCATTTTTGTCCAAATTTTGGACCATTTTTCCATTTTTTTCATGATTTTGTCCAAGAATATTACTTTCATGGCCATTTTTTTTTGGCTCAATCCATTATTTAATTCAATTTACAATTCAAAACGAAGAGTTTAAGCCCAAATTTATCGAATTCGGTTGATTAATTCATGCGATATTGCTAAAACAAAATAACACATAAAACCAACTTTTTGATTTTTTGTCCCTTTTATTTTTTTTTTCTACAAAAATTCAAATTAAGAGATAATAAAGTATATATCAACCTATTATCAAAAAAAATATTCAATTTGAGTGTAGTAAAAGACAAAATGTGAAAAAAACATTATTTTTTCTGAAAGTCTTGTTTGCTTCCAAGTCTTGGTGTTTTCTGTGAAAAAATATGCCAATAATGTAAAGCGCAAATCAGTCCACTCGTAACGTAAGGTTCGTAAGCTTCGTAAGTCAAAAAAATTGAGCCAAAAAAATGGCCATGAAAGTAATATTCTTGGACAAAATCATGAAAAAAATGGAAAAATGCTCCAAAATTTGGACAAAAATGCCCGTAACTTTTGAACCGTTGGACCAATGTTGGAGATTTTTTTTGTAAATTGATCAAAATGAGCTCACCTTTCCAACGCGCCTACTGGCGATTAAACCCGATCGATTTGAGTTTTGGATGTGAACGTGTAGGTAATACTTCATACGAACGTCAATTTGGGAAAAAATCTACCAACAAAAAGTAGGGGACTCGATTTTAACGATAGAGGTATGGTTCCTTTGGCAAATTTTCATGGAATAACCCATAGAATACGGAAATCATAGGGAAATTGTCGAAAAATAAATCGACCCGCCCTAGTAAACATAGTTCGAACACGTGCATTTTTAGTAAAGTTGCTGCCAGTAAATACAATCGGATTTGTCTGAAATATAGCGTTTTTATTGATTTATGAGCGGCAATAGAGGGTGTGGCAATTTTTTTTTGATTATTCGAAATATTAGCCTTGACAACATATGGTGTAAACTTGATGCATTCAGTTTAATTAATTATTGCCTAGTCTTGCAAAAGCTGGTAACCTGTGGAAAAAGTTGGTTCGAGACCCAACTCGGACAAAAAAAAATTTTTGTTATTTTTTTAAAATCTACAGTTTTTTTACAAACTTTTCTGTGTATTTTTTAGTTTTTTTTTTAATTTTTTCATACTAAAAATTTAAGAAAATACCTGGAGTTTTTACATACAAATACTTTCATGTGTTACTTTTCGGGAGCTCGGGTTCGAGACATACATCGGATAAAAAAAAAACAACTTTTTTTTTAATCTGCATTTTTTTTGCAAACTGTTCTGTGTATTTAAAATTTTTTTTTGAACTTTTTTGTACATTTTTCATATAAAATAATATGAAAAAAATCGGAACCTTCAAAAGATAGGCCTTACAGAAGTACTCATCAATGCAGTGATCATGGAAGGTATGTATGAATGGATGTATGTATGTATGTATGTATGTATGTGTGTATGTATGTTCATCTGTTTCACTTTCACTTTTAAACTGCTTATCAAAATTTGACAAATGAGGTATCGTTGGAAACGTTTTGATCGTCCGCTGGTTATAGGTTATTTAACTTCACATAAAATTTAATATTGTATTTGAAACAATACTTTAAACAAATCGAATGTTAAGGCATACGACCATGTTTATCTTTTTAACATCACTATAAATTAGAGTAATATGCAATAAAATATATTATGTGTAAATTGTTTATTTAATAGACAAACCAATTTAATAGTTTGTACATAACAATTTCAGGTGAGAATATTTTCTTGTTTCATAATTTTTAGGGAGCACTTTTAAGTATTCGGGTTTTAGTTTTTTGAACGTATTTTTTATCACTGATACGTATTCATACACCAAAAAAAAATATAACTAAAAATTTAATTAAATACTTCAAGCTGTTGAGTTAAATAACAGTTTTGTTTAGTTCACGCTGCGCCAAGGTGCAGCGTGGCCGCGGTTTTTTTTTATTAACTTGTTGTATTTGTTCTTTGGTTTGCTTTTTATTTGTGCGTTCATTATGGCCGCAAGAAGCGTGCAATTGACCATATATAATAAAGGTTTTAATGTTTTTGCGCTCATGTTGCTGTTGCTGTTGTTGTCGAGCCAGACTTTTACGGCCCTTAAGCATTATTACCAATAATACCGTAGCTCCAAGAAAATGTTTACCTTTGTTAAAATTATTTATTTTTAATAGCTTTCCGTAATAAAAACAAAACAAAAAACATCATTACAATTTTAATGAGTAGCTTTAGTGTAAAATCAACCAACAGGGTGGCAACATTTTATACATGATCATCACAAACATTTCTGTTGCCGACTACTGCAACTCATTCATTATTATTATTATCGTCAACAGCTTCGAAAAATAACACCCATCTTTTCCGCTGCTAAATGCCTTAAACAGCAACAGCTGTTAATATGGCCAAAACATTAACTACAGCTACTTAATTGTTTGAAGCTGTTGCTGCTTCTGCTGTTGCTGTTTGCTGCTGCCGCTGTTTTTGTTTGTCTGTATTATGCATAAATATGTGCAAATTTATTTTGAAAAAAAAAGAACAAAACGATGTCCTTAAGCTTTAGTCTTTGCCTGCCACCCAGAAATTTTAGCTATCTTCCGAGCTGTCTATCTTGCTTTTGTATATTTTTATGTTTTTGTTTTATTTGATGCAGTTTTTAATGGCTTTTTCCATGTTTACGCATTTCCGTGTTTATGTTGCAGCCGTTGTTTATCATATCTCAGAAAACACAACAACAACAACAACAAAGACAACATCAAATGTTGATAATAATTTTCCATATTTGTAGGTGGTAGGCACTTCAGCGCTCTTGTCAGGGCATATGTTGTGCTTCCTTTTTGGCCAACTCAGCTTCGTTATGTTGTTGTTCTCAAGCCACGCTGTTGCGCTGCTGTCGTTGTTGTTGTTGTTGACCACATACAATTTTCATGTTGCCATTGTTGTTATTTTTGTTGCTTATGCACAAATTTTTTGTCAACATGCTTGAGTCAATGTTGACGCATTCATACGTTTAAGCATTTGTATGCAAGCATGTGTGAGCAATTGTGTTTGTGTGCTTGAGTACTTTTTTCCTGTCTGCCTTTCCGCATAAAATGCTATTTTATGCAAATACTTGTCAAGAAAATGCGGAAATTGTTCACATTTGAATATCTTAAATTGAGTATATTTTGGTAGTAAAAAAAAAAGTCTTAAACATTTTTGCTTGTGACATTTGCAAGTTGTCATTACGTCAAAATTTCAAAATAAACACATTTTGCAAACATAAAAAGAAAATATATAAAATTGAGGCAATTTTCATGGCCACAAAAATTTAAAAATTTAAAATTAAAAGAATTTTCAGTAAATTTTATAAAAGCACAAATAAGGTTTTTAATTAACTGATTTTTTTAATATCCAGGTTTGCAGTTGACGCTGTTGAGAAATGTGTTTGTGATGATCATGTATAGTCTATTCCATTAAATTTAATATTCGATAAACAAATTGTAAAACAATATTTGTTAAACTGCAAATTAGCTTAAAAAAAAACACAAAAACTTAAGAAAACAAATTTTTTTATGAAAAATAATGATGACATTTTCTAATTTTTACTTTTTTATAACTAAAAAAAATAATATTTTTTTTTGCAAAACACACAAAAAATTATATTGTTAATAAATAAATGTTGTGCGTATAAGCTTATAAAAGCAGATGGACTGCAGAAGCCACAGAGGACTACTGAAGAGTTGATGAAGCGATCAGCTAAACAGCTTAATGGTTTTTTCTGTAAATAACTTGTTGTTGTTGAATCCTTTGGCTTCATGAACTTATTGGTTTTAAGCTAAAATATAATTCTAAAAAAATATATACCTATATTTAAAATTTTAAACTTAAACAAGTTTTTTAATTTTTCAATAATTTTTAATTTGCAACATGAGCATTTCCAGAAAAAAATCAACTGTAACCAAAAACTTAAAACTTATTAAAAACTTTTATTTTATGATATGATCTAAGAGAAACATTTTAATTTTATTAATTTAGGAAATTTCTATATAAATTCATTAACCATTATGATCAAATCGTCTGCACTGTTTCACAAATGTAGTTTGCTTTTTCGTAAATGTTTAGTAAATGTTTCGTAAACTTTTTGTTTTAGTAAAAATGGAAGGCTAAAGATAATAGAATAATGGTTGAGGCAAGAAAAGGACAATATATTAAATTTGTTTTTAATTACTAAGTTATATACTTACTTTACGACCTAATTACTTAATTACCTAATATAAATTTAAAGAAATTTTGTCGCGTGGGTTATGTCGCGTGAGTTACGGCAAATATTTTTTTGGAAACACAATATATTTTTCAACAATCAAAGTCCATAGGTAAAGTGGGTTTATTATGAAACTTTACTATATTACCATTATTTAAAAATTAAAAACAAAAACAAATTATGTGGGAAAATTCGCTGAGTTTTTACAGTTTAAATAAACATGCTTGTAAAAAACATTTTCTTTTTTTTGTTGCGTGAGTTACGCCCATATTTACCACTGCCATTCTTAATTAGTTACAGGAACAAAAATTTTGGTAAATCACACCATTACTATGTCTTGTTAAGCATATGCACATATGAAGTTTTTTTACATTAATAACATAAACTTCCGAGAAAACGAAGCTTTAAGTCGTACGCATGTAGCGTGAGTTACGATGGAAATGCCCATATAATAAATTAACATTGATTAAAAAGCAAATACCTAGCTTTATTACAATCGAATTTTATTATAATTGAAGATCGTGTCTTAGACCAATATAATTAGTTTGGAATGGGCGAAAAATGTTTATCTTTTCTTTTTTTTATAAAACTCCGCCATGATTATAATAATGATAATGATGATGACAATGATAATAATAATGATAGTGATTATGATGATAATGATAATAATAATGATAATGATAATGACAATGACAATGATAATGATAATGAATATGATTATGATAATGATTATGATTATGATAAAAATGAAAATGATAATGATTTTGATAATGATTTTGATATGATTATGATTATGATATGATTATGATTATGATTATGATTCTGATTCTGATAATGATAATGATAATAATAATGATAATCATAAAGATAATGATAATGATAATGATAACGATATGATAATGATAATAATAATGATAGTGATAATGATAATAATAATGATAATGATAATGATAATGATAATGATAATGATAATGATAGTGACAGTGATAGTGATAATGATAGTGATAATGATAGTGATAGTGAGAATGAGAATGAGAATAATAATGATTATGATTATGATATGATTACGATTATGATTATGATTATGATTATGATTATGATTATGATTATGATAATGATAATGATAATGATAATGATAATGATAATGATAATGATAATGATAATGATAATGATAATGATAATGATAATGATAATGATAATGATAATGATAATGATAATGATAATGATAATGATAATGATAATGATAATGATAATGATAATGATAATGATAATGATAATGATAATGATAATGATAATGATAATGATAATGATAATGATAATGATAATGATAATGATAATGATAATGATAATGATAATGATAATGATAATGATAATGATAATGATAATGATAATGATAATGATAATGATAATGATAATGATAATGATAATGATAATGATAATGATAATGATAATGATAATGATAATGATAATGATAATGATAATGATAATGATAATGATAATGATAATGATAATGATAATGATAATGATAATGATAATGATAATGATAATGATAATGATAATGATAATGATAATGATAATGATAATGATAATGATAATGATAATGATAATGATAATGATAATGATAATGATAATGATAATGATAATGATAATGATAATGATAATGATAATGATAATGATAATGATAATGATAATGATAATGATAATGATAATGATAATGATAATGATAATGATAATGATAATGATAATGATAATGATAATGATAATGATAATGATAATGATAATGATAATGATAATGATAATGATAATGATAATGATAATGATAATGATAATGATAATGATAATGATAATGATAATGATAATGATAATGATAATGATAATGATAATGATAATGATAATGATAATGATAATGATAATGATAATGATAATGATAATGATAATGATAATGATAATGATAATGATAATGATAATGATAATGATAATGATAATGATAATGATAATGATAATGATAATGATAATGATAATAAATAAATGTTGTGCGTATAAGCTTATAAAAGCAGATGGACTGCAGAAGCCACAGAGGACTACTGAAGAGTTGATGAAGCGATCAGCTAAACAGCTTAATGGTTTTTTCTGTAAATAACTTGTTGTTGTTGAATCCTTTGGCTTCATGAACTTATTGGTTTTAAGCTAAAATATAATTCTAAAAAAATATATACCTATATTTAAAATTTTAAACTTAAACAAGTTTTTTAATTTTTCAATAATTTTTAATTTGCAACATGAGCATTTCCAGAAAAAAATCAACTGTAACCAAAAACTTAAAACTTATTAAAAACTTTTATTTTATGATATGATCTAAGAGAAACATTTTAATTTTATTAATTTAGGAAATTTCTATATAAATTCATTAACCATTATGATCAAATCGTCTGCACTGTTTCACAAATGTAGTTTGCTTTTTCGTAAATGTTTAGTAAATGTTTCGTAAACTTTTTGTTTTAGTAAAAATGGAAGGCTAAAGATAATAGAATAATGGTTGAGGCAAGAAAAGGACAATATATTAAATTTGTTTTTAATTACTAAGTTATATACTTACTTTACGACCTAATTACTTAATTACCTAATATAAATTTAAAGAAATTTTGTCGCGTGGGTTATGTCGCGTGAGTTACGGCAAATATTTTTTTGGAAACACAATATATTTTTCAACAATCAAAGTCCATAGGTAAAGTGGGTTTATTATGAAACTTTACTATATTACCATTATTTAAAAATTAAAAACAAAAACAAATTATGCGGGAAAATTCGCTGAGTTTTTACAGTTTAAATAAACATGCTTGTAAAAAACATTTTCTTTTTTTTGTTGCGTGAGTTACGCCCATATTTACCACTGCCATTCTTAATTAGTTACAGGAACAAAAATTTTGGTAAATCACACCATTACTATGTCTTGTTAAGCATATGCACATATGAAGTTTTTTTACATTAATAACATAAACTTCCGAGAAAACGAAGCTTTAAGTCGTACGCATGTAGCGTGAGTTACGATGGAAATGCCCATATAATAAATTAACATTGATTAAAAAGCAAATACCTAGCTTTATTACAATCGAATTTTATTATAATTGAAGATCGTGTCTTAGACCAATATAATTAGTTTGGAATGGGCGAAAAATGTTTATCTTTTCTTTTTTTTATAAAACTCCGCCATGATTATAATAATGATAATGATGATGACAATGATAATAATAATGATAGTGATTATGATGATAATGATAATAATAATGATAATGATAATGACAATGACAATGATAATGATAATGAATATGATTATGATAATGATTATGATTATGATAAAAATGAAAATGATAATGATTTTGATAATGATTTTGATATGATTATGATTATGATATGATTATGATTATGATTATGATTATGATTCTGATTCTGATTCTGATTCTGATAATGATAATGATAATAATAATGATAATCATAAAGATAATGATAATGATAATGATAACGATATGATAATGATAATAATAATGATAGTGATAATGATAATAATAATGATAATGATAATGATAATGATAGTGACAGTGATAGTGATAATGATAGTGATAATGATAGTGATAGTGAGAATGAGAATGAGAATAATAATGATTATGATTATGATATGATTACGATTATGATTATGATTATGATTATGATTATGATTATGATTATGATAATGATAATGATAATGATAATGATAATGATAATGATAATGATAATGATAATGATAATGATAATGATAATGATAATGATAATGATAATGATAATGATAATGATAATGATAATGATAATGATAATGATAATGATAATGATAATGATAATGATAATGATAATGATAATGATAATGATAATGATAATGATAATGATAATGATAATGATAATGATAATGATAATGATAATGATAATGATAATGATAATGATAATGATAATGATAATGATAATGATAATGATAATGATAATGATAATGATAATGATAATGATAATGATAATGATAATGATAATGATAATGATAATGATAATGATAATGATAATGATAATGATAATGATAATGATAATGATAATGATAATGATAATGATAATGATAATGATAATGATAATGATAATGATAATGATAATGATAATGATAATGATAATGATAATGATAATGATAATGATAATGATAATGATAATGATAATGATAATGATAATGATAATGATAATGATAATGATAATGATAATGATAATGATAATGATAATGATAATGATAATGATAATGATAATGATAATGATAATGATAATGATAATGATAATGATAATGATAATGATAATGATAATGATAATGATAATGATAATGATAATGATAATGATAATGATAATGATAATGATAATGATAATGATAATGATAATGATAATGATAATGATAATGATAATGATAATGATAATGATAATGATAATGATAATGATAATGATAATGATAATGATAATGATAATGATAATGATAATGATAATGATAATGATAATGATAATGATAATGATAATGATAATGATAATGATAATGATAATGATAATGATAATGATAATGATAATGATAATGATAATGATAATGATAATGATAATGATAATGATAATGATAATGATAATGATAATGATAATGATAATGATAATGATAATGATAATGATAATGATAATGATAATGATAATGATAATGATAATGATAATGATAATGATAATGATAATGATAATGATAATGATAATGATAATGATAATGATAATGATAATGATAATGATAATGATAATGATAATGATAATGATAATGATAATGATAATGATAATGATAATGATAATGATAATGATAATGATAATGATAATGATAATGATAATGATAATGATAATGATAATGATAATGATAATGATAATGATAATGATAATGATAATGATAATGATAATGATAATGATAATGATAATGATAATGATAATGATAATGATAATGATAATGATAATGATAATGATAATGATAATGATAATGATAATGATAATGATAATGATAATGATAATGATAATGATAATGATAATGATAATGATAATGATAATGATAATGATAATGATAATGATAATGATAATGATAATGATAATGATAATGATAATGATAATGATAATGATAATGATAATGATAATGATAATGATAATGATAATGATAATGATAATGATAATGATAATGATAATGATAATGATAATGATAATGATAATGATAATGATAATGATAATGATAATGATAATGATAATGATAATGATAATGATAATGATAATGATAATGATAATGATAATGATAATGATAATGATAATGATAATGATAATGATAATGATAATGATAATGATAATGATAATGATAATGATAATGATAATGATAATGATAATGATAATGATAATGATAATGATAATGATAATGATAATGATAATGATAATGATAATGATAATGATAATGATAATGATAATGATAATGATAATGATAATGATAATGATAATGATAATGATAATGATAATGATAATGATAATGATAATGATAATGATAATGATAATGATAATGATAATGATAATGATAATGATAATGATAATGATAATGATAATGATAATGATAATGATAATGATAATGATAATGATAATGATAATGATAATGATAATGATAATGATAATGATAATGATAATGATAATGATAATGATAATGATAATGATAATGATAATGATAATGATAATGATAATGATAATGATAATGATAATGATAATGATAATGATAATGATAATGATAATGATAATGATAATGATAATGATAATGATAATGATAATGATAATGATAATGATAATGATTATGATTATGATAATGATTATGATTATGATTATGATTATGATTATGATTATGATTATGATTATGATTATGATTATGATTATGATTATGATTATGATTATGATTATGATTATGATTATGATTATGATTATGATTATGATTATGATTATGATTATGATTATGATTATGATTATGATTATGATTATGATTATGATTATGATTATGATTATGATTATGATTATGATTATGATTATGATTATGATTATGATTATGATTATGATTATGATTATGATTATGATTATGATTATGATTATGATTATGATTATGATTATGATTATGATTATGATTATGATTATGATTATGATTATGATTATGATTATGATTATGATTATGATTATGATTATGATTATGATTATGATTATGATTATGATTATGATTATGATTATGATTATGATTATGATTATGATTATGATTATGATTATGATTATGATTATGATTATGATTATGATTATGATTATGATTATGATTATGATTATGATTATGATTATGATTATGATTATGATTATGATTATGATTATGATTATGATTATGATTATGATTATGATTATGATTATGATTATGATTATGATTATGATTATGATTATGATTATGATTATGATTATGATTATGATTATGATTATGATTATGATTATGATTATGATTATGATTATGATTATGATTATGATTATGATTATGATTATGATTATGATTATGATTATGATTATGATTATGATTATGATTATGATTATGATTATGATTATGATTATGATTATGATTATGATTATGATTATGATTATGATTATGATTATGATTATGATTATGATTATGATTATGATTATGATTATGATTATGATTATGATTATGATTATGATTATGATTATGATTATGATTATGATTATGATTATGATTATGATTATGATTATGATTATGATTATGATTATGATTATGATTATGATTATGATTATGATTATGATTATGATTATGATTATGATTATGATTATGATTATGATTATGATTATGATTATGATTATGATTATGATTATGATTATGATTATGATTATGATTATGATTATGATTATGATTATGATTATGATTATGATTATGATTATGATTATGATTATGATTATGATTATGATTATGATTATGATTATGATTATGATTATGATTATGATTATGATTATGATTATGATTATGATTATGATTATGATTATGATTATGATTATGATTATGATTATGATTATGATTATGATTATGATTATGATTATGATTATGATTATGATTATGATTATGATTATGATTATGATTATGATTATGATTATGATTATGATTATGATTATGATTATGATTATGATTATGATTATGATTATGATTATGATTATGATTATGATTATGATTATGATTATGATTATGATTATGATTATGATTATGATTATGATTATGATTATGATTATGATTATGATTATGATTATGATTATGATTATGATTATGATTATGATTATGATTATGATTATGATTATGATTATGATTATGATTATGATTATGATTATGATTATGATTATGATTATGATTATGATTATGATTATGATTATGATTATGATTATGATTATGATTATGATTATGATTATGATTATGATTATGATTATGATTATGATTATGATTATGATTATGATTATGATTATGATTATGATTATGATTATGATTATGATTATGATTATGATTATGATTATGATTATGATTATGATTATGATTATGATTATGATTATGATTATGATTATGATTATGATTATGATTATGATTATGATTATGATTATGATTATGATTATGATTATGATTATGATTATGATTATGATTATGATTATGATTATGATTATGATTATGATTATGATTATGATTATGATTATGATTATGATTATGATTATGATTATGATTATGATTATGATTATGATTATGATTATGATTATGATTATGATTATGATTATGATTATGATTATGATTATGATTATGATTATGATTATGATTATGATTATGATTATGATTATGATTATGATTATGATTATGATTATGATTATGATTATGATTATGATTATGATTATGATTATGATTATGATTATGATTATGATTATGATTATGATTATGATTATGATTATGATTATGATTATGATTATGATTATGATTATGATTATGATTATGATTATGATTATGATTATGATTATGATTATGATTATGATTATGATTATGATTATGATTATGATTATGATTATGATTATGATTATGATTATGATTATGATTATGATTATGATTATGATTATGATTATGATTATGATTATGATTATGATTATGATTATGATTATGATTATGATTATGATTATGATTATGATTATGATTATGATTATGATTATGATTATGATTATGATTATGATTTTGATTATGATTATGAGTATGATTATGAGTATGATTATGAGTATGATTATGAGTATGAGTATGATTATGATTATGATTATGATTATAGTTATGATAATAATGATTATGATTATGATTATGATTATGATTATGATTATGATTATGATATGATTATGATTGTGATTATGATAATGATAATTATCATGATTGTGATTATGATAATGATAATGATCATGATTATGACTATGATTATAATTATGATACTGATAGTGATAATGATTATGATTATGATTGTGATAGTGATACTGATAATGATAATGATAATGATAATGATAATGATAATGATAATGATCATGATCATGATTATGACTATGATTATAATTATGATACTGATAGTGATAAAGATTATGATAATGAAAATGATAATGACAATGAAAGTAATAAAGATAATGATTATGATAGTGATAATGATAATGATATGATATGATATGATATGATATGATATGATATGATATGATATGATATGATATGATATGATATGATATGATATGATATGATATGATATGATATGATATGATATGATATGATATGATATGATATGATATGATATGATATGATATGATATGATATGATATGATATGATATGATATGATATGATATGATATGATATATGATATGATATGATATGATATGATATGATATGATATGATATGATATGATATGATATGATAATGATAATAATAATGATAATGATAATGATAATGATATTGATAATGATAATGATAATGATAGTTATAGCGATAGTGATAGTGATAATGATAACGATAATGATAGTGATAGTGATAATGATAGTGATTATGATAGTGATAGTTATAGCGATAGTGAGAATGATAAAGATAATGATTATGATCATGATAACGATAGTGATAATGATAATGATAGTAATAATGATAATGATAATGATAGTGATAATGATAGTGATAACGATGATAGTGATTATGATTATGATAGTGATAGTTATAACGATATTGAGAATGATAATGATCATGATAATGATAATGATAATGATAGTGATAATGATAGTGATAGTGATAGTAATAGGGATAGTGATAGTGATAATTATAACGATAGTGGTAATGATAGTGATAATGATAATGATAATAATATGATGATAATAATAATGATAGCTATTTTCTTCTTAAAACTAAAATTCAGCTTGTAATACAAAGTTCTTACAACTTTTTACAGCAGTTACAAAATGGTTAGAAATAGCAATTAAAAAAATTACAAAGATCAACTGAAAATTTTTTTATTTTTATTAAGCAAATAACTGTATCATTTGATTTTTAATTATGCTATTTTTATTACACATAATTTTTTTTTTAATTTTATATTATATTTCTCTTGCTATATGCATTCGATTGCATTGTCTTTTCCAAACTAATAGCGTGTTCTTGTGTATATATTTTGTATATTAGCAATTCAGCTACTCATTTAATAAACTTTAATTTAATGCGCTTGGATTAAATTAATTTTAATATCATGCAAATAATATAACAAAGCATATTTTTATTTCATATCTCTTATAGTGTTTTTTCAACTGTCCATAACTCAATTTTTTTCTCAGAATCACTTCTTGATTTTAGTGTGCTGACAACTTTTTCTTTAAATTTTAAGCTTTTTCTTTTCCTGATGCTTTTTAAAATATTCACTTAGCTCCCAATAGAACGCGCTGACAACTTTTCGCTTAGCAAAAGCATACATATGAAGTAATGGCATTATTAAAAGTAAATATTTTTTTTTTAATTATGCCACTTATTTTACTACTGCTTTATATGCCTTATTAATGTTTTCCTCGAATTTTGTATTCATATATATTTTTTCTCAGAACCTTCCTTCGATTTCAATGTGCTGACAAATTTTATTTCATGGCGGGAACATGTTCTTTTTTGTAATATTTGTAAGGAACTCAATTCAGCTCCTCCTGAAGTGCGCTTACAACTTTTCCATCAGAATTTCTTAGTTTTATTTAGTACAACTTAGGTTTTACTAAAATAGGTTTTCATAAAATTTCGCAAATATTATGTATTTAAAATTTTTTAAAAAAACTTATTTTTCATTAAGGAATTACAAAAAAAAAATTATGAAACATCAAATATTTAATATGCTTTTCGGCCAGAAGGCTTCTTTTGAACCTATTAATTTGTTTTTAATAAGATTAGTCTATACCTAGTCTAGTATTTTGCTGGAGGTTTATTTTTGAGATAAAAGTTAAAAACTTATTTTGAAAAAATTGGTATTATTTGTAATGCTTAAAACATTAGTAAATGTAAAAAATTAAAGAAAAATGAAAAAAAAAATATTGAATCATAAAATTTGCATAAAGTTTGTGCAAATGTTCCCTAGTAATGAAAAAATGAAATTCTAGATATTGATATAAAACTGCGGTTCAACAAATTTTTTTTATCCGTTCGCAATTTTTGTAGATATTTTTAATCAACAGAGTTGTTATGAACACAGTTTCATACTTAAAAGTTTTGTAAATTAAACGCTTAAGAGCGATGGTTTCCTTGCACAAGACTTCACACTTAGCAATCTTTTAATTTTTCTTTAGAAAATTTTTAATATTAGGTTTAGAATGTAATTAAAGAGTGTCAACTTTGATTAAAGTAACCCGTAGTCTTAAGGTTGATACAGATTACATAGGGTTAAGCTTTATTGGCTGGAACACAATCTGAATAAACTACAATGTTATATTTTCAATCAATCAAAATGTTATAAACTCATTTCTTTTTAACAGATATCATGAAATATTTTTCACTAAAAAACAAAAAAAAAATAAGCTTTGTTCAGAATTTTGCCTACTTATGTTCTTTATGAATGACTGTTTCATGCTGAAAGGCTTTGCAAATTAAATGGCTACCTTGCGAAAAACTTCACATTTCGCAATCCTTTGATTTTTCCTTAAGAAATGTTTAGTACTAGCTTTAGAATACAGCTTTTGCCAACTTTGATAAGTATAACCCGTAATCTTAAGGTTCATTTATCATGGGACTTGAATTTTTTCTAGAGTCTTTTAAAAAAAAACTAAACTTGTTAAACTATTTAAGCTAATTATATTTTGCTGCTTTTCTTACTCTACAAGTGCAAAAAACTTAACGAATTTTAATATTTTTAAATTCGTTACGTGTAGCGGCTTGATTTCCATGTAAACAAAAATCCAATCAACATTGCCTTAATTTCTCAGTGTTAGGTCCAGCCTCTTTAAGTTTTCTTAAAGCATACATAACTGATTAACAGCGCCGAGACTGTATTTTCTACAGTCCTGGCACATTAAATAAGCATTTATATACTCCATAGAAGAAAATTTCACGCTTATGTCAAAATTTAATTAGCTATCATGTAGCTAAAACAACTAAGCCAAATAATAACTAAAGCAATAACAACAACAACATTAAGAAGAGCAACAACAACAACCACAAATGCCAGTCAAGTATTAATGATTATGCCTGAAGTTCAGTGAGCTTGTCAATTTGTAGCAGCCAGTACATCTTTTGCCAAGAGGCTTCACTCCACTGCTTCAATAAGCTAAAGATTCAATTTCTTACCGAAAAATCATTCATTCAAACCTTACCGATTAGAATCCTACAGAACGTAAGCAGAATAACTGAAGCGTTAAACTATTTTGGCTGACAATAAGTTTTGTTCAGCCATGTCGTCGTCTTTCAAGCTTCTGATAAGGCTTTAATGGGCGACTATTATCAGTGGGATTCAAATAAGCGGAAATTGAGCCCAATGACAGCTGAACTAAATGCTGGCCAAATTTTCGCTGAGCCCTGTTGAATGTCTTGAGCAGTTAATGCACAGAAAAAATTTCAACTTATGCGAAATAATTAAGTTAGTAACAGAATTATGAGTTTAACTTAAAAGCTTGAAATTTAACTTAACCTTAGGTATTACTCCATGCAAAGCTTAAGGCCATATTTTTTATGTTAATTTAGCCATAAAATTAAGTTGCCTGCCTGTAAGTTGCTTTTAAACGTCATCATTAATAAAAATTAGCTACATCATTTGCCAGAAATTCATGTTAACTTGTATGCTTTTTGAGTTTTGACAAAACCTAGTTATGTTTTTGACTATAAGCAACATAGTTTAAAAAAAAAGGAAAAAATTCTTTACAAAAACATTCAGTAATTAATAACTGGCCTATAAAACAGCCAGTTTTTCATATTCTTAGAATTTTTCAAGCTCTACCTGAGGTCAAAGCACTGCATGATTTGGTGTAAATTTTATGTTCTTTTTTTACCTGAGCTGCGCGTAAATGCTTTGCTTTAATAAACCTTGTCAAAAGCCATATTAAATGGTTTTGTTGCCTGAGGATATGATATGGAAAATTATGAGTTAATCTAATAGGTTAAAGCGATAAACATTTTTTTACAACAGCCTTTAGAGCTGAAACTGAGTCATTGAAAATATTTGTTCTTTATTAATTTTTATAGGCTTAAAAATTGTGTTTAAGCAAATATTTTCTGAGAAGAATTTTTTTGATTTCTTGTAAAATATTAATATACCTACATAAAACTTTATAATATTTAGGTGTGCTGACAACTCTATCTTCATATATTTAATGCGATTAGTTTAAAAAGTGTTAAAATTTATATTCAGCTCTATCATATTTTGTAAAGAAAATATAAAAAAAGGTTAAATGATTTTTCAATTGAATTTATCAAGAAATTTCAATAATTTCGATTTTTATATCTCATAAAGTTTGTTTTTATCAGTTTTATCATTAATGCATTTCTATCATTTATCACTTTAACTAGTGCTGATAACTTAAACGTCAAGCTCAAAGCATGTGTTGTTTTCAATATTTCTTAAAATCTGTATTCAGCTCTTTTCGTAAGGCACTTACGATGTTTTATAGGAACTAAATTTTGAGGATTTAAAAATAAATTTTATTTTTTTGAGTCTACTTAAATTTATTAGAATATTTTATACCTGATAAATAACAAGTCTCAAACATTTTGTTTTTTATCCGGATTGTTGATTACAAAATAAATAAGCATTAAAGAGTGCTTATAACTTTTGCTTATTAGTTGAAGCTTAATTAAGATTTTAAATGTTATGCAGTTCTTATTCAGCTAATTTTTTGCGCTGCTTAAAACATATTTTTAGGTCATTAAATTTTTTTACAAACAACTTTGTTACATTTTTGTAGCTTATTTTCTACCTTTAAACTATTATGCGTAAAAAAAATGTGGGCTGAATTTTATTTTAAGCATTTTAGTTCTCTTTTGACCAATAAATATATTGTTTTTTAAAAAATTTACATTTTATTTGTGCTAATGAATTTAATTTCATACATCAAGCATTAAATATTTTTTACAAACTTTAAAATAAAATTTTATTAAAAAGATATTCACAGGGTTGTAAATATTTTAAAATAAAATTGTTATTAATTCTTACACCTAAATGAAATCTGAATTCGGCTAATTAATTTTTTTTGTAAGGA
This sequence comes from Dichetophora obliterata, assembly GCA_963920525.1. NCBI lineage: Eukaryota > Metazoa > Arthropoda > Insecta > Diptera > Sciomyzidae > Dichetophora > Dichetophora obliterata. The sequence continues at coordinate 1,981,737 of OY986438.1, read as the reverse complement.
AATAAAGATTTTATATGATTTTTTTTTTGTATTTTCGAACGTACTGATAATTTTTATTTCAGAAAAAAAAACATACTAGTTTTGGTAATGCGTTCAAATTGAAATTCAGACTTTCTTGTAAAGCGCTTACAACTTTTTAAATCAGCTAAAACAGATTAAAAAACTATCTGAACATAGAAAAGTATTAAGTAAAAAATTAATTTCACGAAACTTTTAACTCAATAATCTTTATAATTTTTTTAACTATTTTCTAATTTAAATTATAATTCAGCTTTTTACAGCAGTTATTTTTTGTTTTTACGTTTCGTAACAGAAAAAACAAAAAAATTCTTTTAGAATTATGGAAATTATCTTACTAAAGTTTTTTTACTTCAGGTCTCTTGCATTTTTTTCTACTAGTCCATTTTTACTTTATTAAAATAATAAAATTTGAGCATATTATTATTTGGCTGACAACTTTTTCTTAAAATTTAAAGCTTAGCCTTTTTCTCATACTTCTTACAATATTCATTCAGCGCCTAATGAAACACGCTTACAACTTTTTTATTAAAGTTTTTTTACTTCATGTCTCTTATATTTTTTTCTACTAGTCCATTTTAACTTTATTAAAATAATAAAATTTGAGCATATTATTATTTGGCTGACAACTTTTTCTTTAAATTTAAAGCTTAGCCTTTTCCTAATACTTCTTACAATATTAATTCAGCGCCTAATAAAACGCGCTTACAACTTTTTGCTTAAAAAATACAAATAAAAGAATGACATGAATATTATTGCACATGTTTTTTAATTATGCATATTGTTTTATTATAGCATATTCTTATTATGTTTCGTTCACTTTTTCCTCTAATTTTCCTTTTTTATATATTTTTCTTAGATCTTTCCTTCGATTTCAATGTGCTGACAATTTTTATTTTATGACTTAAACATGTTCTTTTTTTAGTCTTTGCTAGGAACTTAATTCAGCTCCTCCTGAACTGTGCTTACAACTTTTTCAATCAGCTGCAATAAAAATAAATGCCACAGCATTAACTCCAATTTTATAAAACCTATATAAAGTGAAGTTTTTAGCTTTTAAATCAGCTTTTATTATGTCGGCTTATCAAAACTGGCCCGCTCGAAACTTTGCTAACTGCTTTAAAGCGTTGCCACCTTATAGCATAATAGAAATAAAACTAATTTAAGTAGGCATCTATTACATAATTTAAGCATTTAATATAACAACAAGTATTTGTGAAAAAACCTATTGGAATTATGCAAATCTTACAACTCTTCAAAGAATTATACTCCATCTTCTTGTTTTAAGCATGCATATTTGTGTGCCTTGGTGCATAACCAAGAATGACAGGTTTTTTTTGTTGTTATCAAGATACTCAATTAAAAGTGTAAATTCTCAAAAGATACAAAGGAACACGCATCTATACAGATCGTCACAAACACACACATAAAGCACACACACATTGGCTTAAACTAAAACAAAGACTTCGCCTTTCTAACGGGCAAATCCCAATGCATAGAATGCTACCAACCATTCAATCTACAGGCAACTTGCGGCTTTTTGTATGCTGTCGGTGGTGCATAGTTGAATGCAACTCTCGAAACTATGCAAAAGACTTTGCATTGAATTTTATATGCGGCCTCATAATGAGTGTTGGTGCAGATGAGCAGGCTTTGCTTTTCTAAACGAAAACTTAGTAGAAAGAATGATGCTTCCTCAGTTGTTTGACATTCGGTTAAATGTCGAAATACCTCACGTAACAGTGTTGCATGCTTGATACTAACATAAGCTCTACCCCAGAATAAAGGGGAGATATTTTAAAATACATAAAAAAAATGAAATGCAAAATGCATGTGTAGAAAATAATTTTTTTGAGTTTGTAAATAGTTGCAAGCACTCATGTTAAGCTCTTGAAAACTTGTTCAGCTTAAAATAACTCTAAATCTATTTGCACAGAGATGAATTCACTAGCAAGCGTTTATCGTAAAATCATCTAGTATTAAAGCAGTAAAGTAGAGAAATACTTACTTTGATTCATTCTTATTTGATAGTCATCTAGATTGATAAGAGTTCATTAAACATAATTAACTTGTTTAGCCATATTTTACTTAAATTGCAATGTTTGAGTTTTTATAACTTCCTATAATTTACTTTAACAAGCTTTTTAAACTACTTGCTGTCAACATTTTTGCTTGAATTTAGTACTTAGTTAAGTATTAAATTGAGTTCAAATTAGCATGAAACTTATGAAACCGTTCGCTTACAACTTTTTACTCAATTAACCATAGTATAAAAGCCGCATGCATTGTTAAAACAGCTATTATATATAGCTCAAAATAATGTTGCCTTACTGTACTGTTTTCATGGCAGCAAAAATATTTATAGACATTTCATTACTTATTTTCATATAATCACTCAATAAACATAAACATTAAACACGTTATATAGGAAATCCATTTTTGCTACTCATTGCCGTTGCATTCAGCTCATTAAGCATCATGCTTATAATTGTTGCTGTGGCTTGATGCTTTATATAAACTTCTTTCGATATGAAATTAGTTATTCAGCTGCACAAAAAGTACGCTTACAAATATTTTCCTATGCTCTTTTTCATAAAACTTTAAAAATGCTTTGGTTAATCAACGTTTCTAAATGTACACCACTTCTGTTAGATTGCTTATAATTATTTCCACTGATTAAATTATTAAATCAATCTCATTTCAAGAAATTATATGCTTCATGGTCGCAAAATGGAACATAAAAATTCATATACTAATATTCCTTAGTTGTTTTGAAAAAGTCGCCTTTGCATTGATTCGTGACATTAGACCCAGAATTGCTTGTTTTTATTCTTCATCTGGAATTAATATTTTTCATCTTTTCATAGTCCAAAAATATTAAATTTTCTTATTTTATTAGCTATTTAGCGTGCTATTTCGCTAGCATTAAATTTTGTTCAATTAGAAGTTACATAATATATTGTTTTTGTGGCTAATTAGCATCAATCAGCACATTTTTGTGCTTGCTTACAATTTTTTTTTTATACAATAGCATTTTTGTTAATTGATTTTTGGTTATAATTGCGCAACTTAGCTGTTAATTATGTGTGCTTACAACTTATTTTGTAATGTCTTTATCTGAACAACTCTTTTACTGCTTTGAGGAGCTTAAAAAATTGTATTTTCGGTTTCTATTCAAGCTCGTAAATAAATTTGCTGACTACTAATCTGAATAACCTTTTTAATGCATTATTTCTTTTTTGCTTATTGTTATTACATTTTAATAGCTATTTTGTCTTGCTTATAAATTTTACTCTGCATGAAATTGTAAAAACGTCATTATATTTTTAATAGCTTTATAATTTATTGTAGCTCCAAGCCAAACGCTTTAATAACTTTTAATAGAGCAAAAAAATAAATTTTAGTTTCTGAAGCCAATCAGTTTGTTTTGTTATTTTTTGAATAAACATTATGGCATGCTTACAACTTTCTTGTATATATTTTGCAATCATCATACTACTAAACTTATTTTATTTACTACACTTATTATGTAGTGTCAATATAACTTATTTGTACATTCTCAGAGATTATCAAAATTAATTTCGGATTGAACTATTCAGCGCTTTTTAAAGCTGTTTACAACATATTTTTATTTTCAATTTTTATTTTTATATACTTTTTAGATTATTTTTTTTTTAATTTTATATACTTTTTAGATTATTTTTTTTTTAATTTTTTTTATTTTTTTTATATTTTATACATTTTATAACTCTTCCATGGTTATCGACTTGCATACCTACAATATATTTGAAATACTTGTTATAAACTAACAACATTTCTTGATATTTTCAAAGCCCTTTCAGGTTTATTTGTATATTCTTTAGATGCTTTTTATGCGCTTAGACCTAATTGTTACAAAATAAAGTATGAAATAATAATATTTTGGCTGGTTAAAAACATTTAGCACATTAATGTCTGTGCTTACATCTTTTTTAAGCGTTAAACAAACCTTTAGACCCAAAAGTGTTTAAAATACATTTATTTTGTAATAATTTTTATATTTTGCGCAGAATTTATAGTGCTTGCAATTTTTTAATGTATATTTATTGTGTGCATAAAACTTTTCCGCTTTCTTAGAGCATTTATAGTTAAATATATATTTCTTTAATTTGTTAGAGTAGCGTATTCCTTGCTTACAAGTTATTTAATAAAATATGGTGTTTCTCAGCGATTTGGTGGTTTCTCAGTGTTAATCAGCTGATTTAAGTGCTTGCTTATAACTTTATTTTAAGAAAAACCCGTAAATATTATATCATTTAGCAAAGACTGACATGAGGTTATATAAGAACGCTTACAACTTTTTTCATATATTGTCTCAGAATTGAAGCATTTTCATTTATGCTAAACATTCTCACACGTTCCTGATACACGCTTTCTAGGATTTCTTAAGCAAAATTTCTATTATTTTCCAAAATATTAAATATTGAATTTAAAATTCATAAATGCTAATTTTTGTTGTTTCTATAGGTTTCTTTGGCTAATGTCAAGTTTGTAGTTCATAGCTTATCATCTTTTCTGTCAGTGTCCTTGAGCATTAGTGTGCGTTTGTTTGCTATGTGTAGTCGACAGTGCTTCACATCACATCAAGAGTATTTCACACGTTTTCACTAGTTTATGAGTTACTAAGTAAAGAATTTGTGGCCACTAGCTGATTCATGCTGTAGGTTGCTCCCTTTTTCTCGAAATATGTCAACAATTTCATTTCTGACACTCTTTGCACACGTCTGTCTCACAGTTCAACTGATTCTGTTCGTTCAACTTTCTATCATCCTGCTTAGCCCGCAGCTGTCTGACTTCACATCGGTTTGTCTGCCTCTCCTGGCCCTGATTCTCTCTTCACCCTGCATGCATGCATGTTTCTTGTGAAAAGTTCTTCCAACTCTGGTTTGCTACGAAAACAAAAGCAATCCACTCGTGATGAACTCCACTCAGAGCCAAAGTGCAGTACCGCACAAATTGTTCCCCTGCGTATGCGTTGCATGGTATATATTTGCGGTTGTATTGGTGTCAGCATGTGTGTGACTATGTGTGTGTGTTAGTGCTCGCATGTATGTTGGTTTAATTTAAAATTATGTGCTCTACCTTGCGGTGGGGGCGACTAAGGAGTCTGAAAATAACCTAAAAATAACTCGTTGCAGTCAGTGCTTGACGCATAATTAGTGCAAGTTGTTAGGAGTTTTTTCTTACTAATGTGACACGACTTGAGGGAGAAATTAAAAAATCCACTACACACTTAGTTTTGAGGATAATGAAAAACTATGCAACTCTTTAGAACTTTAAGTTTGTAAGTTAGAGGTGAATTACTTTAAATGTATGGGATAAAATGGGGCAACATTAGTTTAAATTTGGGCCAAATATTTTAAAATAAAACAAATAATTTACCAACAGAATATATATAGATATTTAAAAAAAAAATCGAGTTTACTCATTATCTTATCTGCAATCCAGCACAATATTTGTATTCATTTATATAGTTCACAAGAATTTTCTCAGATGTCACAAACTGACAGTTTACAAAAAGTTTTTAAAAAAACTCTTAGTGCTCTTAATTTATGGCTCTGTTAATGCATTATTAACCAGAATCTGACAGTTTATTTGTCAAACAAAGATGACAGATAAAAACATTAACAAAACAATTAAAACTGAAGCGAAGTACGCGTGCGCACACTCATTTTTGTAAGCATAAGTGAAAAACTTAAATGTTAAAAATTTCTTCATCTACCAACGTAACTATTGTTATCTTAATTGCTTGTTAAAACAGAGAAACTATAAAAGTAAAAAGCAATCTAAACACAAACATTGCCAGTAATATTGTAGCTGATGAAACTCTGTAGCCGATGGTAGTTACGGTGACTGCAAATCAGGAAATTAAAACATTTTATTGATGATACGTGGAATTGATGAAAGTACAAAGAAAAATAGAACACTTTTAATGACGACAAGCGAATTAAACAAAAACAAAAAGGAAGCCAAACACTAACAAAGTGTTGCCAAGTAAGTGTCAACATTAGCACATTGCTAACTGTCAACACTGGCTAGCTGACTGACTGATGTTGAACGAGTGATAAAAAGCTGCTGATAAGATTTTATCGCCGAACAAAAAAAGTATCTCAAACAGTTAAATAAATGTTTGAATTGTGTAAACAGAAGTAAAGGAATGGACAGACAGACTGCTTTTTCGAAGGCAGGCATTTGCAGTCAACAGTTTATCTTGTCGAAATGTTTGCATTATTTCGTTGTTGTTGTTGTTATCCACACGTTGCTTAAACGTTTACAAAATTTTATTTAAACAATTAGCAGGAGAAAAAAATACCGACGGAACCGAGACCTAGTTGCCACACTTGCTCTGATCTCTGCCGCTCGAGTGTGTGCGCGTCGAGTTGAATAAGCTTACAAAAAATAAACAAACATAAAAGGCGAAAACAATATTAGATGACGACTTGGCTGGCGTGCTAGACTACCAGCTACATAGATAGGTAGACCGATAGATAGATAGATAGATAGTTAGACTGAATGATAGACAGTTCGTTTATTTATGTCTGCATCTGTTGTGTTGTTATCTAGCGGTTTATTTCTCTTGTTGTTTTACTGTTTACCATATTTTATTGCAACTATTTTAAGATATTTTTTTAGAGTTTTAGATGTTTTGTTGAGATTATTGAGCGTTAGGGCAATCATTCAATTACCGTTATCTTTGATGTTTGCCCACCTCTTAACATTTGTGTGTTCTTAATGCCGATACTTTACTATATTATTGCAACTCAGTTTATACAAAAATGTTTGTTTACCTTTTATACAGCGGCATTGAAATCAAGTTAAAGCTACAAAAGCTGTGCATTACAGAGCTGTATACATTAATGTTTACGAGCTGCTGTTGAAAGAGAGACAATTCAGCTCATAAGTAAAACAAACAAAGCGTTGCTGAATAAGCCAAAGTGCTAAATTGAAAGCAAATAGTGTATAAATTGATATTATCAAAAGTTATAGGGCAAAAAAGTTGTAAGCAATCACTTTATTGTGCTGAACATCGAAGATATCATCAAAAATTATTGCTTAAAATATTGTCAGCACGTTGTAAGCACAAAAAATTGTACGTTAGGTAGCTTAAAACAATGTTTGGGCCTTATAATTTTATGAGTGTTTTCAAAAAAACTTTCTACAAAATTTTTCAAAATTTTTTTGTGCTAACTATGAGCTGAATTCCATCAATAATATCATAAATACATAATTTCATAATTCATCCTTTAAAAATGTACTTAAAACCATATTGTCTTAAAATATATTAACAAATTCAAAAAAAGCTATGCGTTTTTTAATAAAAGTGTGTTGACATATTAGTTTCAGGAAAAAGGTTGTCAGCATGCTCAACTATAAGTGAGGTTTTAATTTTAAGCTTTCCATAATATAAAATTTCATGTTGTCGACACAAAAAAGTTAAAAGCAAGCACAATTTTGTGGTGAATATTTTGCATAACGCCAGTTTTAACTAAAAATGTTTTTAATATAGAATCAAAACCAATATTGTTTTTAGAAATATGTTTTAAAGCGAACAATTGATGCGCTGAATAGTAAAAATGAGTCACGTACATTTTTTAGTTTAAGCTTGCTATGAAACAAGATGAAGTTGGATTTGCCAAGGAGCAGTTTAAGCAATTTAAATTTGTATTAATCATCTGCTGCTCATTACCTTCTAAGTCATAAGCTGAGACAGATTTGACCAAAATAAGAATTGCTTAAAAGATTATTTTAAACTTGTATGTGTAATTGATGGGGAAAGTTGTAAGCTCGAGGTGTAGTGGACTGAGACTCTATATTTTTACGGGTTGAAGTGATTAATTAAAGAAAAAAGGAATAAGCAAGACCAAAAATGTAAAAAATAAAGTTTCTTCAGGCCTATTGTGAAATTTATATATTGAAATGATGTTAAAAGTTGTAAGCAACTGTAGAAATGAACCAAAAGGACATTTTTTGAAAAGTTTACTTAAAATGTAACTTTGTAATTGATAGAAATAGTTGTAAGCAACCGTGGAAATGAACCAAAAGGGCTTTTTTGAAAAGCTTACTTAAAATGTAACTTTGTAATTGATAGAAATAGTTGTAAGCAAGTTTATTGAGTTGTACAAAACTGTGTGCTTTATTGCTAAATAAATTTGATGGAGGGTGTTAATTGACCTTAAGGAATTTTTTAAGGTTACTTGCAATTTTGGTGTTACATTGATTTTTAAGCAAGTAATTGAAGTAGTGCAAAAGCTCATTTGTTAGTTGTAAAAGACTTCGTGTCTAATTGATAAAAATATTGTAAAATTGATAAAAATATTGTAAGCACGATCAAAGAGAGCAATAAAATTAACTTTTTTAAGGCTTATCATAAAACTAGTTGACTTTTTTAATCAAAAAAGTTGTAAGCAATGCCTAAAGTCCAACAAAATAAAATTGATTAAGGTCTCCCGTGAAACTTGTGTGCTTGCGTAATTGAAAAAGTTGTAAGCAGTCGTGGTTTTTTTATTTAAGACTGAACCAACGCTCAGCGGATGCATCCTAAATATGTAAGTATTGTGCTGGTTCGGAATATCGCTGATAATTAGTTGGAGGGTAGACAAATGGTTATTTTTTTTTAAATCTTACTAAAAATTTAACTTTTTATTAATAAAAATAGTTGTGAGTAAGCTTATTTGTAAGTTGTACAAAACTGTTGTTATTTTTTGCTGAAGAAAGTTGCAGTCCATATCAAACTTTAAACAAAATTAATTTTGTTTAAAATGTGTAGTGCAACTTATGTGCATAGTTAAGTAAAAAAATTGTAGCAAACAATTAAACTGTTCAATTCAATGGATAGTGAAAGTTGTAAGCAAGATTGTAAGTTATTTAATTAATTTTTTTTTTGCCAAAAAAAAACTAATTGCTTAAAAAAGTTGTAAGCAAGTCCAAAATCGGAACAAAATACAATTTTAAGGCCTTTTGTGAAGCTTGTTCACTAAGCTGATGAAACATATTATAAGCAACCTTCGTAATGGACTAAAACAGTATTTTTGAGACCAATTCTATAATTAACTGTATAATACAAAAATTTTATAAGCAAGCACATTTTGTTACTTATTTTGAACATTTTTAGAAAATCTTGAAAAAACTTGTAAGCACAGCTTCTTTGTGAACAAAGTTAAATATAAATGGTGCAAAGTTTTTGGAAAATATTTAGTGATAAAAATATTTTGAAAACAGGTTTAAAAATTACTAATAAAGGAGCATTTATTCAGCTGAAATTAGAAAAAAATAAGGATAATCTTGCAGTGAAACTTAAATAAAAAAATTTGATAAATTTAAGAACCTACTTAAATTTTTTTCGAGTCTTTTCGTTAGAGCTTTGAGCTAATAAGAATAGTGTTATTAGTTTATAATTGCTTTGCACTCTTTTTTTTTTCTTTACGAAAATACATAAGGTAGAGTATTAAAAACGTCCTATATTGGAATGGTGTTTGCAGAGTGAGAGTTGTAATACACACTGATCATATATGTACATATTGACGTAGTCAAAAATTTTCAAATATTGTGTTTGTTAACTAATTTTTTTTTAAACCTCAAATGAAATTTTGTAAATAAAGAAATAAAAATTTCATAAACCACAAAAATGCTTGGTTTTTTATTTAAGTTTTATAAAATTTATAAACTTTTATAAACATTTTGAGATTTGCCAGCCTATAGACCAGTTTGAAAACATAATAACTTTCTTCATAATTTCACTATTCAATAATTTTAAAACGGACTCTATTTTTATCAATTGTTGGGGAACATAAAAAGAATTTAGACAAAAAACCTTTCCAATACGATATTAAAATTTTTGCAAAATGTTTATTTTTCCCCATTTTATGAACCACAATGCAAGTTATGGCCAACTGACGTACGTACCATTTCCTTACCAAATTTTAATGAAGTCCGATGATAAAAATCTTTAGCATGTTTTCAGCCATTCATTTGTAAAGCTGTCTCAACATTATGGCCATGTTGTCCCTGCAATAAAAAGAAGTTGGTATAAAAGTCATTATTGCTGCCGTTCAGCTACTCACATTCAGCATCTGACAGATATCTTAACTCATCTGCTTTTTGAATCAACCGCAAATTGCAAAATGATCGTAAATCGATCTTGTTTTGCCGCTTTTTATAGCTTGTATTTTTTGCTTTCATTTATATCATTCATTATTGGTTTTTCTTTTTGCATAAAAGTTGTTAATCAACAAGTTGATCAAAACAACAAAAACAGCGACAATAACCAAGAAGCACCTGCGTGCCACTGAAGTCAGATATAGATCGATTCTGCTACTAAAGATCTTGGAAATCAATTTGATGCTGTATTTGTTGGCTTAAAAAAAAAAAAAACTCAAAGAAAAAGGGAAACCAATCGAAATGAATTTTCAATGCTTTATTTCTAGCCTGATTATAAAATTAAAAAACAAGAAAAAATGTAAGCGTATTTAAACCAAAAAAACAACAATAGAATTTTTTGTGACCAAACTTGTTTGGAATCCTGTATCTCACTGAGTCTATCTCTTTCTAAACGCGCTGACAGGCATTTCTACAAATTTCTGTGTATTTGACAGTCGAGTTTGAGTTAACGTTGAAAATGCGATTGACAAACGCATCGTCAGCATTGTATTGGCCAAGGCAATCGCAGAACAAAAAGACGATTACGGATGAGAAGAAAGAAGAAGTAGTTATAAGCTAAGATGGAAGTGGTAGCAACAGTTGAAGCATTGGTAGCCATGGTAATGGCATCAAGAATGCATGTCGCAACGCTGCTGATGAAGTGTAGACGTTGACATTCCTTTTAAGGATTTCATTTTGAGCTGCTTTTGAAGGCTTTTTTATCGTGCTAAAAGTAAGTGTATGGGTTGGTTATGTGTGGATTTGCTAGGGTCTCTACAACCAGTTAAGGCTTATCAAAAAATACAGGTTCTGTTTTTTGGCTTTGTTTTATGCTCTCTTATTTGGTCTTGTTATAGATGACAAGTATTTTTGTCTTCATCTTTTCTGCGCTACAGGCATCTTTTAAGGGTCTGAAGTATTGCATAGCTTGCAGGTTTAAAGATTATTTTCATAGAGTTTTTATGTTGTGAGAAAACAATTTTTTATAGCGCCGATATTTTATGTTAATTAAATTTATGGATTGCAGCTGTGCAGATTATTTTCAAGGGTCTTTTATTGAGCCGTTATAAGGGTCATTAAAATTTAGTGCAAAAATAAGAAAACTAAATGGACTAAAGCTATAAGTTTTTTTAAAAAAGCTATTTTTTCATTATTTTGTATTAGAAATGGTTAACTTATGTATTAAAATTGTAAGCAAGCTTAATTAAGTGCTTTTAAGACCTTATATAATTATTTTTAATATATTTCCGCATGTTCACTTCAAACAAATATGTAAGCACGTTTCATCTAATGTTTTAGCTCACTAAATTTATACTATTTAAACTTATAAAGGTTAATTGTCAAGGAAAAAATTTGCAAGTTCACTTTATAAAATTTTACATTGTAAAAAACGGTACTATATTGCATCTTTCAAGAAAAGGTCATGTTGTAAACTAAAAAGTTGTAAGCAAGCTAATAAAGCTATTTTAAGATCTTATATAATTGTAATCAATTCAAAAAGTTGTAAGCACTCTTCATGTAATGTCCAAGCTCATTGAATTTGTACTATAAAGTCATAAAAGGGCTGTGTGTCAGACACAAATTTATAAGCACACTTCAATTAATGCTTTTATTTGTAAAAACTACTCTAAAGTGGCTTATAAAGACTTATATCAAGAAAAAAGCGTGCTTATTTAAAAAAAGATTTCTCAAAAGAATTCTCAAAAACTAAAAGGCATCCATTAAGAAATATCCACGTTAGTTTAAAAAAAGCTGTAAGAAAGCCTCTGCTAGTCTCCAAACTCATCAATCTTGTACTATAAAATTTTACAAAGAGTAAGTGCTAAAAAAAGTTGTAAGCCCACTTCATATATTGCTGACACGCTCACTTGCTTTGTTCTCTTAAATCTTATAAAGGATTTGTGCTAAGAAAAGAGTTGTAAGCACACTTTTTCTAATGCTTAAATTCGCAAACACTACTTTATAGTGACATATAAGAAGCACCCTTTATAAAAATAACAATTAAGAAAAAATCAAGTTAATTCAAAATGGTTCATCTAAAACTTATAATTAATGATTGCTGAAATAAAATTTGTAAGCATACATAATTAGAGCGTGTTAGTTTCAAAAGAAGTTGTAAGCCCGCTTCATCTAATGTGCTAGCTCCTTTAATTTGTACTCTTAAATTTTATAAAGGTTGCGTATCTAGAAAACGTTGTAAGCAGTATTCATTTAAGTTTTTAATTTTTAAAAACTCCTGTATTATGTCTTATAAATTTCAAGAAATAAGCTATAAGCACACGTGATCAAATACTTATAGTTATCTGATTTATCGTATCGTTTCTCGTAAAAGTAAAAAAATTAAACAAAAGCACGAGTCTTTATAGGAAAATTTATTGTTTTTTAAATGAATATGTTGCTAAAATTTTAAATAAAATTTAAAAGTATGCTTAGATTATAAAATACGTCACAAAATGTCACAAAAACATACTTCATCAAATTTCTAAATTCAATATATACTATATTCTTTGATGTTTAAAAGTAGACTTTTGTCAAGAAAAAAGTTGTAAGCACACTGAAAATAATGCTTAAGTTAATTTTAAGTGTAGCATGATGAATTCTCAATAATTGAAACTTCAAAAAAACTTGTAAGCACACTGCACTATCCTAAAATCAATATCTTCTGTTCGTACATAATATAAATAATGCACTAGTTAAAAAAAAAAGTTGTAAGCACACTGCTTTAAATGCTTATTTGTCCCTTAGACTTAGAAGCTTTTATTGCATAAAACATCACCTTTACTTCATCAATTGAATTTCAAAAAGTTTTAAATAGTAAAAACTTGACATTCGTAACATTGAAAGACAGAAAATGCTATCAATGTAATAAAAACATTGTAAGCATAATTTAAGAAAGAAGCTGCATGTGTTATACCGTGACATTATTGCAACTTACATTAGCATTTGGTTATAAAAACTTGTAAGCACATCAATTTGCTAGGCCACAATAGCCATTTAATATAATCTATAAGTACAATATCCTATTTTTGGATAGCAAAATCATTTCACCAATTTTAACAAATTTTCTCTCTCATTTTCTTCCAGGTGATATACTCTCCGGTGTTTGTTTTGTGGGCCAATTGGACACTCACTCACTGGGTATTTTTCTGATCCTGCCGCTCTGTGTTTATCTCTCGATTGGAGCACTATTTCTGTTGGCCGGCTTTGTATCTCTTTTCCGCATTCGTACCGTTATGAAAACGGACGGCAAACGCACGGATAAACTTGAACGTCTGATGCTACGTATTGGTTTTTTCTCCGGTCTCTTTATACTGCCAGCGCTCGGCTTTCTTGGCTGCCTCTTCTATGAATACTACAACTTTGATGATTGGATGATACAATGGAATCGTGATATGTGCAAAGTCTTCTCAATACCCTGCCCGGTGGTAACCAATGAGACACGCCCCATCTTTCAAATATATATGGTGAAATATTTGTGTTCGATGCTGGTGGGCGTAACATCTAGCGTCTGGTTGTACTCAGGAAAAACGCTAGTTAGTTGGCGAAAATTTGTAGAACGGCTGCAGGGAAAAGAGACGCGCACACGTGGTCAGGCCTATGTTTGAGCGGCTCCAACAATCGATTGACATTTGAGTGCACTTGAAAATATTAGCATTTAGAAATAATGTGAACAGAAACAAATTAAATTTAGTGCTTCTAAGCGTTTTGATGTGCTGCTCAAACGTTCTGAGTGAAACCAAATCAAGTAACTGACTTGTTTTCTGTTTGTATTGGTAAAACGCGCAATCTTCTTCCTTTTTAAACTAAATAAGTGGCAAATATATATACATAAGTATATTAAAATAACAGCGATATAAAAATGAATGAGTTTTGAGTGAGTGTTGCATGCTTTGTTTGTGTTGTTGAGTGTTTTTCTGAATGTGCTATTAACCGCTGTTGCAAAAATAAATGCAATTGAACGTAAAATTTATCAAAATCAAAAGAAACGAAAAAATGTATTTAATAAAAGCAAACTTATAAAATGAGTAATATTTTAACAGTTAAGTGAGTTGATCTAACACATAACACGTTGTCTTAAGTTTGAGCAAGTAGAAATAGTTGTAAAAGCTTTACATGTGCCCTATAAAGAAGTTTTAAGTTTTAAACTAGTTTCACTAAACTTAAGATTTTGTTTAACTTAAATTAAGTTTTCGTAATTTTTAACTAATTTAGACTGAGTGTAAGCAATGAGTGGAAAATTGAGTCACTTCATCATTTTAATATTAACAACTGCATGTCAAATTTTAAGCAATGAGTGGAAAATTGAGTCACTTCATCATTTTAATATTAACAACTGCATGTCAAGTTTTCATCTGACTCATATTTTGAGTTTGGGTAAGTTTTTTATTTAGTGTTTTTATTCTTTAATAACAAATTTAATAATATCTTTTATATTGGCTCATAAATTCACTCCACTCCAAGAGTGCAAATTTGATTGAAAGTCTTTCAAAATTTTTTCAAGCTCCTCGTATTTATATAGTAACTTTTCACTCAGTTCAATGAGTGCGGCTTTGAGTGAATTTCAGTAACTTGCATATTATGTAGGTAGTTGTGTATTTATATGTTTAATATGTCTGATTTAACAATATTTTCACTCAGTTACATGAGTGAACATTTGAGTGAGTGTCAATAGGTTGCTGCTTTTTGTATTTTCTAAAATTTCACTTACATTTCCACTCGAAGCAATGAGTGTAAAATTGAGTGACTTTCTTTTTGATACACTAACGGTTTATTCATTTAATTTTAAAAATATTTTCTTCCTACTCACTCAGATTTTCACTTAATTGCCCTGCTCTTTAATTTATATTTCTACTAATACGAAACTCAACTTTTGTAAAAACATCTAAACTACAGTAAGAAACGTCCTCCATGTGCTAAAATAATTTTTGTTAAAATTTAACTTTACATATTAATAGGTTTATAAAAAAAATAATTATTATATTAAGTAATAGTTTTTTAAGTGATTTAATGACGTTATAGTCATGCATTTACAATTTTTTCTAACAAATAGAGAACCAAAATTTAAAACAACTATTTTTAAAACAAAAATAACTGCCAACATTTTGTCAAGCATTTAGGCCTACATAAACCGCTCAATTTAAGTTCCACTCCAAACGAATTTTTAACTTTTGTACAAATACTTAAATATTGAGTATATATATAATTTACCATAGAATTTTTAGCTGTTAGGAAAAAAAAAAGAAAAAACTACAGCAAACTTTTATGTACAGCAAAGATAAATTAAATACTGTTAAGTTAAATATCCCCCTTTGTAATATATTTGAACCGATTGCTTTCGATCGTTATGGCAGAATGATTGTCAATAAAAAAAAAAATTCGAAAAGTTAGCAAAAATAAAATTAATTATTGTTAAAGACTGAAAATTCTCGTGTTTTAATTCTTGAAATCGACTTAACCTTCCCTTTCTTGTTTTGTTTTTTGATATGTTTATTATAGGATATGTTTATTATTTTTGTTGTCATTGTTATTATTTTTATTTTAATAATCACTTTAAAAATCTTAGTGAGTTATTTTAATTTTGAAAGTGAAATAATTTTCAATTTAAAATTAATTCATTTCAAAGTAAAAAATTATTCAAATTTTAACATTTCAGCTATTTAAGATGTATCTGTCTTTCAACAAAAAATCATAAATTTATACAACACCAATTTTGAGGAAGCTTTACGAAAATATATGCTATAATGCGTCTAAAAAGCGTTTAGCTAAATATGTGTGAGTGTGTTTGTGTATCTTAAAAGAAATAACATCGTAATGGTGAGCTAACGTCAACATATGAGGCCTACTTTATGGCTAATGGAAGAAGGGGCGTGTAAAAAAGTGGCGCATCGACAGGCGCGAACATTTTTGCGGTAAAACTTTTAGCGTCGTAGCGAAACAGCAACAACATAAAAATCTTAAAAGGATGATGTGAAAAATCAGCAGGTGCGCTAACGTAGATGTTGTTGTTTTTAGGATTTGCGAACGTTTTGGCATTCTTTTATGCCAGCGAAATGCCATCACTGATATTGGTGTAAATTTGGTATACAAATGATAATTAATTATAATTTAATTTTCAGTTTTTATACGTGAACTAATAAAGTAACTAAAATAAGTTAAGCTAAAACGATGAAGTATAAAACATTAAGAAATGTTACAAAAAAAAAAAATTATTTTAAAAATTCAAATTTTAGTGTGCAAGTTTTTGCGGCTCTCATTGAAAATATAATAAGAGTTTTTCAAATTCAGATATTATAATTCGACATTCGGTAATTTTAATGAACTATAAACGAAGTATAAAACAATGGTAAGAAACTTTCATAAAAATCTAGAAAAAAAAGAATGTATAATTTATGTGCGCTCTCCTAACTTCACAATAAATTCTGATTTCATAACTTAAAATAATGAAAATTTGGTCTCAATTCCTTTAAGTACCTAGAACAATAAACAAACAAGTTTGTTTGTAAGTCTTTGAAATAATGTTTATTTATGAAAACAGTTCGGAACCATATTATTAGAGTACCGTATTTTTTCAAGTGATATAATATGGGATAAACTTCAGCTTCGATGTTTTTAATTTGTGCTATGCCGCAGCCCAATTTCAAAGATTTTTACAATCTCCAAAATAAATAATTTAAATTGTTTTAATAATTTGAATTTTTTTTAAAAAGCCAAATTGGTTTTTGTTAAATTATAATATAATGAATTAAGAATTTGAATTAAGTGTTGCAAATAGACAGAAAAATAGGTAGCGGTGTGCGAACAGTGCATAAACGGTGCGTGAACGATGCGCAAACGTCGCTCGAACGGCCCTAACCCCTGCCGCATAGTGCAACGCGCCCATATATTTTGTGGACAAAAATAGAAAGAGTTCCAACAGAATCGTAAAATTGTATAAAAATAAGGTTAACAAAAAGGGTTAAAATCAGTGTTGTAATTTATGTATAATTTCCCACAAACACATGAAAAATTACCTATTTTCCCTTTTATAATTTTGTAAAATCTATAAAATATTTTTCAAACATAGGCTCTATTTAGGTATAAAATTGTATGCAAAAAATTATTTTTTTAAACAAATACAAATTTTTAAAGGAGTTTAAGGGAGTATTCCTGGTTGGCAAAAATTTTAACATTTTTATAGCTTGGATATTTCAGAATATCGTCCTATAAGGGTTTTTTGAAATTCGAAATACTTTAGGAGATATGGCCTTTTTTTCCAGCAATGTTTTCGCCAAAATGCGATTTGCTTAATTTGGCTACTTTTTGAATACAACGGTTAGAAGCAACCACCGAATTTCTTTCAACGCGTTCTTTGGTAGATAATAACTTGTTTGTATACACATTTTAAAAATAAATGAATACACATTTTAGAGTTTCGGTATTCGAATGTTGGCAGCGTTTAGTTCACTTTGAATGAGTTATAAACCGGACGCGCGCGCGCATACAGAATTTTTGTTTGTGCTAAAGACAATGGATAGAAAAAGTAATAGAAATAAAAATAAAAGAAACACCGGTAGCAATCTTAAAACTCGTCCCTTGAAACGCCAGTTTCGTGGTAACCACCACGAAAGAGATGAGGACCGAATTCATAAGTACATCGGCAAAAAAAATTAAAAATAATGAAAACGAAGACATAAGCATTGACAACAAAACGGAGAATTGCATTTTGGAGTTTTATACAGTTTTCTCGGAGATTGCTAATCAGGTGATATGTGCCCAGGATGTATCAAGTGATATGTGTGAAGGAAAAATCGAGTTTAAAAAAGCATCGTCGTATGGAATTGGCTTCAAAATTGGTGTTCACAGCGCTTGACCGACCACTACATACATTTTTTCGTCGTCTTTGGTTGGCAAATCATATTTGATGAACTGACGCTTGATTTTTTCCATGAGGCTTTTAGGCATTGGGTCAAAAGGCATTAACACGTTTTGTGGCCTCATGTGGCCTCAAATCGGCAGAGGTGTAGGTAACTCGTTATACTACACTGCCCTGGAGAACTTTCATACAGAAGCAAGCGCGATCTATGGATACACTCTTTCAAAAGGCGCGAAAGAAGAGAAAGATGCCATGGTCACAGCCGATCCATAGTGCTTCCCAACAATGTTTTCCGTATCAGGTGATGGCACTTGGAAAAAACCTGGTTTTTCTTCACTATACGGCGCTACAACGTTGATCGGCAAATACAGTAAAAAAATAGTAGACTCTGTTGTAAAGTCCAGCGTATGCAACAGTTGCAAGTATTGGGAAGCTAAGAAAGAAGAAGACCAACTGGCATATGAAATTTGGATTGAAGACCACGAAGAGGAATGCCGTGCCAACCATCAAGGAAGCTCTGGGAAGATGGAGGTGGATGCGATAAAGGAAATGTTCGCCATATCAGTCCAAAAGCACTGCAAGTATATCGGCAATGGCGACTCAAAAACATTCAAAGCTATTATATCCGACGATCCGTACGATGACGACCCAATCATCGAAAAAAAAAGAATGTATATCGCACGTGCAAAAAAGAATGGGCACCATAAGGCTAAAAAAGAGAACAGAGGCATTGGCGACAAGGGTGCAGGCAAACTCACAGATAAAGTCATCTCTGAACTAACAACATATTATGGCCTCGCTATTCGTCGTCATCCACAGTCGGTTGCTGACATGAAGAAGGCTGTTTAGGCAACGTTTTTGCACAAAATCTCGACTGATGAAGCTACATAGCACTAAAACTGTCCGACCGATGCGTCGAGCTGGTGCGCCTGGCAAAAAGCAGTAGCAGAAGGGACAATCGACAGCTTCAAGCATACGTACGCACCACTAAATCAGAGAGTCTAGGAAGCAATCAAACCTATTTACGAAGCACTGTCAGCCGATGATTTGTTGAACAGATACCTTGGCTCCGAAACTCAAACAGCAACGAATCTTTCAACGCAGTGCTGTGGTCATTCGCACCGAAGCATATGCAAACAGGCGCACGCACTATTGAGATTGCCAATAATATTGCAACTGTCATATTTAACTAAGGTTTTTTGCCAATACTTCAACTAATGAACCTAATGGGCATCCCGATTGGCAACGTCACATAGAATTTCGAACGAAGAACGTTTGAAAAGGTCCAAAACCAGAGCTCTGGCCGCATCAAAAGAAGTTAGAACTTGCCCGAAGAGCACAAAGAGCCCCTGAGTTCTCATTTTTTGAAGAAGAGGAAGGAGTTCTTTATGGGGCTGGCATTGCAGATAGATATATGTAAGTATTTCACAAAAAAAAATGTTTTATTGCTTAAAATTTTCTTTGAGTTTTTTCAAAATCACGTTTTTTAACTTCGAAGTTACTTTTCTCCGGTTTTGATGAAATCAAGTGCAATCTACGCAGAATTGCAAAAAAAAAATAACTTCAAACTTAAACGCGTTTATCTCGAAACCACGTTTTTCGAGCTTGCGGCCCAGATTGCGCCCGTAGTTCTGAACCGATTTTGATGAAACAAAGTGCAATCAACGCAGACTTGTCTCCATTTTAGTTCCTACCTTAATCACAATTTTATTCAACTTTTTACCATTTGTTTTTACATTAAACTAAAAAAAAAAAAAAAATAAGTTTTTAATTTTTCAATGACCGCTATTTTGTAAAAAATAATCGCAAAATTGTGATTGAGGTAGGGACCAGAATTACATCTGTACTGAATCTAACGCCGTTTACTTTTTCCATTTCAGATGATCCGAAGTCGAGTTATCCGGGCCGCAAGCAGCATACCTTTTTTCCAAGCCCAACTTGGAAGGCCGACAACTTTTTGAACAGCCCTCGTACAAAGGAAAAAATTGTTTTATTTAAGTTAATATGTTCTTAATACAATAAAAAACAGAATTTCAATAACTCTTTGCGTTTTCAAATAAAAAGTTTTTCAAAAAGGGTCAAAAAACAGCCTTCCAACCAGGAATGTTCCCTTAATTTTGAGGATGTGCGATGATTTGAGCAAATTGTAAATTAAGAAAAACTAAAAATAAATAATCTTGGACTAAGCCGTATCGTTTTCAAAGTTTTCAATGATTTATTATTTTGTTATTAACGTAATAATTTATGGGACTTGGTTTTTGATAAAATTTGTTTTTAATTTCAGACTCTGAGCACGCTTTGAATATCAATGCTAATCAAACAAATACATTGAAAATATCAAGTAAATACATAAAGTTTTGTAGAATTTATGACGATTTTACTAGATGAGATGAGACTGATTATAAGAAAGAACGCAATATTTATAATTTTACTTTTTACTTATAAATTCCAAACTTAAAGTGCAAAATTATAACTAATTTCCACAGTTGATTCCTTCCTATTCCTCTTGAGGAATTTTAGGTTTTCATAAGGCCACTTTGTATGGGAGGCAAGCGTGGTTTTCATTCGATTTCAAAGAAATTTTTACTCAGAGAGCTTATTTGAGGTAAAAGATTATAAGCAGAATTTGAAGTTAGTAGAACAATTTTTGAGAATTTTAAGGAGATTTCACAGATTAAATTAAGTCACTATGAGAGATAGTTGTTCTGGGAGACTTATTTTAGAACGTATACTTATTAAATTTAAATAAAAGCTTATACTTATATCAATTTCCATCACGATATCGAAATTACAAGCGTGAAATTCTACTCAGATAGGATATCAGAATCAGCCGCTGCCCTTTGTTGAGGGTGGATCTTCTGCAATGCAGGAGATCTACTTTCGAACGAGAGCAGTTTAAAGGGTCCTTACAAATATCAACGTAAACAAAGCCTCTGGCCCTGATGGCATTCCGCCGATTGTGCTTAAAATGTGTGCTTCTTCGCTGGCTCGGCCTTTGCGCAATCTTTTCAACATCTCCTACAGAACAGGAGTATTTCCATCTTGTTGCAAGGTGACAAATGTCCAGCCGGTACCGAAAAAGGGCGATGCCACGAACCCTGCCCGAGAAACATTTTCTTAAAATGTGTCCATAAATTTACCGTAAGTTTAACGTTTATAAACAAGTTGGTAACAAAGTAACAAATGGTAACAATTAGGTCACAAATAACGTAAATGTGCGTCAAACTCCCAGTGGTGAAAATTTACACACACTTGGTGAAAATTTACACACACTTTTTAACATATTGTGTAAATCAAATAAATGGTAAATGTTACCATAATTTGAAAATAAATAAATAGACACATGTTACTATTATGTTAACACATTGTGTTAATCGCATGTAACTACAAAGTGTAAGGTAAATATATGGACACATTTACCCATCTTATACGTCGCGATTTAATGGGAATATGTTACCAGGGGAAATTTTATTTTTAACAAGTCAGTTTCTGAAAAATTAAATAGCCCTTAAGAAAATCTTTAAAATTAATAAAAATAAGAAATTATTAGATTTTTAATATTTTATTTAACTAAATCAGAAAAGTAAAAGAAAATAAATATAGAGAGTTATAGGTTTTTTTCTTCTAGAAATCACTTGCGTAACGCGCTTCATCAAGCATTTCATTGCATTATATGTACGTGTCCTCGTCTCAGAGTAGCCTGAAGCCTTTTCACTTGGTCTTGTTGGCCAGTGAGGCTCACAAAACCTTTTTTATTTTATCTGTAAATAACAGTAAATAAAAAGACAATGCAACATTATACATCTAAATCAATGTAAAATATATTCGTGTGTTTATCAATTACCTGAGCAGCCAATGTTTATTTTCCCGACCAGGTGAAGTGTTTGTAAACATTGCATGTAGCAATATACTCAAAAGTTTTTTTAATGCGTTTGTTCGAATCTCCCACTGTTATACCAGGTTCTCGTTGCAATCGTATTAGATATAAAATAACACCTTATAAGTATGCTTTAAATTCTCAAAAAGTATTACAAAAATAGTTTAGCTTGGCTTATGAGCGATATTAATTGTTGGATGAAATAATATTGCTCATGCTGATCTTTAATATATTAGATAAGCATATAGAAAAATATATAGCAATTGCACGGAAACATAATGGCAGCAAATGCACATCATGAGACACATAGTAACACATCATGTCCACTTGTTTCAATGATGTGTCTATGACATAATGGTAACAAATTACCATTTTGTGAAGGTGTTTCTTATATAAAGCACAAATAACTCTTTTTGGTCGCAATGCTAAGAAGACATATGTATGCACATTATTCAATTTATATTTTTTATGCATCTTCTTGTTTTTCCAATGATAAAATTGCAATTAACACTCAGAAAAATGTATAACAAATGCATGGAAAAATAATGGTAACAAGTGCACATTAGACCGGTCGTTAAAAATAAATTTTGAAGTGCCGGGCAGATTCTGTTTCCTTTTGGTCTAAAACCATTAAATTTAAAATTTGGGGCTGATCGGATAATATTTAGTGGCCGCGCCCATCAACCAAAAATTTAAATACATGAAATATATGGAAAAAATTTATATTTACCCAATATTCTTCAAATTAAGTGCACAAAAGAGAATATTTTATATATATCGTTTTGAAATATTTCTCTTGCTGTTGCAAAGCAAAACAAAAAAGTACCGTTGCGAATAGCTCAGTACACAAAATATATATATTTTGAGTCTTTATTCTTTATTTTCATTCAGTCTTGATTCGTGTCAGATATTGTTTAAGGAAAAAGTGCAAATAATTATAAAAAAGAAACGGTAAAAGAATTAAAAGAATTTAATATTGTGTAAATTTGTGTATCGTGTGAATTTCAAAGAAGTAAGTTAGTTTACATGTTTTTCGTGTGAAAATATAAAAAAATATTAATACATAATTTGTTAGCACGACACTAATTGGAAATTTCATAATGGCGGATTTGCCAACAACATCTTCTTCAATTACTACTCTAAGTTCAGTGGATTCCAATATTATTCTTATTGGCCGAATTTTACACCAAATATTGGGAGCTAAATTACCCTCAAATCGTCAAGTTTTGCAAGTATTCTTTTATAATATGCGATTTTATTTCATGTATTTAAATTTTTGGTTGATGGGCGCGGCCACTAAATATTATCCGATCAGCCCCAAATTTTAAATTTAATGGTTTTAGACCAAAAGGAAATAAAATCTGCCCGGCACTTCAAAATCAGACACTTTTTTGGAAAATAACGACCGGTCTAGTGTACATCATGAGACAAGTTGTAACACATCTTGTTCACTTGTTACTATTATGCCATGGAAACAAGTGAACATTTTGTATAGATTGACTGAAAATCTCTGATTATAAAGAGATAATATAGTTAAATGTAATAAGCTTATAAAATTAACTACACCTATACAACAGAACAATTTATATTTGTTTATAGAATTTTAAAAAAACATAGATAAAAGAACTCTAAACTGTTCAAATATATACATATTTTTTTCTAACAAAATTACTTACATTTCAATCTTTTCTGATGAAAAATTTATACCTAAATTCATTCGCAATTTTTTTGTTGTTGTATTTAAAATTTTTCAGTGAGCACGTGTTTTTTCCTATTTATTTTTTTTGCTTGCATCGAATTTTTTTTAAATGAAATTATGCGCTGAAGCTGTTCACATTATGGTAACAATTTTGTGATGGTACCAAAATATTTGACAGGCTGCAAACTACCGACCCATTGCGATATGCTCTACGCTTTCCAAAGTTATGGAAAGCATAATAAACTTTTACATCATGAACTAGTTATCTGGAGCTCAACCAACTGCTCAGTGATCGCCAATATGGTTTCCGTAGGGTTCGCTCTACTGATGATCTTATGACGTTCTTAACCGAAGAATGCAATCAATGCGTTCACTTTTTCGGCGAGAGCAGGGTTGTTGCTCTAGATATTTCAAAAGCGTTTGAACGAGTGTGGCATAAAGCGCTCATGTCGAAACTAGTAGCATATGGTTTTCGTGGAAGCGTTGCTCGATGGATCACATGTTTCCTCAAGGACAGAACGATTCGAGTCGTAGTTGACGGTATTTCGTCCGAGGAGCACGCCATCAACGCAGGAGTACCGCAGGTTTCACGGCCTTCTGTCTTTGAAGCATAAACCAATACATTCTTTAGCGGACGACAACACCATTTGGCATTCATATTCATTCAAGAAACGCCCAAGCTCTATGGAGATTGAGAGAAAAAGGCAAAATATGAATGACACACTCCTAAATAATCTACAAAAAATCTCCGAGTGGGGTCTTGTGAAATCAGCCGCTCTTGACGTTCTGGGCATATCGATCCAATCTGAATTGCGTTGGAATGATCATATTTTCGATTAAAACGGTTCAAAAAATATTTCACTTCAGCTGATCTTCGCATGATCTACATCTCATATATTAGACCGAAAATGGAGTACAATGCGCACATTTGCGCAGGGACTTCAAGATCTTATTTGGAGCTTCTGGATCGAATTCATAGTCTTGCGATATATTTGATAGTATTTCATCCTCTCTCAACTCTCTTGGGCATCGACGCAACGCTGGTTGCCTATGCCTTCTCATAGGTACTACCATGGGAAGTGTTCAAGGGAGATACATGGCTTGACGCCACCAGCTCGTGTGTTTCCCAGGTCCACTCGGGCAGCTGTTCGCGCCCACTCCTTTACCATTGCCTCGATGTCCAACAGAACCTCGCATTACCGAGATAATTCGTTTTTTAGTCGCACGGTAAGGTTGTGGAATAGTCTTCCTGCGAGCGTGTTTCCCGGCAGTTTTGTGCTGTCTACTACTACTCTAGACTACTCCATCTGTCCACCCTCCAACTAACTATTACTCATCTTCCGAATCAACACAATGCTTTTGCATTTATAGAGGGCATCCCCTGAGCGTTGGTTCAGTCTACAAAAAAAGGCTCAAAAATTATTTCTGTTATCGTGGTCTCACACAAGCAGACACACAGAAAGACGGACAGACTTTTGATGGGCATGGCTAAATTGAAATTACAAGCGTGAAATCGAACTTAATCGAAATACCTCTTCATTTTCGGCTTGCTTCGAATAGCAAGAGTCGCATATAAATTTTTTAATTGTGAACTTTTTTCACACAAATATATGAAAAATTTGAAATTTTTAAGCCCTCTATTTTCAATAACCAGTTCTCGCAATATTTCCTCCATTAACACTTCACCCACTTAGGAAAAATCACCACTGCTTCGAGAAAAGTTTTCACAAATATCCTGGTTTTCAAGTTAGCTAACACAAAGTCTCAACAACAGAAAACCTTCATCGTCATCAACATTATCATCACCATTAACATCATGCTTTATAGCAGCAGCGACAAGACAAAGTCGCTTGGACCGCATCAAGAAAGATAGCAGCGCAACAGCTTCAAGCCAAGTCAATGATACTAGCTGGAAAAACAAACAAATCTCCACACCTTCAAAATAGCGCAGCAAATAATAAAGTAGACGGCAACCCACACAAAAAGAGTTGCCAACTTTGCAATAAGAAAAACACTTAGACAGACAGACGTCGAGACAGCGTTGAAACTTGTGGACGCCATTAGAGCTGCATAGGCACTAAAAATAAATTCAAAATTGCAAGAAAAGGTCGTGAGCGCACAACAAAAACAACGTTGAATACAACTACCAACCAATAACTTGGTCTTACCAACTCTGACTAAGAATGACCGAAAAAGCCAACATGTGAGAAGCGCAAAAAATGCTCCTCAGCAGATGCTGTGCGGGTGATAAGAACGTGGCTCACGTTTTGGCCACAAAAGCATTTAAGTCAATAAAAAATAAATGTTAAAAAAAACAGCAAAATATATTTACAACAAAGTGCTTTATTTGGGTTCTGCTAGCCAACTAGACAGCAACACAGTGTTGCCATCCATGCTGAGGATTAAGTATTAAGCCAAAAGGTCAATGAAAAGGTTCGCGTCGATTTTTCGTTTTATGGATTTTTTTTTGTCTTGTGCAAGTTTTTTGAACAAAATCTTCTTCTGGCGTTATTTTTATGAGCTTCATTCTGCAGTTTGTTGAGAAAACGTGAGAAATTCATTTAATAGTTTTTAAGCCGCTTTGATTTGTGGGTACCTTCGAGGTTAACTCCAACAAAACAGAATAAAACAAAAACTATGCCTGCTGAATATAGATACTTAATGAAGTTTTTCCCAGTGCACGGGTTCGTGTTTCGCATATCAAAACCTAAGTTCAGCAATTTTTCAACAAATCGGCCCAAATGCTAGGCTAGAATAGAATAAAAAAAAAATGGAAGAAAAAAAGATCTCAACAAATTGGGAAGCCAGGCTTAAATGGCAAAACTGAGAAAAAACCAAAAACAACTAAATTGTGCCAAAGGCCAATGGCAACCACAACGTCAACAGCCAGCAACAAGCACTAAAATCGTGTCTTACCGCTGCTTGCCCGCAGCCGCCACGAGCAGCACTTTAGAATCGTTATGCGCTGCAACTCCAGTTCATGCTCAAGCTAGCTACTCCAACCAGCTCTCGAGCACTCCAACAGCCACCATGACTGCAGCCTCTGAGGCCTTGACTAATGGCCAATTATGCTGAGACCTCGCTCGACTCAATGTTTTATCCCAATTTTTTCAAAAAATGTTTTCTATTTTTTTTTCGAATTTCTTTCCAAAGCTTGACATGCTCTGACGCTCACATGTTGCTGGCCTGGTCACTGCGACTATTTTGCGCCGCTTTGCCTGCTCCAAATTGTGTGACTTCTTGTCTTTGTTTGTTTGTCTGTTGCTCTGTTGTTTTTGCTTGCATTACTTTTACTTACAACAAACCAACAATTGAGAATGAAGGCGTTTTTGTGGCTCAGCCTCGGTTTTATAAGTAAATACTAGAGTTGCCAGAGGTGTTTATTGAAAATACCTGCTAGAATCTATGGAAAATTGTAAGCGTTTAAAAATGCTATGTTCATCTCGATACAAGAACATTTTCATTTTTATTCCAAGAAAATTGAAAAAGTTTCTATATTAAAATTTGAACTTGCATTTATCTTGCCTGCAAAAGAACTTTGATCTATAAAATTGTAAGCAACGTCAAAACATGGGCCCCAGCTGGAGTTTTGGTACCGTGAAAAAATCATACTTAGATAATATAAACTTTCTTTTGGGCAGAGTTGTTTGTACATTTACAAACAAAACTTATTTGACATCATGAAAGTTTTTGTGCCAGCTAAACATAGACTTAAAATGAAAACTTCGACACTCTATACCAAAAAAAGTATTAAGTGACAATTACTTTGACGTAACAACTTATCTTTATTCTTGTAATAGTCACTTTGCATATCCTTGAAGTATAGTTGCACAAATCATTGTGCTAGTTCTTATCATCATCTCTGTTACAATCAATGCTTGTTTAAATCTTCTTCCTAATCCATGTCTAAGTCCTTGTCCTGCATTCCATACAAAGTAGATAGCAATAGAACATAGTAATAATACAGGTTGGTAGAAAAGTTCTGTAAGCGACACCTATGAACCAGAAGAAGTATTAAAATTAATACGCCACTTTAATATTTCATCTCTTATTTTAACACAAAAAAAAAAATTTAATTTCGATCTCTCTATTCATTCTTTATTTACTAGTCTAGAAGTTTACATGTCAGAATATTTTTTTGCAATGGAAAAAATCGAATATCGTGCAGTGATAAATTCTTTGGTTTGGAAGGTTTATCAGCAACGGATATTCATACAAAATTTGTAAAAGTGTTAAAGGAATGTGCTCCTTCATTTGCACCGATGGGTTTTAGAGTTTAAATGTGGTCGTACAAGCGTTGAAGATGAACCACGTAGTGGACGTTCAAAGAGTGCAACAACACCAAAAATCATTGATAAAGTGTTTGAAATTGTTTGTGAAGATCCAAGTTTGACTAAGCGTGAAATTGCTGATACCATTGGCATCTCAAACGAACGAGTACTTCATATTTTACACGAAGAATTGCATATGAAAAAGCTCTTCGGGAAGTTAGTGCCGCATTCGTTAACAATTCAACAAAAACTGAATCGAAAACAAATTTCTCAGGATAATTTGGATCTTTTTAAGCAGAATAAACCATATTTTGTGCGTCGTTTTATAACTATAGATGAGACTTGGATCTACCTCCATGATCCTAAACTGAAACAAGAACGTTTACTGTGGAGCTGGTTTTTCAGCTCCAAAACAGGTGAAGTCAAAAAGATCAGCAAAAAGGGTTATGGCATCAGTTTTTTGGGATGCAAAAGGGATTTTGTTGATTGATTATCTCAAAAAACGCAAAACAATTAACTCCGAATATTATTGTAACCTTTGAATCAGCTGAATGAAAAAATTTGTGAAAAAAGTCCAGCTTTACTGAAGAAAAAAATCATTTTTCATCAAGACAATGCACGTGTTCACACAAGTGTTTTTTCACCGTATTCACCTGATTTGGCTCCCAGCGATTACTACCTCTTCTGCAACTTGAAACAATTCCTTCGTGGCAAGCGTTTTTCGTCGAATGATGAAGCTATTGCCGACGTGGAACAATATTTTGCAAAGCTTCCGGAAATCCATTTCAGAGATGGTATAAAATTATTGGAGGATCATTGGAATAAGTGTATTGAAGTCGAAGGAGAATATATTGAATAAAAAAATAATATCCTTTAAAAATTCATATTAATTTTGCTTTCAATACTCTTCAACCAACCTGTAGATAGTAACTTCTAGGGAAATATCTTCGACTGAGCCAAAGTTAAAATACCCCCACGGCCATATTTTAGTTTATTCGAAGTCTTGAATGTTGTATTATTTTGGTGATGTCACATTTTAAGGCGTCCTTTTTATTTTTTAAATCTTATGTGCACATTATCAAGTGGAGTTTATAAAGGTTTCAATTGGAAATTATAAAGGCTTTACTATTATGATGACGTAACTTTGTACGGCAGGTGGGCGAAACTTTAAGTTTTTTTTAACAAAATTCCACATATCAAGGCATTTGGGTTTTTTTTTGTTAAAATTTATAAAAAAATATTTTTATTTGTCAGATTATGAAACATGTATTATGAATGTGGTATTAAAAACTTGATGTATTATATAATTTTTTTTTATAAAATTCGTCAAAGTTGAAACTTTTTTAACAAAAATAAGCTCAACAAATTCAAAAAAGTCAAGTTTAAACAATAATAACTTCGAGCACAAGCACATTTCAAAGTTTTGTATTTTGGACTCTTTCATGTCTTAATCGCCATTGAATTTAATATAAAATACAATAGAAAAATTTTAATAAATAAATATAGAAAAATCGTTGAAATATGACTGTAAATTTTTCAAGAAATGAAAATTTAAGTAAAATTTAGTAGAATATATCTAGCTAATTAAGCATTATTAAAGTCGAAGGCTTTAAATTTAGAAAATACCGTACCTTCTGTTTCTGTAAAAACCTGCTGCATCTAGCTGCTATTAAGAAAAATCACTTAATTTGAAAAAAGTCATAAAAATCAAATTTTGCCATGCACTGATTTCCAAGACTCTTAAATTAAAAGTACTTTTAAATTTAAAGAAAAATTAAATAGAATTCATAATTTAAAACAAGTTGTGACCTTATTTTGTATTAACAACCATTTTAAAAAGAAAAATTTTTAAATTTTGTTAATTTGGTAATATTGTTTTATAGGAGACTAGCTGAACCCGGTGTGCCTCGCTACCCTCTCGCGCTGTTGCACTTTGTCGTTATCATCCGCTTGTCCCATGAAATAAATTTGTAAAAACTTAGGATCTTCATCTGGAATTGGCAATATTGATCCCATTCGGTGATAAATTTGGCCTTGAACTCTACTTACTTCATGTTGGCATGAATTTGTCTCGAACCACTTTAGTTGCACCAAACGATGTCATTTGCAAACACGAATTGTGTTTTCGTATGTTGCTTAAGAAATATTAGGAATCCGCTGTTGTTCCTATTGGGGGTTGGAATTAGTTTTAAAGGTTTTCTAAGAGATGGCGTAACTATCAATAGATCGCATCGGGCACACCTGTGACTATATTCATTTCAAAGCACATTGTCTAAGCTTCATTTTTTAGTATGTGTCATTCCACTGAAGTGTGAACAACATATATTTTTTTTCTCTGTGAACATGTCGACTTTCGTTCCAACAAAACGCAATTTGCGGGAAGGTTTACTTTTGTGCTTCCATTTGAAGAAAAAAGCGGTTGAAGCACAACGCACGCTTACTGAGGCTTACGGGGACTATGCTCCATCGATTTCTACTTGTGAGTACTGGTTCCGTCGGTTTAAAAGTGGTGATTTTGATACGGAAGACAAAGAGCGTCCGGGCCAGCCGAAAAAGTTTGAAGATGAGGAATTGGAGGCTTTGCTCGATGAAGACCCGTGTCAAACCCTTCAAGAATTGTCAGAATCATTGGGAGTCGACTTATCAACGGTCGGCAAACGCTTGAAGGCCATGGGAATGATTCAAAAGCAAGGAAATTGGGTGCCGTACCAGTTGAAGCCGAGAGACGTTGAACGGCGATTTTGCATGTGCGAACAACTGCTTCAACGGCATAAAAGGAAGAGTTTTTTGCATCGTATTGTCACTGGCGATGAAAAGTGGATCCATTACGATAATCCTAAGCGAAAAAAATCGTGGGGACCACCCGGCCATGCATCAACATCGAGGGCCAAGCCGAATATTCATGGCGACAAGCTTATGCTGTGTATTTGGTGGGATCAGAAGGGTGTCGTGTACTATGAGCTGCTAAAACCTAACGAAACCATCACTGGGGAATGCTACCAACAACAATTGATGCAATTGAGCCGAGCATTAAAGGTTAAACGGCCGGAATATGCCAAAAGACACGACAAAGTGGTTTTTCAACATGACAACGCACGGCCACATGTTGCAAGAACCGTCAAGGAAACGTTGGAGGCGCTGAATTGGGATGTGCTACCCCACCCGCCTTATAGCCCAGACATAGCCCCTTCCGACTACCACCTATTCAGATCGATGACGCATGGCTTGGCTGAGCAGCGCTTCACTTCTTACGAGGATACCAAAAAATGGGTCGATTCGTGGATTGCCTCAAAAGACGAATCGTTCTTCCGGCGCGGAATCCATATGCTGCCAGAAAGATGGGAAAATGTTGTAGCTAACGATGGACAATACTTTGAATAATATACATTGTACCGTTGTTTCTAAATAAATGCTCAAAAACCGAAAAAAAACCTTTAAAATTAATTCCAACCCCCAATATGTAGTGGAATATTATTATTTTGAATAATACTCATTTTATTTTTTCCTCTTCTTCCTTTTTTGAAGCCTTAGGGGCAAATTATTTATTTGTTCTTAACTGAAACTAACGATAGTAGTGGTTCTGGTGGTGATAGCAGTTCGGGTAAAGCAATTTTACCATTTGCGCAGCACATTCCAGGTGCTTCATTTTTATATTTCTTAGCATTGCAGTATTGGCAAACTTTATTCATTGGTCCAATGGCGACTAACTTATCTTCACTGCAATCAATTCTATGTGTACAATTTCTGATGTGTAGTGGAATGCAATCAGCTATATGATGCAGGGCTTGGACGATGCTGTGATCTTCGACTACGATCTTGTTGACGGTGTGCCTCACGTTGCTCTGGTGTCTCGGCAGCTCTTGATAAAGAGGATCGCGATCGGTCACTTCGCATGCGTGTTTGACGTTGAGTAGAAGTCTCGGAAGCCCTTGATGTCAAGGTTCGAGAACGGTCGCTTCGTAACCGTGTTTCACGCTGAACAGATGTCTCCGAAGCCCTTGATGTTGAGGTTCGAGATCGCTGAATTTCTAAGCGTGTTTCGCTCTGAACAGCAGTCTCGGAAGCCCTTGATGTTGAGTCAAGAATTTATTATTTCGTAAGAATATCCTATTGTAAAAATTTAATGAAGATCGGTCCAGTAGTTAAGACTATATTACGATTTTTAATTTTCCTAAAAAGGGACGTGGTCCCACCCACTTTTCTCCTGGTACGTATTCCTTATTATGCCAATACCATATGTACCAAATATCATCGACCTAGGTCAAAAAATGAAATTTTTGGGTTATATGAACGGTGCCGAGCCCCTTTGTCCAATCAAAACTTCATATAGCCTATTATTTCTTCCAGAGTCACAGTAACATGCTGTGAAACTTTCAGGAAGATCGTTCTAAGGGTTTGGCCTCCTATAAAGCACAAACAAACAAACAGACAGACATTAATTTTTATATAAATATACCATATTGAAAGCAGATTAATTAGAATTAAAGTAAAATGGGGCGAAAAAGGGGGATTTGGTTATAAAAAAATCTATGGCTACCTTACCTGTAGATAAAAAGTATATACAACTTTAGGTAAATACATATTACAAAAAAAGTATTTTGTATAGCAAACATTGTTAGTGGTATAAGTAAGTATCTGAATAAAAAAAGGGGGCGGTGAAGTGGGTGTGGTTCATAGTAATATGGCGACGTTAACAGTATTAAGAGCAATATACTACCAAATAAAAAATAATCCGTTGGAAGGAACAAATTTGTGCAGAGAACAAAAAGTTTAAAACTTAAATTTGGCGTGAAAAGGGGCGTGAAAGGAGGCGTGGCGTAAGAAATGTTTATTTCTACCTCGCCTGGAGTATAATATTGGGGGTTGGAATTAGTTTTAAAGGTTTTCTAAGAGATGGCGTAACTATCAATAGATCGCATCGGGCACACCTGTGACTATATTCATTTCAAAGCACATTGTCTAAGCTTCATTTTTCAGTATGTGTCATTCCACTGAAGTGTAAACAACATATATTTTTTTCTCTGTGAACATGTCGACTTTCATTCCAACAAAACGCAATTTGCGGGAAGGTTTACTTTTGTGCTTCCATTTGAAGAAAAAAGCGGTTGAAGCACAACGCACGCTTACTGAGGCTTACGGGGACTATGCTCCATCGATTCCTACTTGTGAGTACTGGTTCCGTCGGTTTAAAAGTGGTGATTTTGATACGGAAGACAAAGAGCGTCCGGGCCAGCCGAAAAAGTTTGAAGATGAGGAATTGGAGGCTTTGCTCGATGAAGACCCGTGTCAAACCCTTCAAGAATTGTCAGAATCATTGGAAGTCGACTTATCAACGGTCGGCAAACGCTTGAAGGCCATGGGAATGATTCAAAAGCAAGGAAATTGGGTGCCGTACCAGTTGAAGCCGAGAGACGTTGAACGGCGATTTTGCATGTGCGAACAACTGCTTCAACGGCATAAAAGGAAGAGTTTTTTGCATCGTATTGTCACTGGCGATGAAAAGTGGATCCATTACGATAATCCTAAGCGAAAAAAATCGTGGGGACCACCCGGCCATGCATCAACATCGAGGGCCAAGCCGAATATTCATGGCGCCAAGCTTATGCTGTGTATTTGGTGGGATCAGAAGGGTGTCGTGTACTATGAGCTGCTAAAACCTAACGAAACCATCACTGGGGAACGCTACCAACAACAATTGATGCAATTGAGCCGAGCATTAAAGGTTAAACGGCCGAAATATGCCAAAAGACACGACAAAGTGGTTTTTCAACATGACAACGCACGGCCACATGTTGCAAGAACCGTCAAGGAAACGTTGGAGGCGCTGAATTGGGATGTGCTACCCCACCCGCCTTATAGCCCAGACATAGCCCCTTCCGACTACCACCTATTCAGATCGATGACGCATGGCTTGGCTGAGCAGCGCTTCACTTTTTACGAGGATACCAAAAAATGGGTCGATTCGTGGATTGCCTCAAAAGACGAATCGTTCTTCCGGCGCGGAATCCATATGCTGCCAGAAATATTGGAAAATGTTGTAGCTAACGATGGATAATACTTTGAATAATATACATTGTACCGTTGTTTCTAAATAAATGCTCCAAAACCGAAAAAAAACCTTTAAAATTAATTCCAACACCCAATATGTATACAATTTGAAGTAAATCTGTTAAAAACTATATGGGAGCAATTACATAATTTTAAAAAAGTGGGCGTAAAAGTGGGCGTGGTAGAAAAAGTACCCTATTAATCATGCCAGAGTCCCAGTTAAATGCTGTGAAAATTTCAGGAAGATCGGTCCAGAGGTTTGGTCTCCTATAAGGTACAAACAAACAAATAAACAAACACACATTCCATTTTATATATATAGATGTAGATAGTCAATTGTATGAAAAAATAGATTTTTAGCCATAACTTTTGATTGGAAAGAGATATTGTCGTAATTTTTTCACATACATTATTTTTGAGACTTGACTTTTTTGTAAAAAATATAAAAACAACATTTTGGAAAAAATAAATTTCGCGAAAAAAAATCAAAGGGGGTACCCATGTTGTTTTGATGACAAAAACAGTAAAATAATTTTTGCGCTTAGCTGGAAGAATTTTTGTAAATAAATGCTATGTCATATGAAAGGTAGGCAGATGTGAAATTTTTAATTGATTTCATTTTTACAACAACAACAATTTTTGAGTCATTTTTTGAGTAAAAAGTCAATATTTTGGACCTTTTTCGACATAATCATAAAACATATATACACTGACTTAACGGTACAATTCTACCTAATTTTGTAAAGTAATTTTATTGAACTTTTGAACAAAAAAAATTTGAATAAAATATATTAATGGACAGCGGAGATATTTGTATCGAAAGATCAAACTTTGATTTTCATGTCATTTTTTTCTCATTCTTAGGCAACGATGTTTTATGAAAAAGTCGTTGTACTGAAAATTTCTCCAATTTTAAAGATATGTGAGTGTTTTTTATGTCAAAATAACAAAAAAATTTTAAAATTAAATACACAAAAATCTTCGATGTAAAAACTTTTATAATAACAAAATTACCGTTAGTTGAAAAATTTTAAAGGGGGCGTGGCAAAAACTAAGTATGTAACATTTTAAGTTGGGATACACTTAATGTGTATACCTAGTTTGAGCAAAATCCATTGAGCCGTTTAGATTTGTATAAAGGCCAAACAAACAAACAAACAGAAAATGAGTTTTATTACTATAGATACATTAGGCCGGGTCGATTTGTGGGGAGGGAAAAAGATCGCCCATTGCTCAGCGAAAATCGTATTCTATTGATCAAAATAAGAAACTTTGCCCGAGGAAGTATACATCTAAAACGAATTCTATGCCCCAACTTTTGACTTTTGTCCGTAGGGTCAAATTTTAAAAAATCCCTCTTTGACCCATTAAGAGTGCCCCAATCGAGTCCAAATATACGACCAACCCCCACTAACTTTGGAGGGCCGATCGACCCATGCCAGTGGCGACCCCATTTCGCTGATTTTTTCATGCAAAGTGCCAAAAATGGTGATTTTTTAAATGTTTGTATGGGGAACCCCCGATTTGTGAAAAAATTTTTGTACTAAAAATTATTATAAATAAACTTCCGTGTGAACGTTTTGATGATACTGGCTCTTCATGAACTCGTTAGCCTGGCTATTCTTACGATTCGTCATATGTTTAATTTATAAGGTAGCATAATATGTACTACCACCGAATGCCAGGACCAGTTCATAGAGTAATTTCCAAGGTAGACTTATTAGTATGACAGCAAATTTTTATACCTTGCTGTCAAAATATAATGCTGCCATATCTTGAAGTAAAAATCCGTAATTTTTATATTATAATAAGTCCTAATTTGCAATCAGCAAAGTTACGGCATTTATTCTCATCGATTCGTTGAAGAGGGAGAAGCATTTCTATTAAACATAATTAATAATAACAGTACATTTTATAAAAAGTTAAACATATTGTCTTGAACGTTAAAGCAAATTCGACAAATCCAATAAAATTGCAATGCCACGTCATTTAAAAATTTAAATTTATTAGTTATTAAGCATAAACAAAAAACTAAGGCATTTCTACATATTATTTTATTTTCATCCGATTTCATCCTTTGTCCGATTAAAAAAATCCAAACATTTGTTCCCACAAAATTATTGAATTTAAAAGGTGGCAGTATTGACGCTGAGTCTGACACTCTATGGGTATGGGTTTCTAGGAACCTAACTCCAACAAGTCTACCTGGGTAATTATACCATGGCCTTGTCTTACCTTATATATTTATCAATCAAAGCAAATTCTCAATCACAAATGTCAAATTGTCAACTCACCACGATGTTCTCAATTGGTGAGTTTCATGACATACATAAATACTTGTTTTCTACCGGTAGAGTTTAGCAGAGTGGTTGAGCATGACGTCACGACCAGTAGAGAATTTCTCAACTGAGTTACATAGACGCACCACTGGATTTTACTAATTTTTAACCTAGCACTTAACTCAGCGAGTAAAAATTCTATGCAACATTTTGCCATTTTTGTTGCCTAAAGAGAACGCCTTGATGACGTCATAATTTTTATTTTATTATTTCTAAGGTTAAAGTATCTAATTACATTTGCTTTTATCATAGCTCTTGTACTTAGCTCGGTACAATTTTATTATAGTTTGAAAGACTGTTTTTAATAAAACTGTTATAGTTTAAGTGTGTGAGTGACAATCAGCGTTGCAATTAATTTATTTAACCAGTGCTGCCTTTTAAAACACCAATAATTGTTTTACTGATATGAGAGCTACTTAAAATTCAACCTGCTCTGTTCTATAATATTAAAGTAAAGATTTTTTCACACTCTAGACTTTCAAGCATATTCTTAATAAATCGGGGTTCTTAAAAAATGTGGCCACAATTTCTGCCACAATGTCATGGTTCGTGATTTTCCGTAAGTTCGACACTGGCAGTAAATCAAGGTGCTTGCTGTTGGTTGGTAATTCTATGCAAGCTGCTTTTCTTGCTCTCTTTACATTAGGTAGGTTTACATGTATTTACTTCGGCACTAGAAATGTATATAGCCATCTTGGACCTTCGGGCGACCAAAAATAGGGAGCAATAAATCGTAATGCAAGAAACGTTGGAAACAGCAACAAACATACAATCTTTGCTTGCAGTAATATTGCTTGGCTGCTTGCAATATGTTAATAACTTGATGCTCACCTCTTAACATGGCCAACAAGATGCTTGGCAGAGTTCGGCAAATGCAGCTTGAGTCAGTACGACAAATGTGGCTTGAGTTAGTCAGCAGCAACCAAGAACAATGCAGAAGTACTGCAGCAACATGGAAATCGTGCCTTGCAGCAGTAGCAGCAGAAGTTCGCGCAACAACTTAAGCGTAGCTAATTTTTTTCATAGCAGCTTCATTAAATTGTAGAGTATAGCGTTGGGTTTGTTTCAACGCTGCAACCTACTGTTTTGAAAGTTTTCATTGAATTTGTTGTTGCTATTGTTTTCAGTTTGCTGAAGTTGTTAAATGTGGAAATGCAGCCTTTTTTAGCCTAACAGCATTGTTTTGCTTTTTATTTTTCATTTTCTGTTGCAAAAAGTTGAGTGAACTTTTAATGCATACGGCTAAAATGAATGGAGAAAAGTACTTGCACTATTAAAAGTTCGAGGTTAAAGAAAATTATTAAAAAATTATTACTATAAAAAAATTCAAAAAGTGTCTTTCTCACCTAATTCTATAGCTTAGAATTTGTAAGAAGATGTCCTTTGCGCATTTGGAA
Organism: Dichetophora obliterata; assembly: GCA_963920525.1. Classification (NCBI taxonomy): domain Eukaryota; kingdom Metazoa; phylum Arthropoda; class Insecta; order Diptera; family Sciomyzidae; genus Dichetophora; species Dichetophora obliterata. The sequence goes on along the minus strand of OY986438.1, from coordinate 1,944,060 downwards.
ATCATTAAATCAAATTCAGAACTTATTTTAATCTCAACTTAGATCTTAGATTTAAAACTTTTCTCCCGTTGTTTGCTTTTAATAATAAAACTACCTCCATAAACTCTACAAAAAAAAAATGCATTTTCTATTTCTGCTTCTGCCTTTTCACTATGCTGTCCAAAATGCTTGCGCATGATTATCCTTGCTGTTACCGTCTTTTGTTCAGCGTCCTTTTTGTGCTGTGTCAGCTGCTTCAGCACGTTTGCATGCAAATGTGCCTCCAGGGAACAATTTAGGGAATTGCAAAATCACACAACCAACAAACAACAACAGCAATAACAGTAGGAATTTTAACAAAAGTCATAATAACTGAAACAAGGATAATAAAATACAGAAACTTGGTAGGAAAGTACCGTTAAGTCAAGCTATCTTTAGCCAAAAGATGTCGGCAACAAAAGCCTGCTGCAAGCGCTAAAAGAAGAATTCAGCTACAGTTACTTGGCCCCTCCAGTGATTTGTGGGTAGCACAAAACGGGCGGCAACTCGGAACAGAAAAGAAGCTGTAGATAAATTTGGCTACTAATTCAAGGAGTTATGGTTGATTTTTGCTTAATAAGCAACAGCGAAAGGATAAGAAGCAATAGTAAAAGCTATCTAGAGACTGAAGAATATAACTTAATAAAAGTGAATTCTTTCTATTCGCAAAATGGCTATAAATTTCTGATAAAAATTCCTGATTCCTGAAAAAGAGTTAAAAGTCTTTTGAGAATCTTAAAAAAATACTGTTAAATATTCTTATCCATTGAAAATCAAGCGCATTGCGTGGAAAAAAGACATTTCACATGCTCTATCTGTTAAAACTGGAAAACTTTTATAGCTTGGTGTTGTTGTGAATACAGCATAAATTTTGTCTAATTAAAATGTTAATAAAATCTTACGTTACTTCGCAATTTCGTGCGTCCAACAAGCTAAAGTTATGCAATAAAAAATTTGTCCCATCACCAGACGTTGACCCAACTTTCATTGCTGCGGACAGACAGAAATCATCGTGCCATCAACATTTCCCCAAGTCGTTAAATAACTTACTTTTTATGACTTTTACAAGTATTTAAATCTCATGATTATGACACTCGTGTTTAGATATATTTTTTGTGTTTTTTTTTATGAAGAACTCTACCCGAAAGTGCGCATCTAAGCAGCGGTGTAAAAGAAGAAGCAGTGATTAGCGAACGCCATAACTTAGCAAAGTTACCCTTATAAACATAAGAAATAACGATGGCAGACGCGTAAATAATTTTTTCTTGTTTTTATTAAACGTATTTGGGCCTCAATAGTCCAAAAGTGCAAAAATAAAATGTCGGTTTCGAATGGTTTAGGAGATAAAGTTCGGGGAAATTTCAAAATTTATTGCAAAATTTTACGTGTGTGAAAGCTAATCTAACCTTGGAATATTTTACTTTTAGTTAAAATTATTTTTTTGCGTGGAACATAGATTCAAATTCTGAAAAAATTAAAGACCACTCTTTTCTGGTTCAGAAGTTATAAGGGTCGAATAGGCTCGAAAAACTTGCTATATTTTTGCTGATTATAAACAAACCTAATCAAAATGGCCAATTAAAAGAAAGGCTATGATATTACCTATTCAAAAAGCCATTAAACATAAAAGTTCATGCATTACTTTCTAAGATATAGCTTTTTGAATGTCCCAACTTTTTTGCAGAAAGTATATTTGCAGGAATTCATTTTAGTTTTTTTATTTTATTTTAACTCTAAGCTTAATTTATCAGAGCATTAATCCTGCGACGCTTATTTAATTATTCGCAAGATAACGTATGTGTATGACTACTTTGAAAAATTAGTAGAAAACATCGATTTGTAAACATCACATTTCTTCTGAAAGTCTTACTTTCTTTAATCACTACAACATTACATAAGTATGTACCAAAATTAAGAAATGTTTCAAAACACTTATTATTTTCTAAATCACAACAACGTTATGTATGCACTCACCTTATTTAATGTAAAAACTTTGCTTCTGCATTCATTTGGGAACATATCAAGGATAGAAATTAAAGCGTAAAAAGTTGCAAACCACTTCAATTTTAAACTGAATTGAGACATATGCTTTCAGACCATAGATAATATAAGGACTTCGGCATGGATTGCGATTTAATGTTCGGGCAGAGTTACGATGGTGCGGCTCTCATGAATGGTACACTACAAGGAGCACAAGCGGAAAAAGAGCTACAGGATGCTGTTATTAAAGCTTAAGACATCACAACCGAATTTCGAAATACCACAATATCGCCTCTCGCATTTCAACTTATAAAAAGAAAACTTCTTATTTTCGAATTGCTATTAATGTGGTCGCAATTCCAACTAAACACATTTGCGATCAAGATTGTCCATTCACATTCTTTAATGTTTTTTCCCAAAAATTAATAACTAGAAGAGAAATATGTAATAAGCGTATTAATCACTAGTTTAATAACGTAAATTCTAATGTTTAACAGTTATATTTCACTTTGGTTATGTTATTAACTCTTAATATTTTAAAATATTTAAAACTAAGACAAAAAAAAAAACAAGAGTATGTAAAGTCATATTCGCGGTCAATTTAACTCTTTTCGTGTATGGTATTTTGCCAAAGCTGTAAAAACTATATTTAACTCCGTTTGTGTGTTAAATTTACTTCGAAATGTGGATTCGTTTGAGAAGTCGTACTGACTCCGTTTTAAGTTGTTTTAAGGTATGCAAACTTGCATTGAGAATTTTGAAATTTTAAATTTACTCAAAAAAAAAAAGCTAGAATCAACTCATTTAAATTTAGAATGAAGCTTAAAAAATAAACAAACTCATTCAAAATAGAGTCAAATAAAGAACCCGTAATTTCTTTTGTGTTTAATTATTTTTATTTATTTTTTATTTCAATTGAAAACAAAGGAAATTAAAGACATGGTTAACGCCGAAAACATAATCTCTTCTCAATACTCACAAAGCAGCTTATCCAATTTGTCAATTTTTAATCTCTATAATTTCTTATAAAACAAAACTTATTTTTCACTTTTGAGCTTAAATTACGCTCAACTCTCAAAATGTGTTTCAAAGGTTTAATTTTAAGGGGAATTTTTCAAAAAAGAAATTTTTGTATTTAACATATCTGAAAAAAGGGATAAATATTTGCATTGATTTTACAATTGATTGCTGTAGTTTTGTTCAAGATGTAGTCAAGATTAGTAAACAGGGTGAACGCTAGGGTTATGAAAGTTGTTTAAGAGATGAGATAAATATGTTCCTATACTATTGCAAAAGTGGACGTGGCATTTAATTTAATATGCATAATTTTGATATATATCCATTGGCGTAGCAAGCGGGGGAAAAGGAGGGCAGTTGACCCCCGCTTATTTAGCTAGATAAACAATTTAAAAAGAAAACTTTGAAAGCTATTCAAAATATCAATTTTTTAACTTTTCTTTCTCTCTTCTTCATAAGCATGCTTTCGGATAACCATTTTTTTCTCTGTGCTTGCAAAAAGATAGAACAAAATGTAGAGTTTCTACTGGAATTCCAATTTGAAAAAAATTCGGATACGCTGAAAAAACTATTAAATGCAGTTGAAAACCTTGTTGCTTTGATTTTGACTGTGCCTGCATCAGCAGCTTCATCTGAGTGTCCTTTTTGTGCACTAAGACGACTTAAAACGTATCTTCGAGCAACTATGATACAGAAACGACTCACTCATGCGGCACTTATACACATTCACAAAGATATAACCGAAGAATTGAATTCGATGGAGGTGGTGAAAGAGTTTGTTTCTCGCAAGGACAGAAAGAAACATTTTGGAATATTGGGGGTTGGAATTAATTTTAAAGGTTTTTTTTCGGTTTTTGAGCATTTATTTAGAAACAACGGTACAATGTATATTATTCAAAGTATTGTCCATCGTTAGCTACAACATTTTCCCATCTTTCTGGCAGCATATGGATTCCGCGCCGGAAGAACGATTCGTCTTTTGAGGCAATCCACGAATCGACCCATTTTTTGGTATCCTCGTAAGAAGTGAAGCGCTGCTCAGCCAAGCCATGCGTCATCGATCTGAATAGGTGGTAGTCGGAAGGGGCTATGTCTGGGCTATAAGGCGGGTGGGGTAGCACATCCCAATTCAGCGCCTCCAACGTTTCCTTGACGGTTCTTGCAACATGTGGCCGTGCGTTGTCATGTTGAAAACCCACTTTGTCGTGTCTTTTGGCATATTCCGGCCGTTTAACCTTTAATGCTCGACTCAATTGCATCATTTGTTGTTGGTAGCGTTCCCCAGTGATGGTTTCGTTAGGTTTTAGCAGCTCATAGTACACGACACCCTTCTGATCCCACCAAATACACAGCATAAGCTTGGCGCCATGAATATTCGGCTTGGCCCTCGATGTTGATGCATGGCCGGGTGGTCCCCACGATTTTTTTCGCTTAGGATTATCGTAATGGATCCACTTTTCATCGCCAGTGACAATACGATGCAAAAAACTCTTCCTTTTATGCCGTTGAAGCAGTTGTTCGCTCATGCAAAATCGCCGTTCAACGTCTCTCGGCTTCAACTGGTACGGCACCCAATTTCCTTGCTTTTGAATCATTCCCATGGCCTTAAAGCGTTCGCCGACCGTTGATAAGTCGACTCCCAATGATTCTGACAATTCTTGAAGGGTTTGACACGGGTCTTCATCGAGCAAAGCCTCCAATTCCTCATCTTCAAACTTTTTCGGCTGGCCCGGACGCTCTTTGTCTTCCGTATCAAAATCACCACTTTTAAACCGACGGAACCAGTACGCATAAGTAGAAATCGATGGAGCATAGTCCCCGTAAGCCTCAGTAAGCGTGCGTTGTGCTTCAACCGCTTTTTTCTTCAAATGGAAGCACAAAAGTAAACCTTCCCGCAAATTGCGTTTTGTTGGAACGAAAGTCGACATGTAATTCCAACCCCCAATAATTTAAATTGATATAACTTTTTGTAAATTATTGCATTTATGGTTTACCTATATATACCTATTCTTGCTTTATAAAAGCAACAATTATTTCTTATATTTTCATATTACCATATGGAAGATCCTTTAAAAAATTATCTCTAATATCGAAATTGGAAAACTTTTAAAAATAATGAAATTTTAATATTTTTTTATTTAGTTTTATATTTTTTTATTTTGAAACTAAAATAAAAAATTTGTTTATTCATATTAATTTTTCTTTTAAGAAATTTTGGTGATTTTTTTGCAACCCCATTTGTACTGCTTCCCCAGATGAAATTAGCTTCCGACGCGCTTGTATATATTGATGCTAGAATAATTAAATTTGGTATAAAAATAGGTAGAACATTCTCAAGGTGATTTGTGTTAAGTACTTACATTACATACATTTATATACTTGCATTAAAAATTTGTTAATTAGTGTATAATGTAGTTTCGTTAATAAAATATGCTACATATGGGACTTTAATATATGCCAAAAACTCATATATTCCTCTAAAAAAAATTTATGTATCTTGACTTTTATTAAAACAACAGTTGTATACCGAAATTAATAAAATTGTTTAGTTTCCCAAAATTTTCTATAAAAAGTACATCGTTGGTAAAAAAAAATAAATACAGTATAGTGTGAATACGATACAGAAGTGAAGCTTCGTATAATTAAGAATAAGAGAGATTTTTGTAAAAAAAACAGAGAGAAAGAGAGAGAGCGCGCATCTCAAAAAAAAAAAAAATACAATACAAAATCTATACAAAGAAATACAATAAAAACGGCCCTTTTTTATCAGTATGCAACATTTAGTTCTTACAGCGCACTCGATTTGCATGTTAAAATATTTGAGTACTTTTTCTCCATACAAACTAAAACAAACAAACGGAAATATTTGCTCGAGCAGACTCTGTTTCGTGCTAAACATAACTCCGTTTCAGCTCTAAAATACAAAGACGATCTTCGTAGATTGTTGCAATAAGTTTTCATGGAGTTAAAATTACAAATGTTCGGAGAAGATGCAGAGTTAATTTGAAACTGCTTTAAATATTCCTCAAGCTTTGAAAATGAGTTGTATCAAGCAAAAAAAAGTTTTATTTTAACAAAAAAAAAAAAATATTAATGCAATACATTTTGCGTTTAAAGGCAACAAAATGTTTTTAACTTCTCAAAAACTCCTTTAACTCAAGAAAAGACTTGGGTTAACTCCGCACATTTTTTTCGGGGTACTATACGATAACTATACGATGATTTTAAAACGAAAATCAGAAATATTTTTTAAAATTATTGAAATCATTTTAAATGATAAATATGGTTTGTTTAAATTTCTTATGATTTATTTTTATTTTTGTGCTTGAAATGCCTAAACACAGGCACTTTGAGGATTTTTGAAAAAACATCAAGTTCCAACATCTATAATTTTTTGATCCAAATTTTGTTTTTTGTAATTTTTTTCACAAAATAGCTAAAGACTATGCTATAGCACCCTGTTATGTCGTTTTTTTCTTTAATTTTGCATTTTCGTATTTTTGGGGATTCTGGGATTTTGGTTACTGTTCAAAAGAGCTTATTTTGACATTGTATGTAGTTGAAGAAAACTAAAAAAAGTATAGTTTTTGTTGTGTGGAGCATGGATAAAAAAATGTTCATGGTTTCAAAGTAATAGAGATTTCAAATTTAAAAATGTGTTGAGGACTTTCATTCATTGAATAATCAGTTTCTTACCTTAAAGGGAACTTGTAATTGAGTCTTTTAAAAAAAATTGTATGGAAATTAGTCCCTGTTGTTCAAATATCTTCAAAAGAAATTTTTCAGTATGCATATTTTGGCTTTTTTGAACAGAAACATAAACTTTTAAGCACAAAATATTGGAAAATTTGCAATTTTCTTAATTTTTTTTTTGTGCAAGTGATAGGACTAAATATTTTAAGTGCTAAACCATAGTAAAACCAGCTTTTTCAAAAATTTTAAATAGAAACTCTTGAACAGGCACTCCCATTTTTATTAAGTGTGGTTTCAAAAAATAACAACATTTCATTGCAATTAAAAAAATTTACTTCAAGAGATGTTTTGGACTCTTGTAAAACGCTTCTCCATTTATTGGTCTCTTGAGCTAGTTTTAAAAGTCTATCAATCGGCACGAAACTTTATAAATTTTATTTTTGTATCAAATCAACTATTTTTAGTCTATGGCGTCAACAACTTGGTCTATGGGGGAGCAAACATTTAATATACATATAAAAATACCTTTTGATTTATCGATATGAAAGACTACAAAATTTTTTTTAAACAAAACCCTCCTCTTGGGTAAATCCTGGTTACGTACCTGCCATAAAGCTTATGGCCTTTTTTTAAACGAACGCAGCCACTTGCGTTAGATTTTTTTATCTAGCACTATACTTTAAAGGAAAATTTCATTGAGAGAGAGAGGGTTTGTTCTAATTCTTATGGAAATGGAATTCATTACCAGACAAAAAACCCCAAGTTAGGTGATTGCGTGTGTTTTGCAAAACAAGGCCATTAGTTTTGTTGGAAAATTAATAAAACAGCATGTTTTTAAGGCCATTTTTTCTATCTTTGGACACCTATAACTTCTACACGACTTGAGAGTGGCCCCTTAATTTTTGAAGTATTAGCTTATTAAGCTCAAAATACACATTGTGGAAAAAAATTTTGAAAATGCTATTTTATCTAAAAGTAAAATAATCCCATTTTGTATATGAAAAAAGCCACTTTTCCAAACTTTCACGACTTTTATTTCCTAAGCCATTTGAGACCGATTTTTTCAGATTTTGATTAAAAGGCTCTAAATACACATTACAAAAAACAAGGAGGCGTGGACCGTAAAGTGCAATTATTCCTTAAATTTTTTCAACTAGTAAGGAGTACATTTTTGTGTTAACCCATTAACCGCGGTTGGGTATTTTTTTTTTTACCCATGAAAATGCTTCTGCAGAATTGATCATATTTTAGAATTGGTAACAGCTAAGTCTTAAATTTGTTGTTTGTTGCTTTAAAAAAACAAAGAGCTATAAATTGTTCTTGGAGTGGGTCAAGAAATGTTTACGTTAACTACTACATTTTCAAAGTCAAAAGTGATTAAGTTTAAAAATCAGAAAATTTGTGTTTTTATCATTTGTAAAAAATTTTATTAAAAAAAAAAAGTAAAATCTATCTTAACAAATTAACAAACTACTTGTTATTGGTAAAAAATTTTTGATATAAAACAGTGCTGTCGTTGCAGAAGTAATTTGTGTCCATTTAGAACACATCAACTACGGTTGGGTATTTTTACAACCAACTCATATCTCGACTACGGTCAAAGGTACAAAGTTGAAATTTGGTGTGGTAGTTTCTGTGATCAATATAAGAAAGCACACGCAATTTCGTAAAATAAATTTTACGAAGCGTTTGGGAACCGCGGTTAATGGGTTAAATGGGAGTGGAAAATTTATTTTTCTTATTTTTCACTTATATTTAAGATTTGTAACGAAGTGGATTTCATACAACATAGCGTTCCAAATATTTGTATTAAACAAGAGATAGGCGCGTTGTGGGCGGATTTAAAACTATTTTTGTATGTGGTCTAATAATGTTTATTCCCATTCATCTAAAAAATTTAATTCGTCTACAACGTATTCTTTTTTAATTAACAATTTTTGAATGGAGGAGCCAATCGTTGTTCAACGGCCGAACCAGAGTCTAACAGTGGCAGTACAAGAATGGAGCTGGATCTATATTTATAAATATATATATCTATATTATAACATACATAATTATACAAACGTATATTTGGGCGGGCCGATTTGATGTAATTTAGTTTTAAAATACATTTTTTATTAGGGGAACAAACGATTCTGGGGATTTGTTTTATTTTTTTCTCTTTTACATAAAACATACTCTTCCCTATTTTAAACTTTGTAATATTTAAAAATTTTGTACTGTAAGCTTCTAATTATTTGTTTTTGTTTTCAACTGATATAAAAAAAGTCGTTGACTCAAAAAACTTACCATGCAAATTCTAAACTAAATAAATTGCTTTTTTCGGTTGCACACATCAAAAGTAAAAAAAATAATTTTTTTCTATTTTAAATTTAGCTTAAGAAATTTAAATTTAGCTTAGTTAGTAGAAACATCAAAAGTAAATTTTATGAGAAATATTATTGTAGACTTTTTTAACTTTACAAAGCCCTTTTTTATGGGTCTTTTTTTGAAATTTTCGAAAAAAGGATTAAAAAAATAGTGCCCTTAAACATAGTCGAAGAGTTTAGCAGCAAAGTTGATGATCAAAGAATGTGATTGCTTTCGTTGTTGCACACGCGTGTGTTATTTTTGTATATCGTACGTAGAATGCTTTTCTGTTTTGTTTTTGTGAGTACATGTTTGTGTTTTTCCAGAAGCTTGAAGGAGTAAATTAGTATTATTGCAAAACGGCCACTGTTTGACCCGTGTTCGGCTGCTGTTTGGACATGTGGGCTTTTTTGATTATTTGTAGATTATGTTTAACGCTTGTTTGGCCGTGTGGCCCTTGTTCGCCCGCTGTTCGGTCGATTATATTTTTAACCGAACTCACATCTGACTTTAGTTAGATCTTTCAAAATATTGGTTGTTTCTAGACTTCCCTAATTGGTGTTTGATAGTTAAAATCTGAATTTTATTATATAAATATTTCAGTAAATTAAAAGCTAAATATAATATGGGCTACCGCATCCTCTGAATAAATAACTCTGCGCTTTCAACTCATGTAAAAAAGATGAACAGGAAATTAAAAAAGTACCAAATGGAAACTATTACAAAAATCTGCTTTCCTGATGCTTTACTCGTAAATATTACTAAACTTTCAATATACTCATTCCTACTTCTCTAATAACCACAGCTAAGCCCTTTATAGCTTTTCTATGTTAAACCGGCTTTTTTTTATGTTGAGCTATTCTGTTCTGTTTTTATGCTCTTTGGCGCCTTTTAGAGCGTGCATCACGTGCTCTTGCAATGTTTGTTATCCTTACACCAAACAACAGATGAACAGACACACTCACTCACATTCCTCCACATGCCTTGCGCATACCAAAAACAACTCAAGTGTACATTTGCAGCGACAGGATTTCAAGGATGTTTTTTTTTTGTTTTTTTTTCACTTAACTGCACTTTACATCATCGCGCAACGCTACACTTCTAGCGCGCATAACGTTCAGCACGTTGAAGTGTAGAATTTTAACGCTTGATTTACTTTCTTTTCATTGTTTTTATGTTTTAAGCACGTTGCAGCAGGAATTTCCATTTTTGTGCTAAAGCAGAATATTTAAGTTGCTCAGGTTGTAAGTGTGTGTGATTTTTAAAAGCGTGAAAAATAATATGAATTGAGGAAATATGCTTTTAGTCTACGTTGTTATGCTGTAGATTATTAAATATAAAAATATAGCAACACTTATGTATGTACCAAAAATAATTACAGCATATGTAGTAAGTAGGAATGAATAAATGGAACGTGACAAAAATATCATCCAAATTTTTGCGGCTGAAAGCATTAGCAGTGCAGCAAAAGTTTGAAATATTTATTAACATAATATGTAATTTCAGTTTTTATACTTTAGCAGCTCCGATCCGTATATCCCCTTTAGATAAACATTTCAAATTAATTTTACTCCAAAGTCCTCAGTGTATGGCAGCAATAAGAAAAATTATTTATTCCAACTAACCTCGGAAATAGTTAAAATATTATTATTTCTAATCCAACCTCCAAATAAATATTACTCATACGCCATGCTGTACTAGAAATACTGAAGCGCTGCAGGAGACTTAATAAACATGTTGCATCTATTTAAATATGCATTTATTTGTGCACCAAATTTATTGCATATATTAAGGTAAATAAAATTAAGCTGCAACAATAACAAAAACACCAACGACAACAAAGCAAATTAAAACAAAAGCTGCAAACGTGTCACGGCAATTATTGCAATAATCTTACTTAATAACTAAACGGATTGTCTTGCATTGGTGTATTTGTGTGAGTGAGTGTCTATGTGTGCATATGCAGTTGTGTAAATATGCGTAGTTGCAGTTCATTTACACATGTCTGCACATTATTGTGGTGTGTCTATGATGTCTTGTTAGAGTATGTGAGGTAGTTTGAGAATGTGTTTGTTGGTTTTTGGGTTTTGTATTTGTATATGTGCTTAAATCATTGCCACAACGTACGTTTATGCATTGTAAGAAGTGTATCTAACCGCCAATTAGTGGAAAGTTAAGTTTTAATTAAAGGTTTGAAATGGTTTAGAATGTATAATTGTGCGGAAATCTTGTGAAGTTAAGGACATATTTAAATTTGTTATATTATGCAACAACTAAAATTAAGAATTAATTGTAGTACAAGCCAATATTTTTCTTTGAAACGAGAGTAATTTTCAAGACTTAATGAATAACAAAAAGGTAGATCAGTATAAAAAAAAAGAATAGAGTGATATATTATTTTTGCGCATTAACTGTAGAAAAATATTTTTCCTACATCAGTTGCTCTACTCTAATGTAGAGACGAGGTTTAAATAGGTTTGGATTTTGTAATAAAATCAAATGAGTTTAAAAAACACTTCAAGTAAAAAAGTAAAGAAAGTTATTAAAATGGGAAAATTATTAAAATATCTTTTGCTTGACATTCTTCGCAAAGTTTTTGAAATATCAATTTCATTAGATCGAAGGTGAATATTGTAAGAAAAGGGTCATTTTAATAACTGTTTTTAAGATATTTTTTCATTAACTAACAATGGAAAAAAATGCCGTTTGCATGGTATTTCAATGTAAACTGATATTATTTAATATTTTTACAATTTATATTTTTATTTTGAATAAACAAATTTTAAAACAATTTACAAGTTTTAACTTCTTCTGTGTTAAATAAAAATATCAAACTTTTAACTCTTTACCTAAACCAAGGCGGCATAAATGTGCCTATTATAAAAATTATCTAATTCTACAACTTATTGTTGGTCAATTTTACATTCATGGTACAAATTGTATGAGCCTATGTATACATAGCCATTTGTATTTAGGGGAATCTTGCTCTGATAATTCACAAATGATTTTGTGATGAACAAGCAAAAAATGCTGGGCATATGTTTGAGGCAACATTTTCCTCTATTAGTTTTAGGACCAATGATTTCGGGTTATTTAACAATTATGAGAGATAAATTTGTAAGTAATGGAAAATCAAATGATGTAAGTAAAAAATATGAAGACGCAATGACACAAAGCACAATTTTAGCTTAAATGTAGTGCTGCTAAATTCGAGCTTTTAGCTCTAGATTTAATATTTTGCAGATGATGTTGCTTTACGCTTACTTTAAGAAAAGGCAATAAAAAAGCACTAAACAAGTGTTAAAATGTTATTGATAATTTAATTCCATGGCGAAGTTTTTTAAAGCGATTTTAAAAAAAAACAAAGCTGTTGGAAGCTCCAGTACAAAATGTTTTAATATTACAAAATAATAAAAATGGGGAATGGTACGTTTTACACACAGAGAAAAACTTACCAACAGAATATGTTTTTTTGTTAGGAAAAAAATCAGTGTTGAGACTTAATTTCCTTTAATCTGCCCACCTTTATGTATATTAGAGTGTATCGAATTATAAAGGAAAAATCTGATCCCCATTTCCGGTACCAAAATTAAAAAGTAGATAAAAAATCCTTTCGATTAGTACACTTTTTTTATCCAAACCAATTTTGGCGTCCCCCGAATGGCATTTTTGTGCAATTTTTATTTCAACAGAAAATCAAGCTAATCAATCAATTCCTTTGCTATAAAAACATAGAACTGTAAATTTTCATCCCATTTGAGGAACGCTTGAACAAGATATGACGGTTTTTTCAAAATGAACTTACTTATTATTTACAATAATTTAATTATATTTTTTTTATATGAAAGTTTTTTAACACTTTTGGGGTTTATTGTATTTTAATGTAAAAATTAAGTAGATTTTGGAAATGTTTTTGTTAACAAAATAAGAACAATTAAATATCTTAGACCCTCTGCAGGACTAAAAAAGGCTTTTTGTTTGGTATTTCAGCATTTTTGAGCGGCCCTCCAAAATAGACAACGTTATTCCTTTTTTTTCGCTCTGCAGTAGCAGGAGACACTAACGACTCCGTGACGAGCTTAACAATCCTCTCCATGTCCTGTAATGGCAAGGTACCTGTCGTCCATCATGTTACTTGAAGTGTTCTTTACAAGATCTAAAAAATATAATTGTTCTTATTTTGTTAACACTTAGGGCCAGTTTCACGACCATTAGTTAACCACTGACCAGAGGTTAACTAATAGATTTGAGTTTCACAATCAAAGTTAACTAATAGGTTAAACCACCATTGGTGGTGGCTTAAACCATTAGTTAACTAAAAGCTGATTTCTGTTATTTACCAATTGGTTAACTAATGATTTTGCATTAAACAAAAACAAACTCAACAGAATTAAAATACTTTCATATAAAAAACACAAAACATTAAATAACAAGTAAATTATTTTTGAACAAAACCTTAAAATCTCGTTAAAGCGTTTGTCAATTGAGATGAAAATTTGCAAATTGTATTTTTTTATAGCCAAGGAATTGACTGATAAGCTTGATACAGGTTTGAAATCAACCATTAGTTGGTCTCCAGTACAACAGTTGCTCAAAATTGTACAAAAATGCAATTCGCGGGACGCCAAAATTGGTTGAGACCACAAAAAAATTACACTAATCGAATGTATTTTTTATATAGTATTTAATTTTGGTTCCAGAATTAGGGGTCAGATTTTTAAAAACACCCTAATGTACAATCCAAAAACCATTCTTTCAAGAGCAAACGCAAGTTACGGGACATTCAGCAAGATACATTAAATATTTTTCATATGTTTTTATAATATGTAACTCGAATACCAAAGTAATAAAAAATACTGGATTTACTACTGTTTAAAAAAATACTACTATTCGGCTTATTTTCTGCCGCTATTCGGAGGATTGTGTTTTTGTGTATATTTTTAGATCATGTTTAAGTCTTGTTTGACCGTTCGGACCTTGTTCGAGCGCTGTTCAGTCAGCTTTATTTCTACTCAGGCTTCCATCTAGTTGTAGCCAGACTTTCCATTCGTGTTTATAAGTTCATTAAATTTAAGAAATTAACAAAAAATATTTAATTATAATAAAAAACAAAAACGCATGAACTTAACATCTAAAATTATGTGCTAATGCTTAATTTAGAATTTCTCCAAGAATTTGGATTTGTAGGTTGAAGCTTTTCAAACTATTTTGGTCCTTGGATATCTCTTATCCGATGATTGGTTCCCCTTTTGTATTGCAAAAAACTCAATCACTAAAAATATAGAATTGTGTGTCAACAATTAATGTTGCAATGTTGACAATATTTCTGTGGTCACAAGGAATAATGACTAAACTCAAAATATCGTAAAAAAAGTGATATGGAATTTACTTTATTATCAATTTTTGGAAGTATGCAGATATCCATTTTTTGCCCATAAATGATCATCACTTATGTCTGCATGTATTTTGTTTGTAACGATTCATATATTTAAAAAAAAAATGGGTCGTAGTTCGAGCAATTAAAAGATCGTTTTTTACGATACTTTGAGTTTAGTCATTATTCCTTGTGACCACAGATTTTCTTATGTTGGTAATTTGTTGGGGTTGAACCTTCACCATCTTGTTTGATCCTTAAATCAGACTTTTTCGAAATAGTCTTAATTTTGCATAGAAGAACGCATATAGAAAGCATTTATTAAAAATGTTGAATTGTGACAACGCAAATTTTTACAATTTTTCAAAGAATGCTTATTTGAAGCTTTACCATCTACTTTGTTTTTTTTTTTAATCATTCTTGTCCAACGATTGACTTTTTATAAATAAAAAAAGTAATATTTTCTTAAAACTGGACATAGCTATAATCCGTCCACACTAGGTTATGTTAAAGTGGCTAACAGTATCCATACGAACCAAATGACCAAATTATAATCTGTTTGTTAGCGGCTTCTAACATGGCTTCTTGTTCTTGATTTGACCGCTTGCATGCACTTTGTAGCTCGTGCTCGCTAATAGGAACTACATAAATAAAAAATGCTCGAGCTTACGAGTGCTCCAAATATTTGTAAAAAAAGCTTACTCTTGCGAGCAGAATCTTTCGGGCTCGCGAACGCGAGCTGCAGAAAATTAAAAAACGGCTCGAGCTTGCAAGTGAGGGAGCTTTATATACTTAAATAGCAGCCTGAGCTCACGATCTACGAAAACAGAAATAAAAGAGATAGCTCCGGCTCTTAGCTCGGGAGCTGTGAAAAGAGTCGCTCGAGAGCAAGTTTTTATATTGGCGGTAAAAAATATCGCTCAATTATAAATTGCACAAAAAAAAAAAAAAAAAAATCACCCGAATTAAAACTGACTAACACAATTACTGAATAAAAAATGGTCAAAAAACAAAAAAAAAAATTCGAAAATTAAAAAAAACCACAACCTTCTTGAAAAATATTATAAGAAAAAACCAAAATTCATCACAAAAAAATTTCTCAAAATTAAAAAAAAACTACATTTCACAAAACAAAACACCCAAAAATTAAGAACTGTATAAAAAATGGACAAAAAAAAAAGACATTTAGCCCTAACAAAAAAAAAAAAAAAGAAAACGGGAGAAAACCAAAAATTTACAAAAAGAATTACCTAAAAAAAAATTTTACCCAAAAACCTAAAAACCTAACATTTTTGAAAAATAATATAAGAACAAAAAAATTTCACAAAAAAAAAACTACATTTCACAAAACAAAAAACCCACCAATTAAGAACTGTATAAAAAAAATGGTCAAAAAAAAAAACAATTTAACCCTAACAAAAAAAGAAACGGAAAGAAACCAAAAAAAAATTACAAAAATAATACCTTAAAAAAAACAAAATTTCACCCTAGAAACTACAAAAACCCAACATTTTTGAAAAATATTATAAGAAAAATCAAAATTTCACACAAAAAAATCACTCAAAAATAAAAAAAACTACATTTCACAAAACAAAACAAAATAAAAAATTCAACAATTAAGAACTAAATGCACAAAAAACGGACAAAAAACTTAACACTAACAAAAAAAAAAACGAAATAAAAAAAAAATACAAAATTTAATTTAATAAAATTTAAATTTAATTTATTTAAAAAAAAAACAAAATTTCACCCTGAAAAATTTCACCGGACAAAATCACTCGAAGAAAAAGTCTATAAAATAAAATCTTTTATTTCATATTAACATTAACCTAAATCAAAAAACAAAAGTTGGCCTTAAAAAGTGGCAAAACAGTGATTTTCAATCACCCAATTTTTTGAATCGTTTGTTGTAATAAAAATAAAAATTTGCCCAATTTTGTATGGTGGAATTTGGAGAGATTTTTAATTTTTTTTTGTCGTTTTTTCAATGGGCGATTTTTCCCACTGCCTTTACTGGTTTAAATATGAAATTTTAATTACTACTGTCAAAAATTATTTGAAGAAAAAAATAAAGTTGCCATGCTTTAAAAACATTTTAAAATGCACTTTAGCAAGAGTTGGAAATTGCAGATGATGCTTTTTTGTAATTTTCAATCAGATAAAATACCTTTGCCAAGTTAAATCGATATCGCATATATATTTTTTTTTTCAATTCAAAAATAATTCAAGTTCCAAGTAAAAAGTGCAAAAACCGTTAAGTAAAAAAAAAGTAACAAGAAAAGTTGGTCAAAAAAAGATAAATTTCTTATTCCATTTTATTTTAATTTAGTTAAATTAATTTGTTATTTTTAAAAAAATTGCTGATTTTTAGCGATAACACTATAACGACAAAGTTTTCTTAAAAGCTTTGCAGCACGTGCTTCATGCTAGCTTCCTTACAAAGTTTTATGGCAAAATTAGTATCTCAAATGTAGACAAATAACATACAAACGAACAAAACTAAGTTACCCAAAAACTTTTGTCAATGAAAACAGTTCAAGCCACAAGAAGTAGAAATATAACAGCTGCAGGAGTTGCCACAAAAGTTGCATGAATTGGCTTTGCAAATTTATAAATCTGGACGACGACAAAATTAGGAAAAAGTTTTTGGCCAATTTTGACTAGTTTTTGTTCATCAAAAATAAAAAAATTGCTTAGCTTCCTGTTAGCTCGGCTTATTTTGAAAGTTGCTTGCATTTTTCTTTAACACGTGGTTTATTTTGCTTGCTATTTCATTCACTTGGAAATGTTTAAGAATTCTCTAAAACACTTTCTTGGCAAAACTCAGACAAGATTTTACAGAAATTTCTTTGACTTACTTCAATGAACATTCTTCGTACCGAATGTTTAGCATTCCAAACGTCTTTTCAATTTAACGCTGCGCTGACTTTGTCGGCGAAGAGGTCCTGTTGTCAGAGTCAGACACTGTTGCCATCAGCGCGAAAGGAAACTATCAGCATTTTGTGGCATCGTCACTGACTGACTTTTTGCGGAAGTGCTTCTTCAGTGCACAGCTCAGCTCTTTCATTAAATTAATTTTTGCCATTTCCTTCCGGTGATTCTTGCGGGAATTTATAACGTTTAAATGTGGTTTTCCACTTCAAGTGCCAGCAAACGAGACAAGGAACAACTGTCATCGTTGTTGTTGTTGTTGACGTTGCCTCTACGAAAGGCTGCAAAAAGCAAGCAATAGAAAAACAACCAAGCAATATTTTTTTTCTTTATAGCAAAAAATAACGGAAACGGAAGTCAAATAACAATAAGAATCTAGCATTTATGCTGCTTCTATTCTTGTTAAAATTTTTGTAATCAACCAACAAAAGGCGGCAATTATCCTTGAGGAGCCTGCCAACAATGAAGTGAACTCAGCAATCAGAGATAATTTATATTATGTACTAGCACAATAAATCTTTCCAAAAGTTTAACTCAACTTAATTAGGCAAAAATTTAAAAGTTGCTACCAAAAACAAAATTTTATTATTTTGCTTCATCCTTTTCTATTGGCTGACTTACAAACTCAACTCTATTCAAATTAATAAAATAGAGTTCTGCAACTCTCAACGTTAATTAAATTAAATTTTTAAGCAGCTGTAATTAGCTTACATTATGTTTTACTCTCGAACATTTTTTGCCATTTTTTGCAGCGTATCTTTTTCACAGTAGTTTTCCATTTATTTGACATTCTCTCGCAGTCAATGACTGCTTTGGGATTTTTTTTTATCTCACCTTTTAATTTAACACATGCCTTAGTTCATTTTATACTGACCTCATTTTTCACTGCATATACTGCATTTTTTACCGCATCCGCATCCCTTCAAACTGGGTTAAAAACCACTAGCCCACATTTTTTGTGCTGTTGCTGTTGGCTGTTGTTGTGTGCTTTTCATGCATTATGTCACAAAAAGTATCTATTGCATAGTTTCATTCGCTGGTTGTGAAATTTTATTCGTTGTGAATTCATGAAATTCCTTTTTAAAGGGATTAAAAAGATATGATTTTAAATTACGAGTTAAAACGCAAATAGTTAAATAGTTTTCAGGTCAGGGTTGCAGGTTTTTAAAAAACAGCTACTTTTCATTTACTATCAGAACTTGTATTTTCCATTTTTGTTTTTATTTCTACATTTCAATTTTTGCTTTCATTTTGATTACTGATTTTACTTTTAGTTTTTATGTTCATGTTGATGTTTATGTCTATTATGTTGTTTTTGATGATGTTGATGCTTATGTTATTGTTGATAATGAAAAGATTTTTATTTTAATTATGATTTTGAATTTGAATTTAAATTTCAGTTGGATCAATCTGATTTTGAGAATGATTTTTATTTTTACATTGAGCTTGGTTTTGCTTAAACTGAATTGAAGCATTTTTAGTTTTAATTTATTTTAATTTTTATTTAGATTTTTTTTATTCTTATTACAATGTTTTCTTTTTAATTTATTTTTTTTTTAAATTTGGTTTTATTGAAATATATATTTTGATTTTAATTTTTGTATAGTTTTCTATTTTTAGTCTTATATTGATTTTAATTTTACAAATAAAGTTTTAATTTTATTTTTAATTTTATTTCATTTTTATATATGTTTATGTTTTGATTTTTATTTTAATTTTCTTGGCTGTCTTTCTATTTGTTATTTAACTTTTATTTCATCTGTAGTTTTATTTTTATTTATTTTTTATTTTTGTATGTTTTTATTTATTTTATATTGAGATTGATTTTAAATTATGTTTAAATTTAATTTAATTTTTTTTATATTTACCCGTCAAAGTCAAAATAATGTGTTTGGCCGGTAGGTATGTATGTTTGCATGTTGATCTGTTCCACTCTCACTTCTTAACTACTTATCATAATTTGGCAAATGATGTAACGTTAGAAAAGTTTTGATCATTCGCTGGTTATAGGCTATAAATTTAATATGGCGTCCTTTATTGGACATACAGTCATGTACTAAAAAACATTATTTATATTATTATTTTTATTTTTAAATTTTTTTTTATATATTTTCATTTTTATTTTTAGTTTTTTTAATTTTATATTCTATTTTTTATTGTTTTTTATTTTTATTATTACTTTTTTTTCTATTTTAGTTTTTATTTTTTATTTATTTTATTTAAATTTTCATTCTTATTTTTATTTTTATTTTGATTTTGATTTTGATTTTTATTTATATTATTTTTTTATTTTAAATTTTTGTTTTTTAATTTTTTATTTGTTTTATTTTATTTTTTTATTTTTACTATTACTTTTCTTTCTATAGCAGTATTTATTTTTCTTTTGTTTTTTATTTTAATTTTCACTCTTATTTTTATTTTGATTTTGATTTTAATTTTGATTTTAATTTTGATTCTGATTCTAATTTTTATTCTAATTTTTATTTTTATTTTTATTTTTATTTATAATTTTATCTAAATTTTTAATTTTAATTTTTATTTTTTTTTTATTTTTAATTTTTATTATTATTTTTTTTTATTTTTAATTTTTAATTTTAATTTTAATTTTAATTTTTATTTTTTTTTTATTTTTAATTTTTATTTTTATTTTTTTTTATTTATAATAATATTAATATTTTTATTTGCATTTTTATTTTTGTTTTTATTTTTATTTCTATTTTAATTTATATATATATATTAATTTTCAATCTTATTTTTATTTGTATTATTATTATTTTTATAATTACTATTAGTATTTTTATTATTTTTATTATTATTATAATTATTTTTATTATTATTTTTATTTTTATTTAAATTTTTTATTATTATTTTTATTTTTTTTTTGTTTTATTTTTATTTCTATTTCAATTTATATATTTATTTAATTTTCAATCTTATTTTTATTTGTATTATTATTATTATTTTTGTGATTACTATTATTATTTTTATTTTTATTTTTATTTGTATTTTTATTTTTGTTTTTGTTTTTGTTTTTGTTTTTGTTTTTATTTTTATTTTTATTTTTATTTTTATTTTTATTTTTATTTTTATTTTTATTTTTATTTTTATTTTTATTTTTATTTTTATTTTTATTTTTATTTTTATTTTTATTTTTATTTTTATTTTTATTTTTATTTTTATTTTTATTTTTATTTTTATTTTTATTTTTATTTTTATTTTTATTTTTATTTTTATTTTTATTTTTATTTTTATTTTTATTTTTATTTTTAATTTTTATTTTAATTAATATTTTTATTTTAATTCATATTTTTGTTTTTGTTTTTATTTTTATTTCTGTTTTGATTCTTATTTTTATTTTTATTTTTATTTTTATTTTTATTTTTATTTTTATTTTTATTTTTATTTTTATTTTTATTTTTATTTTTATTTTTATTTTTATTTTTATTTTTATTTTTATTTTTATTTTTATTTTTATTTTTATTTTTATTTTTATTTTTATTTTTATTTTTATTTTTATTTCTATTTCTATTTTTATTTTTATTTTTATTTTTATTTTTATTTTTATTTTTATTTTTATTTTTATTTTTATTTTTATTTTTATTGTTTTTTTTATTTTTATCTTTATTATTATTTTTATTTTTTTATTTTTATTTTTATTATTTTTTATTTTTATTTTCTTATTTTTTATTTTTATTTTTTTTTATTTATATTTTTATTATGTTGTTATGATTTCTATGATTTAAATGCAAATTCTAAATGTTCGATTGTTTAAATCATTCTTGATTTTAAATACTAATTCTAGTTGCTTGATAGCTTAAAATCCTTTATTGAGCTTTAGGTCAGGTTAGAACAATTAATTGCTTTAACGAATTTTTTCCAAAGAAAAAACAAGAACACTTTTCAAAATGAAAAGGAAAACATCGCTTGCTCACTATTGATTTAAACTATCAAAAATTTAGAATTTGTATTGTATCAACATAATAAATATAAATAACAAGGTCATATAGAAAAGTTTAATTTTAATTTTATTTTTTTTCATTTTTATTTTTATTCCTAATTTTATTTTTCGATTTGGATTTTGATTTCGATTTGGATGATTTTGTTTTGATTTGGATTTTTATTCGATTTGGATGATTTTGCTTTGGACATTAATTTTTATATTGCTTCTTTAGTTTAACTCTAACTCTTTTATTATTTTCCCTCTTTCCACGACTTCCCCAATAAAACGCTCAATTTCATTTGAAGCCTGAACCTAAACTGCTCTAATCTCTTTTACTTTTACAACTTATCCTCGCACCACTCTTCTTACGTTGTAAAAGTTTTTCTGTACCCATAAAACTTTGCAGTTATCTCATTTTTATGCAAATTATGTTTTAATTAAACTCATTTAAGCATAAAATTATTGTTACTTTGCACCCTTTTCTTCGATGTACTTTCTTACTTTCTTCAATATCATTGTTGTTGGTACTGTTGCTTATCTTGTATCTGCTTACAATATTAATAACAAATCACATACACACACACGCGTACGCACCCAAATGAGCTGCCTCAATTAAAAGCGTCTTAAATAATTGCTTCACTGTTAACTGAAGGCGTAATTTTAAACGCCCACTGTGCGTTGCCAATGTTGTTGTTTTGTTTTATTGTTACTCATTCGACACTTTTCTTCGACTGTTATTTAAATGAATGTGATTTTTCGCATTGTCAGTGTGAAACTGGCTTTAATTAATGTCTCAACGCTGCTAACTGAATGAAATTGCCAAAGGAGCAGTTAAGAAGATTTACGACGAAAGCTGTTTTCTATCTTATTTTGGACTTAATTATTTGCACTCATTTTCAAAAAAGGTTATTATTTATGCTAAATAGTTCTTTATTGCTATGAAATTAATAGCAATGAAATTAAGCGGCTATTCAAGTCTGTGCCTTTAAAATGCGATGGACCTTTTGTAATATTTTCTTATGTAGCTACCTGTTTCTACTCCTCACGCAAAGTTTTCGTTAGCTTTGTTTTTGTAATAAGTTATGGTTTTTAGTAATATTTCAGTAAAACTATAAAAGAACACTCAGGGAATCGTTGAATTTCGTATACGGCTGCCATGAAAAAGTTGAGGCTGTAATAGCCATATTAGAGTTATTATAAATGAAATGAAGTCGCTTTAACAGAAAGTTTATTGCCACAACTTTATGAGAGCTCTCATAAATAACCCTAATAGAATGTGCAGTAATTAAAAAAAAAATGAAAGTTTTTTCAGAAAATTTTTTGTTGACAATTTCAAACCTGATTTAAGTTCAATATTCAATGCATTGCTTTCAAAATATTTTAAGCTATTTCTTCAAAGTTTTGATTGGAATTTCTAACAGAACCCTTAAGTCTTTCGTATTATGAATTCGTTGGAAAAAAAATGTTTTATAATTTTGTTTTCTGTTGTTGCGTCTTACTCAAAGCAGTGCTAAAACAATCTTTCGATTTATAAAAAAAACATTTTAAAAAGAAATCAGACAATTTCAGATCGCTTCAGGCAGTGAAAGTTATGATGCCTAACTAAAACAGGGTAGTACAGCATGAACTATTAAATTGGTTTGTCCCCTGGAGCTAGATAAAGTTTACATTTTCTTAAAAAAATTCATATTTATTGCCAACATGATTTAGCTAAGTACATACTTATCATTTTTTTGAGTTGTCTTTTGACAATCCCGCTTTTGTTTAATGTGTTTTTCGCTTATTTAATGTCACTTCCTTTGTGCTGAGTCATCGTGTCTGTCAGTTTTGGTCTAGATAATTTTTATCATTGAACAATATCATGAAAGCAAGAACAACTAAATTATCAGAGTTTTTCTTTCTTTTTATTTGCTTAGCCCACTTCCTGATTTCAACCCTCAGATAGGACATGATTGCAATTTTCCTGACATGTTTACCAATCAATGAACTCTGCTCCACCTTCTTTGATTTTATATAAAGTTTTAGCTAGTCATTATTTTAATGGAAGTGTGTGTCATTTCACGACTTACTGATTGCTTAGGTTTTACTCTTATTTTATTAGAAATTTTCTATTTTGGGGTATAGAAAAATTGTATAACCCTCACAAATTCAATAGGAAATGTCATCCTTTTCAAATATGTACTTTCATTGATCAACTAATTGTCAGATATTTTTTTGGGGATCACAGCCCTCACAAACTCTTCAATACTTGAACAAACAAATCATTAACGGTTTGTGCAGATTCGCATCCAGCTTCATGAGCTACATCTTTAAGGGTTGCCAGCGTCCATGCTTTTTTTTCATTTTCTTCATTAGATGAATTTTTATTTTGATTGACACTTTGCTGAGATGCTATTTAGTAGCTATAGGCAAAGTTTTTGTTGTTGTTGCTGTTGACTCTATTTATGGCCTCATTTCTATCTACAGCTGTATCAATATTATTGCAAGTGGGTGGTTTTGGGTGCTGAGTGCAACATGGTGTCAAGTTTGTCGTATGTGATGAGCTTAAGATTTAATTGTTCTAATTAACTAATCTATGTTTTGATTGAAAATCTGGAAATTGTTATTGATTGTGTACACTCAGAAAACGACACTTATCTTTTTGTGATAAAAAATTTCTCTGTTTTCGATAATAGAAATTTTCTTTATTTCAAATAAAATTTACTTCAATTATAATAAATTTTCACATATTCGAAGAAATATTTCCTTCCTTGTGGGAAATGAAAATATTTCATGTCTCTAATAATGATAAGTATTTTTCTCTCACTGAAAAAATCTCATTTATAGAGAAAAATTTATAGAAAATGAAAAATGTTCTCTATTGTTGATAAATAATTCACTATGCGAAATATTTTCTTCAGTAACAACAAATCCTTTCTCAAAAATCAAAAAGACTTCTTCTCAAAAATCGATATGTTTTTCTTATATTGAATGAGGTACGAAAAAAATAGAAAGCGTGAGAGAGCAATTGATTAATGTTGTGAAAAGCAAGTGCTGCATATTCTCCATATTATGACGATTGTTTCAAAAGGTTTTTTTTTTACTTAACATAACTACACAAAATTGATGTTGTTTATTACTACTGTTTCTTACATGCAATAACAATAGAGTTCAGCTACTACAGCTTTTTCACACTTTCTCCGCAATAGATCATTTTAAGAACCAATCCAATATCATTGAAATAACTCAAAGATATCGATAAAAGTGGTCCAATAAAAAACCAAAAGGGAGAAAAATTTACCCACCATAATATGGGTTGGGCTCAGGGACAACACAAGACATAACAACTAACCATGCGTTTACATAGATCTAATCATACATTAGTTTTCAATCTACTTTTGAGTTGACCTTTCGACAAGTTAACATCAAACACGTTACAGTTGTTAACAAAGGTACTCATGCGATTTAATGGAGCAGTTAACATATAATTTGTTCTACTAAATGGTAAATAAATCAAGTTGTTAGAGTTTCTACTGCTTCTACGGTTAGTGTTAAAATTTATAAGAGAAAGAAGCTCTGGAGAGTCGAATACACCAGTAATGAGTTGGTGTAAGTAGACGATATCAGCAGATTTTCTTCTCTCACTTAAAGATTGCATTTTTAATAATTTCAAACGATCCTCATATGGAGGAAGGTTAAATGTGTCAGTTCCACTCAAGCCTCTTAGAGCAAACCGAACAAAACGTTTTTGAATTCTTTCTATACGATCAACATGCACATTGTAATGTGGGGACCATACTTGACTTGCGTACTCCAAGTGAGGACGCACGATTGAATAATACAGAGTTGTAGTTGTTATTAAGCTATCAAACTCTTTGGCCCACCGTTTTATAAAACCAAGCATAGAAGACGCTTTTTTACAAATTGTATCAATATGCATGTTAAACGACAATTTAGAATCCATGCATATACCAAGGTCTTTGACGGTAGTTACACGACTTAAAGCAGTATCTTTAATTTTGTAATCAAAAATAAAATTGTTCCTTTTACGCGAAAAGGTCATAGTTTGGCATTTATCTGGATTTAAAAACATGTAATTTTTAGAACACCAAACCTCAAAGGAGTTCAAGTCTGACTGGAGCAGGTCTGAATTGTCATTAGAATCAATTGTTCTGTATATTTTCATATCATCTGCATAAATAAGCAAATGAGAGTGTTTAATGACGTGGGTAACATCATTAATTGCCAAAATAAACAGAAGTGGGCCCAGGTGGCTTCCTTGAGGAACACCCGATTCTGCAACAAATTCAGAAGACAACACGCCTCGGAACCGTATTTGATAAGATCGTTCCATCAAATACGATTTGATCCAGTTTACAAAATATTGTGGAAATCCCATTAATTTAAGTTTAAATAAAATTAGATTATGTGGTAATTTATCAAAAGCTTTGCTAAAATCAGTGTAAATACAATCGACCTGGCTACCAGAATCAATAGATTTTAAGCAGAATGTAGTGAAATCAAGGAGATTAGACACAGTGGATCTGCCAGTAACAAAACCATGCTGACGAGTTGTCATGACTTGCCCACAGTAAATTTTCACTCGATCGTACACTATTCGCTCAAAAAGTTTAGGAATCGAAGACAATTTAGCGATAGGCCTATAATTAGTGACGTCGTTCCTGCAACCTTTTTTGTAAATAGGACTGATATAAGATTTTTTCCAAAAAAGAGGAAAATTACTTTCATTAATTGATTTATTAAAAAGTAACGAGAGAGGCTGACACAAAACGGAGCCGCATTGTTTTAACACTGCGGCAGGAATTCCATCTGGTCCAGCGCTAAAATCCTCATCGATTGATTCAATATACTTAAAAATATCCTCTGAGGTAAAAGATATATGCCCCAAAGAAACTCTGGATGCGTTGTTCATATAATCAAAATACGCTAAATCAGGATTAAAAGAATCTGAACAGAATGATTCTTTAAAAAGATTGGCAAATAAGCCACAAATAATGGTGGAATTGTCAGTAAATCCATCCTGAAATTTGAAAGAAGAAGGAAATCCATCAGTCTTCTTCTTAACATTAATAAATCCCCAAAATTTTCTTGGATCAGACAAAATACTCAGCTTCATATTATCCAAATACTCATTATATAATGCAGCTGAGCAATTCTCAAATTCCAGAAACAAACGTTTGTATGTTTCTAGGTCATTTGAGTCAAAACTACAAACATATTTCTTCCATGCCCTATTCCTATTGTTGCGAAGAGTCTTTAAATCCTTTGTGTACCAAGGGTACGCAGAATTTTTCGCAAATTTGAGACTATATGGTACAGACTGAGAAAACATGGCAAAGAGCTCCGTATAGAAATAATTTATTGAACTGTTAAGATTATTATTATTTATGTATTCTGTAATTATATTTAATTTACTATAAAGTAAATGATTCAACCCCAAAAAGTCAGCTTTTTTGAAATTGAATTCATAAACTGTGTCAACAGAGCTTGAATTTACCATATTCTCCCTATCGGATTTATACCAAATACTCAAAGGTGGATGGTAATTATCAATAGTAGTCAAAGCATGAAGTGCCTTCTGAACAATGACATTGTTACTGTCTGTAGTTAAGACTAGGTCAAGCAGCCTTTCCAGACTATTATAAATACAACTAACTTGTTGTAAGTCAGAACATATATTGTCAACAAATATATGTTCTTGGCGTGTCTTCGAATTAGATGCACAAAAATGTGTTTCATCGTCAGAAGAATGCCATTTTAAGTCAGGCAAATTAAAATCGCCCAACAATAAAATGTCGTCATTAACGTCAAGTAAATTTAATATAAATTCTATGCAATCCGCAAGGCTTGCATAGACCTCTACACTGCTCTTTGGAGGAACGTATGCATTAATAACATATATATTAGAATTGCAATGTACAACCTTAACGCATATAAGTTCGATATTAGCAGAGCAGGGAATATCAATAAAGGAACTAACACAGGAGCTCCTTACAGCTAATAGGACACCACCACCAACTGCAGAATTGTTGTCAGCGTGTCTGTCCTTCCTATATACTTGAAAACTATTGTCAAACAGTTCTAAGTCAGTAATTCCTCCGTTCAACCAAGTTTCAGTTAACGCGATAATATCTTCAGAAAAATTCTGAGTTGACAAAAAAATGTCGCGCGTCTTTGAACGCAATCCCCTTACATTTTGATAGTAAAGGGAAAGCCTATTTAGTTTTTTTGGGTCTGACTGGTGATATTATTCGTCCTTCTAGACCTGTGTTTAGGCTTAAACTCAGAAACAAAGATATTATCAGCCCACAGATTAGAGCTCAAAACAGTTGCAAACTCTTCAGCAGCTACTGTGAGAATAAATGATGCGTGGGACGGTTTATTGCCAATTTTCTTGCATGAGCAGAAAGCAGCCTGACTTACTAATTGGTTGTGTTTAACAAACGTCAATACATTTTCACTTGTTGTGTCGGGCTGAAGACGTGAAATGAAAATCTTTTTTTTTCTCGACAAAGCTCTTAAATTTAATGAACTATTGCGCTCATTAGTCATGTCATTTCTAGCCGGGGGAGAAACAGATGGAGAAGATGGAGTAATAACTATATTATCTATTCTCACTGGCGTAAACACTGGTTTAGCCGAGATCTGCTTCGTTTCTAAAGTGGCTGGAAGCGTCATGCGCCGCTTATTACTTTTATTTTTGGAATTATTTCTCTTTTTCTTCGAATTATTTAGGTCTTTTTTAGATAAAACTATTTGAGTCTCAGAAGAAAAGGCTGGAAGAGTCTGAGACAATGCGGTCGAAATATTTACCGATGAAGACTTTTCATCATAAATGCAATTACTGGGTGAGGTGCTTACTTCATTAAAAAATGTAACAATTTCTTTAAAATTGTTATTTAAAGCGTTAAGACTATCACCGAAAAGCTTAATTTTTGAGAAAAACTCATCTGGTGAAAGAACCCTACACGAAGCACAATACCAGCGAAGACCTGATCGTGGTGAGATTAAATCATCAAGACACGACTTAGAGATCCCAGCACATGATGTATGGAACAAACGCCCACATGGGCCAGAACAACTGAACATACGGTTCAGAATGTTTTGACTTTTGCAAAGCTCGTCTAAAGAACAAGCAGCAAAATTTTCTACAGAAAAATATTCCATAGCGAATAAACAAAGTTCAATAATTTTATGTGAGCAAAAATAATGTCCACTAAGTGCTAATGGGTTAATATAATATGTTGCAGTTTAACTACACAAAATTGATGTTGTTTATTACTACTGTTTCTTTGGATGCATTTACAAAATCGTTTTTCAGAATAAATTTCTGGAATATTTATAAAGAGTCCCGAAAAACAATGCCACAACAATAATTCTACCTATTAACACATTTTGAACTAATATTTTAAACCGAATCACAATTTGCTATTAATACTTCTACTTTGCGTAGAACTGAGTTAACAAAATGCTTTACAAAAATAATTTTTTAATCATAGTTTCTGTGTTTTAAAGAAAAATGTACGCAATAAAGATATATGTTGTTAAGACAATATATATTTCTTTCAACGAAAGTGTTATTTTTCGTGAGAATTTATAAACGTAACTTAAAGAAAACATTTATTAAAATTAAATAAATATTTCTCTGTTTTCGGGAAAAATTTATACAATAAAGAAAACGGTTGAACGTATTATAAAGAAATATTTTTCTATTAAAGAGAAGGTGTCTTTTGTTACTGAGAAAATAATTCTCTTTTTCATGGAAGCTTTTTGCCATTTTTAGGGAATTTTTGGGATCACATTTAGAGAAAAGCATTCTCTGGAGCAAAGTCAATACCATTTTTACCTTAATATGATGCCTTTTTTCTCATATTCCGATAAACTTTTTTCTGAGTGTAGCTGAAACTATTAGTGGATAAGAAATTGTTTACATACAAACATTTCAAACAAATATTTAACTTTAGAAAATGACTTTTCGTTTGTTTCCGAAGTTTTTAATATGGGAAGTTTACAGATTTCTGAAAATGAAGTCCAGTCAAAGTATTGACTGTTCTTAGGGTATTTAAGGTATGGTTCTTAGGAACCATTTTCTTCTTGGTTCAACTTAGCTCCTATGTAATACGATTAACATTGCTGTATGAATCACAAATACTCTGATTCCACGCAATAATATGTTTAGTTGAAATAAAAAAAATCCAAAAAAACGTTGTTTTATGCGTTCCATAAATTTTATTGCAGCATAAAACTCGAAAAATGCGCTGTGAACTATAAAATTAATGAAGTTGAAAAACAATACAACCATTAAATGCCAAAAATTGGCAACAATTTAAAAATTTTCCAATAACACGAAAACTATAAAAAAAATAATAAAAAACAGCACAATAACAACAACAGCGTTAGCAACGTTGTTGCCAGCTGTTGCAGTACAACAACAAACACACTGCAGGCCAGCCAACAGCGCCATGTTAAGTGATACCCTCTGGTGTGCAAAACGACAAACAACAAACACATTTCCGCTTCCAAGCATAGCGGTAAATTTGTAGCCCACGTCGGAAGGATCAAATGGGGTTAGAAAGAGAAGAAAAAAGTTATCTTTGCCACGCAAAAACACTGCAAACAAAGCAACAAAGGATTCAAGAGAACAAATTTTGAGCAGACATCTTAATCTAGGTGCTGCTTCGGTGGAGCATGTCCAGTGGTCGGTAACTAACACAAGCACTAATACAGATACAAGCCGGAAAACAAAAGCACACACACTCTCACACGCAAGTGCTAGCGCTCATAAGGTGCACTGATACAACTTAATCCTTTTTGGCTGCGCGCATTTATTATAAACTTTATTACACGTTCGCATTTGTTGTGTTGTAAAAGTTGCAGTTGTGTGTGTATGTGTGTGTATGAGGTTAAATGCGCATGTTTGTATTGACCAAACATCCAGTTGGTAATGGCAGGAGTACGAAGCACTACTAGCAGGCCTTCATATAGATTTCGAAGTGCTTCCACACTCATATTCAAGTTTACTTTCTTTTTTCTATTAAACGAGAAAATTTTTCAGGCCTTCCGTTCTCGCGACCCTAAAGACGCCTGCTAGAAGCCCTTTTTGAGAACGCACGTTAGAAAGAAAAGCAATATAAATATCAACTTGAAATAAAAAAACGACTATCAATTTCCAGCTTTAAACCAACGTCCTCTCATTTGGCGGTCCGACATCTTATCCACTCGTCCACCGCAGTTCTCAATAAAATTAAGCTAATTTTGCATCATAACAAATGTAGGTAAGCTTTTGGGAGCGCGGATTCGAGACTCAGCTCGGACAAAAAATATTTTTTTAAATCTGCATTTTTTACTAATTTTTGTGTTCATTTAAATTTTTTTTTTAATTTTTTTGTAAAATTTCTTCATACAAAAATATAAGAGCAGAATTGGAATTTTTCTATATAATTATTTTCATATAATATGCATAAACACCAAAAAAAAATCGGATGGATTCCCTTCATCATTTAAGACTTCTGACGGATTTACTGACGATCCCGTTATAATTTGTGGCCTACTTGCCACTCTCTTTAAAGAATCATTCTGTTCAGACTCTTTTAATCCTGATGAAGATTATTTTGAATATATATCGAACGAAAAATTAAACGAACGATGACTATTCTGCTGCGAAGACGCGATTTATACTACCTGGTGATTGTATCATGTTATTTGAGTCTATTCTGCAAAATCTGTTATAAAAACATTCTGTTATTCTGTTATGATTTCCCATAAAAATTTTTGAGCTGTCAAAAAATCTGTTACGAGACCATAATTCGTATTCTGCACTACAATTTTTTATTAAATCTGTTATAAATCATAGCAGATTTTTCAAACTGTCAAAAAATATTTTACGAAATCTTTTATTTGGTATTCTGCATGATAAAATCTGCTTTGAAATCTGTTATGAAAGACATCAGAATAACAAATACTTTTTTTGTCTTTTATCGTAACAAATTTTTAGAAAGTGAACATTTTGGTCTGGAAAATTTATGTCTATTTACGAATTTCATTAAGAGTGGCTCATAAAAGGATTCAAATGTAAGATTATATAATTAATAAATGTGTGTTTTAAAGACAAGTCTTAAATAGAAGAAACCATCGGGCCACTTTACTGGAGTTACGCCAAAATAGCAAACCGTTCGATCTTCCTGAAGTGCGTTTCGTGCAGCTTTTTAGGTTGGACAAAGTGAATGTGCGCTTGCATTTTATATGCATGTCCAATAATTTAATTTTATTGACAGCAAACAGCTGTTTCATAACAGAAGTTAACAGAACTGTAATACATTTTTGTTTTCGAAAATTGATAACAGGGTGCCATAAAAGATCGAAAGGCAGAATACCAATTTTAACAGATCAATTTTTACAACGTTTTGCTTAAATTCATTTTATTCAGGTATCCAGGTCGACTGTATTTACACTAATTTTAGTAAAGCATTTGATAAACTGCCACACAACTTAATTCTATTAAAACTAAAGTTAATGGGTTTTCCACAATTTTTTGTAAGCTGAATTCAATCGTATCTGACAGAGCGATCTTATCAAATACGATTTCGAGGCGTATTGTCAGCTGAATTTATTGCTGAATCAGGTGTTCCTCAAGGTAGCCATTTTGGTCCACTTCTGTTTTTTTTAGCCATTAATGATGTAACCCACATCATCAAATACTCTTATCATTTTATGCTCATTTATGCAGATGATATAAAAATATACAGAACAGTAGATTCTAAAGACAATTCAATTCTACTCCAGTCTGATTTAAAATCCTTTGAAGTTTGGTGTTCTAAAAATAATATGTTTCTCAATCCAGATAAATGCCAAACTATGACCTTTTCGCGAAAAAGGAATAATTTAATTTTTGATTATACGATAAAAGATACGGCTTTAAATCGTGTAGATTCTGTCAAAGATCTTGGTTTATGCATGGATTCTAAGCTATCGTTTAGCATTCATATTGATAGCATTTGTAAAAAAGCGTCTTCTATCCTCGGTTTTATAAAACGCTGGGCCAAAGAATTTAATAGTATAATTGCAACTACATTGCTGTATTATTCAATAGTCCGTCCTCACTTGAAGTATGCAAGTCAAGTTTGGTCTCCAAGTTACAATGTACATGTTGAACGAATAGAAAGATTTCAAAAACGTTTTGTTCGGTTTGCTCTAAGGGGCTTAAGTGGAACTGACACTTTAAATCTTCCTCCTTAAATGAGAGAAGGAAGTCTGCTGATATCGTCTACTTACACCAACTCATAACTGGTGTTTTCGATTCACTGGAACTCCTAACTCTTATAAATTTTAACACTAACCGTAGAAGCAGTAGAAACGCTAACAATTTAATTTACTTACCTCTTAGTAGCACAAATTATATGGCTACTGCTCCTTTACATCGCATGAGTACCTTTGTTAACAACTGTAGCTTTTTTGATGTTAACTTATCGAAAGGTCAACTCAAAAGTGGATTGAAAACTAATGTATGATTAGATCTATGTTAACGCATGGTTAGTTGTGATGTCTTGTGTTGTCCCTGAGCCCAACCCATATTATGGTGGGTAAATTTTTCTCACTTTGGATTGTTTTGGACCACTTTTATCTATGTATATCGTTGAGATATTTCAATGATATTAAGTTGGTTCTTAAGATAGTCTAATGTGGAGAAAGTGCGAAAAAGCTGTAGTAGCTGAACTCTATTGTTATTGCATATTTCTCTTAATAATATGATATGTAATGTGTTAGATTTCAGAGACCTGGGTTCGAGAGCCAACTCGGACAAAAATAAAATATTTTTTTTTTCGTTTTTTTTTAAATTTAGTTTTTTCTAAATTGTTCTGATCATTTGTAATTTTTTCTAAATTTGTTCATTTAAAATAATATGAAAAAACTCAGAACCATCAAAAGGTAGGCCTTACAGAAGCACACATCAATGCAGTGATCATGGAAGGTGTATTGACGCCAATAATAGCAGTTTTCACTAGCATGACTTCTTTAGCGGAGCATTTGCTTTATTGCCTGCTGGGTTTGTATTGACCAGACACAGGCACATACACACACCTCCACACTTACTCACATTTGACCACGGTAAACAATTTTGATGGTAAGTACTTCATTTATTCCGTTTTTACTGGTCTTTGACTATAGCTTTAGAAGAGCTTTTGGCTCGGCTAATATTGAAACGTTTGTGTTCAGGTCTGTTTGTATAAAAAAGTGTATCGTTATATGTCTAACATGTAGATGATGCTCTCACATGCAATCCCATAAAAATGGCTAAATTACTGGGACTTCGAATATTGTTGTTGTTTTACTACTCAGGTACGAAACTGCTTTTTAAACGAAGCTTTTTTAGTTTTACTTAAACAACATTTGGATCAAATGGTTCACATGGCAGAGCACATGTACATATTTGTAAGAGTTGACAAATTTTCACGTAGAGAAATAATTTACTTATATAGAAAAAGATTTTTTTTATATTAAGAAATCTTTTTGCTTGATTTAATAAAATGTGAAATCAATTCGAATTGACTTCAATTAAGCATTGAAATATAATAGTAAATAATTTTTATCATAAGTACATATTTCTTGTAATCAGTTCTATCAGAGATTTCTTAAAATAGTATAAATTCCTTGAATCTAGAAGTTGGAGATAAAATTAAATTAAGACAATAAGGTCTTGGTGAAAGCATGAACTGAGATACATAAAAAACTTGTATTCTTCTATATTTATTTTCATAAGATTTTTTTTGTATTCATTACATTTATTTAGAAAATGTTTTGCCTGAGTAGAGACAAGGTCAAATTCAAGCATTTTGAATAAAGTTGAAGTATTAATTTCTAATAAATTATGCAGTTTCTTTCGTATTACTTAATACCATAATAATTAAAAGATATTAATTTTAACTAAGAGATAATTAAGGACTCCATCATTTGGTTGATCTGCTCAGATGTAAAAGTGAAAATTCTGCAATATTTGTAAGAAAAAATTGCAAATTTATGACTTACTTAACTGCATCTCATTGTATAATCTATCTAATTACCAGCACAACTAATTAAGTCCTGAGTAAAAAATAGAAAAAGTTACAACTGAATACTTTTTTTTTTGTTATGTGAATTATACATGTGAAATCACTGAAAGTCGACAAGCAGTAAAAATAAATCAATATTATAACAAACGAACGTTCGTTTGTTCGTTCGTAGATAAAAGTAAAAATATTTTGTTCGTTCGTAGAGAGAAAATATAACTGCATTATTCTGTATCACGAAGATTCTCACCAACGAGGAGAAAGACACGAGAAGCAATATTCTCTTCCATACAAAATTGTATTACTTCTCGTGTCTTTCTCATCGTTGGTGTGCTTGTTCGTGATACAGAATAATGCAGTAAATATTTTGTTCGTTCGTTCATAGAAAATAGATGTTCGTTCGTAAAAAATAGTTGTTTGTTCGTTCGTTCCTAGAAAAAAGTGGTTCGTTCGTTAGTTCATATAAAATAGATGTTCGTTCGTTCGTAGAAAATAGATAAACCGTTTTATTTTGTATAATGCAAATGAACACCAACCACAAGCAAGAGAAGATAAGCAATACGGTTTTCTATACGAATATTTTATTGCTTCGTGTCTCGCTTGTAGTTGGTGTGCATTTTCGTTAGACAAATAGAGCGGAAAGAGTTGTCGATTGGGCGCTTTTTGGGCTAAAACAATTTTTAGAATCACGCTTTTCCTAAAATCAATCTGGCCACAATGCAGTGTTGCCAGGTGCCTTTCACCATTTACCCCTAGATTGGATTTCAAATCCCCCTAAAATTCCCCTAAATTTTTTTTTTTCGAAAAACATACAAAAATTTTATAGGGGGCAACTGAAAGTAGTGCAGCTGCAATGCAAGCCTATGTATTTAAAGTGCTGAGCTGTTGGACGTCTTTAACAAGGGCATAAAGTTGCTTCATAATTCTCAATTGTCCAATGTGAAATTGATCTTAAAATGAAGTCTTACTTTTGAAAGGAGGCTCCGTCTCCAACTTTCTGATTTATTTTTGGGCATATCTTTTTTGTCTATAGTTTTTTCCATACTTGCATTGTTTTTAGTTTTTACACACGGTTAAGAATGTTTGACTTTTTTTTGATCCAAGCTTTGGTTTAAAGGAATTTTTAATCCAAAACGTATTACTTTTTAATCCAAACATTAGTTTAATTTAGCTGAATCTCAAACCCACGTTCCTGAAAAGAACTTGCTTACATTTGTAATGATGCAAAATAAGCGAAACTATGTTAACAACTGAGTTGGACGAGTGGATGAGGTATTGGACCAGCACATCAGTGAACGTGTGTTCAAATCATGAACTGGTTAAAACATTTTTTTTATATTATTTTAATTTAGCTAGGTCTCGAACCATCGTTTCTGCTTGCTTGCTTACTTACTGCAAGCTTACTTGCATTCGTTATGATGCAAAATAAGCTTAACTTTCTTAACAAATGAGATGGACGAGTGGATAAGGTGTTGGACCAGCACAACAGAGGACGTGTGTTCAAATCATGAACTGGTCAGAAAAGTTTTTTATTTTAAGTTGATATTTATATTGCTTTTTTCAACTTTTTTCGGATTTAAAGCGATTCTTTATTGGATTGAAAAGTTTTAAACTTTTCCTTGGATTAAAAAGTAATCTTTTTTTGGTGTTGTCCTATATGTAATCCAAAAAAGTTTAAAATTTAGTCCAAGATTTTTAACCGTGCACGGAATCAATCAATTGCAATTAAAGCGCGAAGCAAGTTTGAAGTGAAGTGGGAAATGATTGGTAATTTATTTGAAGTGCTGCCAAATTAGCTATTTTTATAATGTGTTTCTGAATAACCAAGAAGACAAATATCTTATTTTCTTAAATTTTTAGCATAATTTTAAGGAAAAGTAAGAAAACTCTATTCCCATATGTCAACTTTTCAAATACTCCTTAAAAACCCCTACAAAACATTAAATCTCCCTAAAAAAACCCCTAAAAGCCCTCAACTCAGTTAAAAAACCCCTAAATCTAGGGGGAAATCCCTAACCTGGCAATACTGCCACAATGCCTGGCACAAGGTTAATTTATAAGGTTGTGGCACTTGAGAGAAATGCACTCTTTTTCCCGCCTTTGCTTGAACTTTCACAGTGCTTTTCTTTGTTCTATGCATTCATTTTCTTGATTTCTTTTCATCCATTCTGACAGTTCGACCGAGATCGCTCTCAAGTGCCACAACCTTATACATGAGCCTTGGCCTGGCATAAATAAGCAAGCATTACTTGATAATGAAGATTAATTTGATATAATTATGATAGAGATTTGTAAAAGAGAATAGGAAAGTTTAGCCAGGCTAAAAATGATAGTAGAGATATTTTAATTTATTGAATAAATGCTCCAATACACGGTTCGAAGCGGTTCCAATGCAAAATTTCTTTTGTTTGTTCGTAGATGATATTTGTCCGTTCGTTCGTAAAAAATAGATGTTCGTTCGTAGAAAATAAATGTTTTTTCGTTCGTTCGTAGAAAATAGAAACCAACTGCATCTTTACGTAAAACGAAACGAAGGCTGGACGTGGTGCGAACAAGGTAAGCAATACATATTTCCATATCAAAAAATATTGTCCCTCGTTTCTTTGAGGACGTTCAGCGTTCGTTTCGTTTTACTTAAAGATACAGTAAAATGTTGTTCCTTCGTGGAAAATAGAAATAAAAATGTTTTCTTCGAACAAATGAAAATATTATGTTCGTGCAATGCTCTGATTATAAGTTGGTTAGGATAATTTTTATTAAATTATTTCAAAGTACAAAATAAATAAGAAATCAATCATAAATTAATTAACCCATTTCCAGCTACTGGTGCATTTTTGCATTTGAAAAATTATTCTAGAACTAAGAATTTTATGCATGAATGGGAACTGATAGCTATTTTGCTTGGTTCAAACATAGAATGCTTGATTTTTTTCTCTCCGTGTATATAACGATTTCTCGAAAAACACAAAAACATGATTTTTTAATAACTGGTTTTTCGAATATCTACAAAAAAAAACAGGGATTAAAATCATTAAACCCGGTTTTAATGAAATTTAACAAAAATTTTAAATAAGCGTAAGAAATTGTTAAAATTTTTATATAATGCATAATACCAAATTTAATTTTGATAGAGTTTGATACAGTTTCCTTCGCAAAGTCTCCTAAAAATGTAATTGTTATTTGAAACATAGCCAAGTTATTTGCTTATACTCTTAAGACTATTTTAAAAAGACATATGTATCTTGTGTATTGCTTCCGTTCACTGTTTAACTTTAAAAAACTTTGAAATGTATGCTTAACCCAAGAAAATAAATGTTATACTAATAAAAAATATCGTTTTTTTTTTTTGTTACATTTTAAATGGACACATATTTAAACATAAATGAACTTATCTGTGTAAAAATATAATCGTTCGAACAGTGCTCGAATAAGGGCAGCAAGGCCAACCAAGGGTCTAACATGGTAAAAAAAATCAAAAAAGACTACTCGCCCAAACAGTATCCGAATAAGGGTCGAACAGTGCTCGAATATGGGCAGCAAGGCCAACCAAGGGTCTAACATGGTAAAAAAAATCAAAAAGACTACTCGTCCAAACAACATCCGAATACGGGTCGAACAGTTAAAATTTTGAAACATTTTAAAATTTAGCCTTCCAGTTTATTGCAAAATAAAAAAAACAACACAAAGAACTTATAATTCGATGCTTACAACAAACGCAACAATCTAGGTGATTTTTGACCTTCTGATTTGAAGTAAAGGTTTTATCGTCTAAAAAAATGTATAGAAAATGTAAAACATAATAATCAGAAGGTAAAGCCAGTATGATACTTCATTGTTTTGTCCAATTTCAAAATCTGAAGACGCGTGGGCTAGACAGATATATTTGTAGAAAAGGATGAAAATATACATCGTGTCAATTTTTTTACATCTCCGCAACGTTACTATCTTATCTCTCTTTTCTTATTGGCTACGTTAGAAAGAGCTCAGGCTTGTTTTTGACACTTAATATTTGATCGAAACTTAACGAGTGACGAATTGAGAGAAACGTCAAGAACAATGCATTGAAAATGCTGTCCGTCGCACATTTTTTTGTCCAATTCGTACTATATGCATTTTAGCTTTAGCACTATTTCAACTGCTCTAGTTTTATTGTCAATAAATAAAAATTGGACAAAAAAATGAAGTATCATACGGGCTTAACAGATCTTAAGAATGTGACTGGGTGTGGCAGTTTGACCCATCCAACCTGTAAAAGCTTTTTGGCGAATAAGCAAACTAGTATGAGATCTCACCTTATCTTGGTCGAACTCTACACCAATTTATATTGATAAATTGTTACCTTTTCTGTTTATGTGAATTTTTCAAATTGTCCAGCTGATGGCATTACTCTTCGGAATTGATCGTTGTGTTTTCTGGCAGAAGCTAAAAAAACATTCATCACACAAAACAGAATATTTAACCTTTTTTTGAAGAATATCGGCTTCCGAATGCTTTGAGCCTTTTCTGTTTCATCTTTTTACTCCGTAATCTTAGCATTTAGCATTGTGGTTAGCAACCCATTTATCGTTCCCAGTGATGATGCGCTTTAAACATGGATGATTAATCGTTCAGTAATCTCACGAGTTGTTATTCGCCGGTTTGCATTTTTCATGAGGCATACTAATCAAAAGGCCAACTTTATTGGTTTTTTTTATACAAACTTATTATTTGTTTGGTTTTTATAAAAATAAAAAATAAAACATACAAAAATAGCTAACCATTTCGTTATTACAAAAAAAAAATTAAGTGAACCACATGCATTTTTCAGCTACTTAGCTCTGATTGTAAAAGTGATACTAGCAAAATCTTACAAATTTAAGAACACACTTTTTGGCAGTATGACAAAACATGTGTAAGTTGTGCATGGCTTGTATATTGTAAAGAAATGCCTAAAAACTTACTAAATAAAATTGTTAATGACTAAGTCTTACGACCAAAAAAAATTATCAAAACGCATTCAGTTTTCGCCATATTTTTTTAAAAGAGCAAAAATGTGCTCACTTTTTTTGTTTGAGACATTTAAGGTTAAGACTAATAAAAACTATTCCACATATGAAATAGAAGTTCTACGATGTGCTGATATAGTTATATTCTGCTAAAAATTCTTCATATAGACTTGCAGATAATATTTATTATAAAATTTCAACTAAACATAAATTTCGAGTATACAGAAATGTTTTCTAATAATGTTTTTAGTAGAGTGCAATATGTTTCCTCGTGTGCCTGTAATGACTCTTGAAAATTATATAAATTTATATTAATTATATATATTTAATTCGACATTACTCAAACTTTTTAACGTTAATTAACTTTTAACACGACTTAAAAAAAAAACTTTGAATTATTTTTCAAAATATGATGAAATATTAGTTCAGCTAGTTCCGCTAGTTCAGCTATTTTTAAACACCCTAAAGAAAAAAATTCATCAAAAGCGCACATGGATTTTGATATTTATTTTCATTTTTTAAATACTGTACGGCTACTGTTCGACCCTTGTTTGGCTGAGATAATTTCAGAACGAACGCTGTTAGTCATTTCTCTGGTGACTGTACGACCGCTGTTCGGCCCTTGTTTAGCCACTATTTGCCTTAGTTGAAAAAATTATTTATACACTGGTAAATATTCTGAACATTTTATTGATTTTTTAATAACAAAAAAAAAATTAAGAAATCGTACAAGATTGATAGGCACTTATCTCGTCGTGTCCTTCGTACTTTTGCTCGATCACGGATGCTGTAATTCGGCCCCTGGTTATTTCTTTAGGAATATGCTTATTGTAAATTCTATAACATCTAATGATTTTTTTTATGTCGTCTGAAATATTCTAATTGACTGTTGAAGCAGTAAATCCAGCTTTTGATTTTCATTAAAGACCACTTAAAGAACAACAAAAATATTTTGTTAATGTTCTTCATTTGCTTATATTCATATTACCAAAAACATAACCCCCAAAATTTAAATTTCTACTGAACCTCGTAAAACTAATAATTACCCTAAATAAGAAAAATGACAAAATACTTTTTATGAACTTTAAAAACAAAAACCAAAACTGAAAAACCGAAAAAATACTAAACAAACAGTAGCTCAAGTTTAAAAACCCAAGGCATTTACATAGTCTTAAGAAATGTTAAAAAAACAAACAGATAATTTTTCCAAATGCGTACTAATTTTAGTCAATAAACTATATCTGTGTTTTTTTATTCCAGAATTAAAGAAATATGTGAACATCGTTACAAAGCTCACCCTTACTTAAAAAACATGATAGAATAAAGCTCATCTAAATTGTGTTAAGTTCACTTAAAAGCAACTCAAAATAAATGTAAGCCCCCAGGAAATGACATTGACAAATTACACAACATCAAATAAGAACACAAATGAACATGCAACAAAACAGAAACATACAAAAAATATAAAAAAATAAAAGAAAATGTAATATGTAGTCATGCAATGAGAATTAATCAAGGCAGTGCTGACTGCTTGATTCCGGAATATGTAACAACGACACATAAATAATGACCTTGAAACTCTTGGGAGCTAATTAAAAAACAAGAATAAAAATGGCTTGCAGTAATTGTGCTGTAAATGTATATGAAACTAATCGTCCAAACGACAATGTAATTTTTTCGCATGTCATGAAAATATTTGAGGCTTCTTTTATTGGTGTGGCAACTCTTTAGTACTTAGTTGAAAAAGCCACAGGCTGACATTTAATTGAATGACTGCAGCGCAGCCAACATAAATTGAT
Organism: Dichetophora obliterata; assembly: GCA_963920525.1. NCBI lineage: Eukaryota > Metazoa > Arthropoda > Insecta > Diptera > Sciomyzidae > Dichetophora > Dichetophora obliterata. Next base: position 1,902,931 of record OY986438.1, on the reverse strand, counting down.
GTGCGTTGGTTGTGGCACGCTTGCGCACAACTTGGTGCCCAACGAACACACCACCACTCGACACTTCCGTCGTCGTTGTCGTCGACCACTTTTAACAATGCTTAGTAATTGTAAATGATGAGATCGCGCGTAATCATCTTAAAAAAGAATACCAACTCCAATGTGGTTCCAACAACACGCAAGTGTGATCTTTCACCTCGGACCAAGCCACATACGATGAATGTAGCCATACGTAGTTGATCGTATATTTGGTTGGGGTCTAGGAGCACAGCTACTTGATTGCCTACATTTCTTACCAATATTTGTGGCCAAATTAAGTTTAATTTGTGTGGCCCTGGCAAACGAGCTCAAAGTGCATGCATGCTTGCCAACATGATTAGAGAATGTCTAAAGAGGAAGATAGATGGTAACGGTTTGATAGGTAGCAAACTATTGGATAATAGAGGCCAATTGCAGGAAGCATTTGTGGTATGCGGTCTACATACATGTATGACAATCACAAATGCATAAACCAGTCAAAAATTAGCAATAATAAAAAACTTTGTGAGTAAAAAGGAGTTGGAATCAAATTTTCTTTTGCCACAAATTATTACTTTGCCACAGATAATTACTGTCGGCAACTGTAAAAAATGGGCGTGATATTAATATATTTACGCCCACTTTTTCGTAATCATGCCAATTCCAGAGTTGTACACGTTTTTATAGTGAAACTTGGTGGATAGGTGCTCCAAAAGGCGATCAACATGTATAGAAATGTTGCCACGCCCACTTTTACCGGCCACAAATCAATATAACTTCTATATATCAGACGGTTTTTATCGTATAATACTAAAATTTGGTAATTTAGTTCATATGTCTAACCCGATTTTCATAAGACTTTTGGAAGTTATTATACCAAGGAGTGTTTTTGCTAAGAAAAATGGGCGTGGCACTTCGTATACAGTCCATATTTGTGATATCGAATAGCTTTGGAACTATATATATATACAGCTTCAGAGTTCGGTATTTGAACACAATTTACACTGATAACATTTTCTGGGCGTTGGACAAGGGGGCATGGAACCTCCCATACAATACAAATTTTTGATATCGAATAGCTTTTGAGTTATAGGTCGCACAGCCATATCGTTTAAAAGGTCTGTATAGTATCTTTCCAAAATCTTGAATCGGTTGATAACTGATTGAGTTAATGGCTAGAAAGTGCATGAGTGTACGCAAAACTGGTTTTTAACGATAAGTCAAAACTGAGGGTGGTGGAAAATTGTATGCGCTGTTTCGTTTTGTACTCGACCAGACATACAACCTATATGAGGTCATTTCGAAAGCACAAAATAACTGTCACAGCGTGTAATCAGACTAGCTTATACATTGGACCTCTTTAGGGATAAATTCGGAAAAGATATTTAAAGAAATGTTAACGAAGTCCTTGTGACTCTGTGACAATATTTATTGCTAAAAACTTTTATATTAATTGTTTTAATTAATTAAAAAACAAAATGCATATGTCAAAAAGCTACGAACGGTGGCTTCAGAAAAAAAATGTTAAAATATATGCTAAAAACTATGGTAGCGGAGCAACAACAACAATGATGAATGTGCTCAAGTTAGTCCTAGACTGGTTCTGCGGAGCTGATAATTTATGCTGGTCTGGCCATTTCTGCACGCAGCTAGCTGGTTGCCCTGGCTGCGAAACGCAACGAGGTGGCCAGGCGGTAATGTCACGATACTGAATGCCTTCGTTGCAGTTAGTAGTCAGAGAAACTCTTTATGTAAGATCCGGCAACACTGGCTTCTACTTTTTTCACGCATCAAATTTATTTGCGTGCACTTGTTGTTTTTTCTTTTTAATGTTTTTCGCTATGTTAGACAATTCTGGAGCAAACTTGACATGTGTCGCAATTCTTTGGACTTCTCTTTCTCTTTCCTTCCTTTTTCTTCTGCCAACGAGCAGTGATGCACTTTATTTGCAAATATTTAATCAATAGCTAAATTCTTTTTAAAGCTGATTGCAAACACACGGCAATTTTAGTCATATTTTTATGGTGGTGGTTGGTTTTTAGCCTAATGACTCGCGTGCTTCAGTGGCATATAGTGCAACACTGCCACCTACAATCAAAAAAAAAGCACTGGAAACACATGCTCAAACACTGATTGTGAAAATTTCAGTAGATATAAAAAGAAGAAAAATTATTTTCTTAAGGATTTTACAGTTTGTGCTACATTTTCAAGTATTTGTCACTTTAGTGCATTTTTGCGCTAAAACACTTTTGCCGCGCTTATCAATGCCGCCATAAACACACCCATATTTGGCGCATTAAGTCAACTAACTGCACAGCATTTGACAGCATCAAAGCATGAGATTATTTTTTTTGCGACCATTCGCTTTTGAGGCATGAAGAAAGTGCTGTTGTTGTTGTCTTGGCATTGCGTGTTAGCATTTGGATTTTAAAGCGGTAAGGATTTCAAAGTTAATTGAAGATGTTATGCCAGCGGCTGGCCAAAACCGGGTTAATCGTCTTTGGCTTGTATTTTTTCCCCCCTCACATCAATTAAATAGCTCATGCGATATCCTGGACAAAAACCAGTATAAATGTTTTTAAATCAAATCTATATCTTTATATAAAAATGGATGCACGCAGAGAAAATACATGGTTGAGAAAATACATGGTTGACATGATTACTGCAATAATAATTTTTTTACTAAAATTATTGTATTATTTAATTGTATTGTATTATTAAAAAAACCTTAATAAAGTAATTATTTACTAATGGTTGTACCAAAAATAACATTATAGTTGAAATCATAACATCATTGAAATCGTCAACATACTATGATTGCCTCAACTATTAGTTGCAACAAAAATATTGTGGTTCTGTCAATCATGATAAATGTGAATATTTTTATAGAGACAAACATATTAGAATTTTTAATGTTTGTCTGAACAATTCTTTGACTGTTGGCAAACGAAGCAGAACATAACCAGAAATCGAAAGAGTTTATTGTATCTGAACAGCTTGCAGGAAAAACTTTCACTTCATTCAGACACAATAAGTTTTATCGATTCCTGGCTATGTGCCGTTTCGTTTGTCAACTGTTCAATTATTGTGTTTATTTTTAAATCGCCTTATCCTAAAAACAGCACGCAGAAAAGTGACATTTTCGACTTTAATTGTAGCAAACATATTTCTTTTTACCGTAAATATATTTCGCAATTCTGAACATATTTTGTTTATCACAAATATTGCTATTTTTGTGATAATGCACTTAATGTACCATCTTTATGAATGGCGTTAGTCAAGCGAACGGAAGTAGCGGCTGTGGCCTACTGGTAGTGTGCGTGGCTCGTAAGCGAAAAACTCGCGGTTCAAACCCCAGCTCGGACAGAAAGTTTTATCAAAAAGTTTTTTCAATTGAATGAATATTTCTGTTCAGCCCAGGCAATGGCAAGCAAACCTCTGGAGATATCTTAATTAATAGCTGTAGAAATTGGAGTGCATTAAAATAAAGAACATAAAATTATTGTTTCAATTATTGGATCCTAAAAATAAATTCATAATATAGTTGTTGCAATCATTCTATTTTTGACCCAATAAGAGAATAATGATTGTTTCAATAATATTTTGGTTCCTACAAAAACGATCCTTTTCTAAATATGGTTGTTGTAATCATTTTATCATGATCAAAGAAAATATTATATGTTTAAGAACAGGTTAGTAACAATCATAATCCGAATCATACTATGATCCTCTTAAAACATGGTTGTTGCAACTATGTTTTTTCTCTGCATGTGCATGTACATTAGGGTGCATCGTTTTTATTTTTTTTATTCACTTCTAATAGCATTTTTTGGTGCTTTAATTCATAAATAAAAAACCTATCCAAGGAGAAGATCTACAATTGATTTCTTCAGGTGGCGCAATGTCCTAGAATGTCAACATATCGTAAAAATTCGACTTTTTCGTAGTTGTTGGATAAATATTGATCTCTATAAAAGCGTATGCACTGAAGATCTGTGAAACAATTTTTTTATTACTGAAGTATATGTAGACTATGTGAAAAAAAAAATCATAAATATATTTATGCAATACTATTTTTCAGGCGATATTTTGAATAGATTTTAGGAAATTTTTTTTCAAATTCGTGAAAATATCGCACTTTCTGAAAGAGTGAGCCAAAAAAGTTATGTATTTAGTATTTAGTAAAAAACCTATTTTTGGTACTTGAAATATTACCCAATCAGTAACTCAGCAATTTTTCAACCGATTTTTGATTTAAAAACGGTTTTGGAAAGATGGAAGATATTGCTTTATTCATTTTAAAAGTATTTTATTGTAAAAGTAATAATCTTCGAATGTTTAAAAGGTTATTTCCGAAAATGGAAATAAAAGAAATGGTCATTTGTATTCAAAAAATACACCAATTTTAAAAGAAACCATAAAAATATATTTAATATGAGCTTTTAACTGATACATGAACGCTACCAAGACCAATGGACCATAAAGGCGTAATTTTTTATTTATAAACAAATTTAATAACTCAGTAAATTTTAATACGATTTTCTAAAGTTTTTTCGTGTTGAATTTTACTTTCGGAAAATATTTACGTTTATAGTAATTCTTAACAAAACTTTGGCAATAAATAATCGTTAAAGTAGAAAAAATTAGAAAAAAGTAAAAATGTTAAGTTTTGTCGTTTACAACTCAAAAAATTCTTATGCCAGTAATAAATATATATAAATATTGTATTAAAAAAAGTATTATCTTCTATCTTTCCAAAACCGTTAAATCGAAAATCGGTTGAAAACTTGCTGAGTTGCTGATAGTGTAATGTGTCATGAACCAAAAAATCGTGTTTTTAACGGTAAAATCAAATTTTGGGAGTGTATTCACAATTTAAAATATGGTTTCGTGTTGTACTCGACCAAACCTTTAACCTAGACCATGTCACTTACAAAAGAGTAAAAGTAGATTTCCACTGTAGCGCTGTGTAATTAATTATCATAATAATCTAAATAACTATTTAGATCTAGAAATCATAAAAAAAATTCATTCAGATTGCTTTAAATCGATAAAATATGTAAAATCGTACATTCAACGCACTTAAATCTGGATCTGAAATATCCAGAGATGAAAAATGAGCGTTCGCAGATCTAAAAACTCTAGAATTACAAAATCTTAAAAATACTATTACTTTGGTTCCAGAGCACTTACAGACTTCTAAGAACTCTAACATTGAGGGTGTTGAATAGTACTACTAAAACTTATTCTAAATACATCACTTTTTTTGGCGGATTCTTTCAGAAAGTTCGATATTCTAACGAATTTTAAAAAAAATGTTCCTCAAATCAGTTCAAAATATCGTTCTGAAAAATAGAATTGTGTATATATTTATGATTTCAATTTTTTTTCACATAGTCTACATATACTTCAGTAATAAAAAAGTTGTTTCACTGATCTTCAGTGCATACGCTTTTATAGAGATCAATATTTATCAAACAACTACGAAAAAGTCGAATTTTTAAGATATGCGGACATTCTAGGGCATTGCGCCACTTGAAGAAATCAATTGTGGGTCTTCTCCTTGCACAGGTTTTATTTATGAATTGAAGCACCAGCAAAATGCTGTTAAAAGTAAATTTAAAAAAAAACAATGCACCCTAGTGTACATATGTATGTGGGTATGTTTGTATATCACGTATCGACTCCAAAACCGCTTAACCGATCTTTATGACATTTTCAGGGAAACTGTAGCCACATCGTGAGAGTATGCCTTTGATGTTTGGCGTCGATTAAACAATGGGGCGTGGTACCTCCCATATAAGCCAAATTTGCGCTATCGCCGACAAACAAAAAAAAGTTTATGTGTCAGACAGTTTTGATCGTAAAAAACTAAAATTAAGTAACTTTTTCCAGATGGTTACTGTCTGCAACTGTACAAAAAATGGGCGTAGTCGCAATATATCTACTCCCACTTTTCCGAAATCATGCCAATTCCGCAGTTGTACACGTTTTTGTAGTGAAACTTGGTATGTAGGGGCTCTAAATGGCGGTCACTATATATGTATAAATGTCATTCTTTTTTTTCTGTCACTCCGTTTTCAAAATATTGCCCACTGTAGCTTTTTGCAAAAAAAAAGTTGGTCATGCTTAATAGCATATATCTCCAGAACCAGCTACAATAATCAAACAAATAATATATCAAATAAAAGCTAGTAAAATTTTCTACAAAAAAGTTTAAATATTTTTGATTCAACGCTTAGTTTCGCTGAAATAAATTAAAGTTTCTAGGATTTTTCACTTTTTTCCGTAAAATTTACAAAAAAAAAACCCCAAAAAATAAAAAATTTTTACAAAAAATATAAAAATATTTTGTTAGTATTGATATTTTTTACTTAAAGCCTTTACTTTTCCGAAGAAAATAAGATTTTGTTGAAGTAAATCTATTAAGAAAAGCAAAAGTTGTGTTTAATTGAACGAACCACCCAAATTGAGTGGTTAGGGTAGTTCACTCTCATCAAATCGTTTGTCAAATCCAAAAGAAAAACGTGGGAATTCCATGGAAATTTCACGTTGTTCTATTGTATTTCATAAACGATTTGATGAGCGGTTTGAAATGTGAAAACACCCTTTGACTATTTATGCATTTCGTCTTATTTTATTATCATATAAATAAATACTAAGTAAAGGTTGTTGTTATACACTGTTTTTTAATTTTTAATTATTTTTTTTTCATCATTTACATTTTTTTTACATTGTATATGTATTTATTATTTTTTCATTTTTATTGTTCTTTTATATGATTTGCATTGTTTTTTACAGTGGTTCCTCCCGGCTCCACTGATTAGGGGTGTTCACGTTTCAAACCACTCATCAAATCTTTTGCCAAATACAATAAAGCAACGTGAAATTTGCATGGAATTCCCACGTTGTTCTATTGGATTTGACAAGCGATTTGATGAGTGTGAACAGGGCAATTCGAAAGATTTAAGATTGTTTTCACGTGTTGAATTGGGACAAGTAGGATATGGAACATCGTCATAATTTCACTGTTAACACTTATCAAATCGTTTGTCAAATCCAATAGAACAACGTTGGAATTCCACGGAAATTTCACGTTGTTCTATTGTATTTGACAAACGATTTTATACAATAGATACAATACAATAGATCAACGTGAAATTTCCGTGGAAATCCAACGTTGTTCTATTGGATTTGACAAACGATTTGATGCGCGGTTTGAAATGTGAATACCCCTAATGAGGAACTGGCAACGAAACGGTCTTGACAGTTGCCCTGTTCACACTCATCAAATCGTTTGTTAAAACCAATAGAATAACGTGGGAATTCCATGGAAATTTCACGTTGTCTATTGTATTTCACAAACAATTTGATAAGCGGTTTGAAATGTGAATACACCCTTTGTCTATTTATGCATTTCGTCTTATTTTATTATCATATAAATAAATACCAAGTATAGGTTTTTGTAATATAATGTTCTTTAATTTATTTTTTTTTTCATTAAAGTTTTTTTCCTAAATGATAACTTTTTTCTTTTCATCATTTACAATTTTTTTTTACATTGATATGTATTTTTTTCGTTATTTTTTCGTTTTAATTGTTCTTTTAATGATTTGCATTGTTTTTTACAGTGGTTTCTCCCGACTCCACTGATTAGGAGTGTTCACAATTCAAACCGCTCATCAAATCGTTAGTCAAATACATTAAAACAACGTGAAATTTCCATGAAATTCACACGTTGTTCTATTGGATTTGACAAACGATTTGATGTGTGTGAACAGGGCAATTCGAAAGATTTCCGATTGTTTTCACGTGTTGAATTGGGACAAGTAGGATATGGAACATCATCACAATTGTCCTGTTCACACTCATCAAATCGTTTATCAAATCCAATAGAACAACGTTGGAATTTCACGCAAAGTTCACGTTGTTCTATTGTATTTTTGTTCTATTGTATTGTTTATTTGACGAATGATTTGATGAGCGGTTTGAAATGTGAACACCCCTATTGAGGAACTGGCAACGAAACGGTCTTGACAGTGGCGTTTATAACTCTTTTGTGTCTTTCAATGCCAGTCTATTTGACCAAACAAAAAAAACAATCGCTTAAGTCACAAAACGGTCGTCTCCATGTCATCCGATCATTAAGGGGTTAGAGGTAGTCAGATACATGAAAAAATTAGAATTTTCAATAATTTTGTTTTGCCAGTTAATCATTTTATTTTTTAAAAGTAATGATATGACGTTATTGCATAATATTTCGACTTGACTTCACGAAAATTTAAAAAAAAAATTAATAATTTTTAAAGTTATGGCTGTTTGTGTTAATCCAGTTCCAACAGAAGTTCCTTGCGGTGACCATCACAAATCCTTGGAGATTCATCTAAAATCAATCGGACAACAAAATTAGTTTTATTAATAGATAATCTATTACCTGATCGAAGCTTTTAAAAAAAAAATTAAATGGCGGCCCCAGGAAATTTTTCTCCAGATTTTCGGGAAAAACCAACATCTAATTGCTAATAAAAAATGGAAATAAAAAAAAAATAAAAATCCATCAATCAGGCACTAGTTTGTTATATTTTCCAAAAGCTGTATTAATTTCATTGAAATCTACTGAGCGGTTTTCGAGTTACTGTGGTCACCAGTTCAAAAAACATAGTTTTGAGAAAAACGCACTTAAAGTTTTCTCAAGCGTTGTGGAGCCCTTTGGGCCTTTTGTTAATTGTTGAATAACTCCAAAAGTATTTGTCGGATTCACTTCAAATTTTTAGAGATTATTTTAGAAATATTATATTTTAAGAAAATGTAAATAAAAGAAAATTTGATGTGTCAAAACGTCCAATTACCCCTAACCCCTTAAATTTCATGTACCGTTTTTTGCCCGAGCTCAATGTTCGAGATACGCAAAAGACTAACTATTTCTTATGTACTAATATATGAATAAAGCCAAATTTAATTTAAATAAAAATTATTCAATTCACACAATATTAATTTGCACAATGACACAAAATACTTGGCGTCCATTGTTCATAAATATGCTTATCCTCAATACCAAAATAATGTAGATATGACGTTTGCAGTAAATTAAGTGGATTCTTTTCGAAAGTAAATTCACCGCAAGAAAATATTTGTATCATTCTTACACTGGATTTCTTGCAGTTTTTGTAGTTTATTTTATTTTTTTTATTTTTTATTTTCATTTTCTTTATAAACTGTGCGCTTCTTTTGCTTACCACGTTTTTTTGCTTGAATTCTAGAATGTTTTTGCTTCTATTTCTTTAATACAACTCGCCAGCGTTGCAGACATGGAACAATAAAACTAGGTAGGCTTACGACTGTGCTTTCTTTCTCATAGTAATTAGTGTAAAGAGCAGGCGTTTCCCTTCGACGGTGTCGGCTTTTCAGTCGTGAGCCTACATAGCTTTATTGTAGCATGCAAATAAATTAAGTCCGTTTAGTTTTGCCAGTATCGGCGGTTGGACCCTCAGTCTTGAGCCTACCTTGGTTTTATTGTACCATGCAAAATAATGTATTCCGTTTCGTTTTGGCAGTATCAGCGGTTGCACTATCAGTCATGAGCCTACCTGGTTTTATTGTACCAAGCAAAATAGTGTATTCTGTTTTGTCGTTCGCGGTCTAAGTAGTGAGCCTGGCTAAATTGTAGCATGTTTGTTTGTGTCTTTTGTATTCTTTCTGAAAACACATGATTTTACAAATTATTTTACCTACAACAACCTTTACAATATAATAAGGCGAAATGCATAAATAGGCAATCACTTAATTTGGGTGCTTTCATTCAATTAAACACAAATTTTCCATTTCTCCATAGATTTTCTTCAGCAATATCTTATTATTTTCGGAAAAGTACCGGCTTTAAGCAAAAAATATCAAAACTAACAAAATTCATTGATTTATTAACACAATTTGCAATTAGTTTTGTTTTGTTTTTTTTTTTTTTGTAAATTTTTCTGAAAAACACGAAAAATCCTCAAAAATTTAATTTATTTCGCTGAAACTAATAGTTGAATCAAAAAATTATGTACGCATTATTTGCAGGGAATTTTAATAACTTATACTTGTTATTTGATGTTTGATTATTGTTGTTGGTTCTGGAAATATATGCTATTAAGTGGAACCAACCTTTTTTTTTTTGTAAAATAAACTACAGTGGGCAATATCAAGAAAACTGATTGGCAGAAGCACCGACCCATTTTACATTAGAAATAGATAGTGGCATTCATTCTACATTCTGGCTGTAAGCCGATGTAATTAATAGGTAAAATAATTATGTTTGAATAAAATGTTATCTCACAATGCCTCTTAATCCCTCCAATTAATCCTTGCAATTATTGATCATCTGACCCAATCCTTTCAATTGCAACTGCTTTTTATGGAAATAGACATTTTGCAGTTTTTTTTTTTAATATATTTTCTTTATTGTATCACAAAAAAAAACACTAAACATTTTCATATAGCAAAGCTTAAAAATTGCAAATCAAACGTTGCCATATTGTGCAATTCAACTAGCTTTGTGCAACTTATAAGCCAAAAAATATAAATATAATGCTGGTTGCATAGCTAGAGCTTAGATTGGTTTAATATGCAAATTTGTTGCGCAATTTTTGTGCATTGAACAGCATCTTTTTCTTGCATCTTTTAATCTCTTGAACATTTTTTATTATTTTTTTTTTTTGTTCTTTTTATTAGTATCTTTTTTTTAGGATGCTCATGCAAGATTGAATTGCACTTTGGTGTTGTTGTTGTCGAAGACAGTGTTGTTTTTTTCATTGTTGACGTTTGATAGTTATAAGACTTAAAAGAAGATGCGCCATGAAAATAGGACGCGTGTGGATCAGGATTTGAAGTTAAGCACTTTACATGCAGTTTTTTTTTAATAAATAACAGCTATTTAAAAGGAATTATTTATAAAGTTTATAGTATATATTACAACAAAAGAAATTTCTTTAAACTTACCTAATTATTTTATTTACTCTCACATTAAGACCACAAATTTTTCTTAATAATAATAATAAAGCCAAATTAATTTGATTAAAAAATGGCTTTTAAGCGTTTCTCGTAAGGCTTATTAAATCAACGAGGTATACCTCTTAAAATACTAGTATATTTTAAGATCATTCTAATTTGCATTTTATTTGCTTTCATCTTTAAAATATTAAAAATAAATTACCGCTAGTTTTAGTTTTAAGGTATTTAATTCTTTTTGAAAATTGTACTTTTTTTTAAATAAAGTATACTTTTTATGAAATGTAAAAAAAATGTCACATATTGTACAACAAAAGCGGCTTCTCTGAATGTTTTGAAAATCGTATCCAAAATACTTTTTAAATTTACCTTTTTTATATCCAAAATACTTTTTAAATTTAAGGTCAGTTTAGAAAATACATATTGGTTTTCTATAAAACCTCTTTAAAGAAATTTTTAGAAACTTTATGCGTTTCAGTTTATTTTCTATCCTACTCGAAAAATTGCTTTAGTCAGATTTTTTTTGCAATTTTTGAATTTCGCTTTTGTTTTTTGGAAAATTCAAAAATTACCTTACAAAAAAATTCAAACGCATTGTTTAGATAACTCTAAGCATTTTTGTTTTATAAAGCTTTTTTTTTAAAAAAGTCTGTTCTTTTTGAGTAAGACAATCAATTATTCATTTTATAGAGTTGTGGCAGTCAAATTCATAATTCCAAATATGGTTACAAAAATCTGAAAAAAAATCATACGCATTCGTAAATGTGTTTAGACACTTCTGTCACTCAGAGAGAGATTCACCAGCTGTCAGAGAAAAATTAGAATATATTCTTTTCTTGCTTTTTCCGCCACGGATTCGCCCGGCAAAATTCATTTTTGGCGGCTGCATACAATTTCATGTATTCTGTTTCACGGCGGATTCTATTCTAAATAATAGACGGAAAGTTATAGAATGTTGAGAAATGTCACTTCACAATCAATTATATAAATTTCTTATGAGATTGATTCTAGCAAGACGGAACGGAGCGGCACGAGACGTTAAGATCTATAGATTTTTGATTTCTGTCCATTATAAAGCACGGACAGAACCAATTTCCGTCGCGGCTGGCGGATTCGCTGTAAACCGAATACATAAAAATGTATGCAGCCGCCAAAAATTAATTTTCCGGGCGAATCCGTGAAAAAACAATCAACGACTTAAACATCGCTGGTCAACCGCAGCAAACTAAAAACATTCCAATAAACTTCGCGAATAAATGTAATGAATCAAAGAAAAGTTAAAAATAAGCAACAACTAAAACAAGGCTAGTCAACAGCAACAAACTACACATCCTTTAGCTGTATTTGACAACTCTTGACCGCCAAAAAACTATCACTACTACCTTGTCAAATAATTATACCATGCACCAGAATAAAATCTCTTCTATTTTTTCTATGACGTATGGCGGATTTCTCTCTGAGCGACATAAATGTTGCCATATTTTTGCTAAAGATTGGGTACGTTCACTGATATTTTCTTAGTTTTTACTATGGTCTGACGTTTCGTTGTTATGTGTCTGACATTCTGTGTCGCAGTTATGTGAACTCAAAGCAAAATATAATAAGGCTATTCACGATGTGGTGTATTTGCTCTTGTATTGTGCATTATTGATAAATTTGATATTTGTAGTAAATTTTGTAAAATTACCAAAATAATATGCATAGTGTACAAAATACAATCCTGTGGCAAAAATACAACGATGGAACCCTATTGTATTCTTTGTAAATTTCGTTGTGTATTAGTTCAGCTGATCGCAAAAGCATTTCTACTCAGCAATGAGGAAGCTATTGGCTATGCTATGAGTTTATTTATTAAAAATCAATATAATTTAGTGTTTTGTTTAAATTTTTGTATGATTTTTTTTTAATTAAATGATGATTTAAATTGATATTTTCAAACATACACAAATCAACTGATTTTAAAAAATACAATACTTTAGAAAAAGTTCGTTCACAATAAGTTGTAAGTTTTTGTAAAAATTGATCACAAATACACCACATCGTGAATACCCCTAATATAATACGTACCATTCCCACAATGAAAAGCAACCTTCATCCGACAGCCACCACTACTCCATTTCTGAATGTGTTCTCAGTGAATTTCGCTGAGAGACCGGCAACCACTTTGGTTCAGGGTTGCCACACAGGAAAACAATTTTCTACAAAAATTCCTAAAAAAATTTACCAATATGAAAAAACATTTACCAAATTTTTCTTTTATGTAAAAGTTAATAATAGAAGTATTTTTTCATTTTTAAAAAATTAATATTTATTAAACATTTAATTTATAAAAAAAAACATAAGTAAACGTATACAATACGATAAAAAAACATGTAAATATTAAAATCATATTTTTATAATACATTTGAACTTCCCTATAATGAATTCACAAAGGACCAGAAAATTACTTCATTATATAGAACTTCTTCAGTGTACAGAAATTATGATATTTTTGCCACTTTTCTTTAAACGAATCTAGTACTATTTGATTTTGGATTACAGTTTTCCATTTTTTTCCTCACAAAACCTTGTAATACATTTATAAATTTAAAAACATTAGTCGGTACGTTACTCCTCATCTCCACAAAGGTTTGAAGTATGTCAATTGATGAAGAAATTCGTCCCAATATAGGTAACGTAGCATCCACCAATTCGTCAACGTAATTATTTGGCAATAGGATTATAATATGAACATGAGTATGCACATAAATTATAAAAGAAATACTTGAGATAGCCTGATAGGCTGAATCTCCACCATACAACATTAACATTAGCCTGAATTCCACAACTTTCCAGAGCTTCGTTCATTGAACACAGTCAACTGCTAACGAAATTGCTAGTGATGGTACTTTCTTCTTTTTATTTTTCTGTAGTTATTTCAACTTTTGGGCATCCCCTAATAATGTTTTACTTTTTCTCTCCACACAGTCACATTAATATGCGAACAGAAAATGGTTTGAAAAATTTCATTAGGGGTATTCACGATTCAGTGCACTTGCCTGTGCAGTTGAGGACTTGTGCATTTTACAAAAAAAAATTGTACGTACGTCAAAAATCTGCACAATGCTTTTCTACTATTACCTTCAACTTGAGGACTTGAGAACTTGAGCAGTTGTGAACTTGTGTGCATTGGAAAATGTTGACAGCTTTGAAATGGTGATGGTGGTGTGTTCACGAAAACCTAACTGAACAACTGCACAAGTCCTCAAGTCCTCAAGTCCTCAACTACACAGGCAAGTGCACTCAATCGTGAATACCCCTATTATATGCGGACAAAAAAGCATGAGAGTTCAATTTGCAGCTGCAAAATTTGTTCATTGTAGAGAAAGATTCACTGTATGGGAAAATCATTACAAGGTGATCTGAGTACACTTAAAGTAAAACGAAAAAGCTGTGTTTTTTAAATCAATTCATAGTAGGAATTCATTGTATAGAATTTCACTATAGGGAAGTAGGACTGTATCAAGTTTAAATATGTGATTTTGCCATTCAAACCCAACAAAAATTTATTAATTCATTTTTTTTTTAAATATTTTAAAAGTATTGCCTCTTTGTATTGAAAATAAATAGGAACTTATTGAATATTATAAATTATAAAGTTGAAATAAATTAATTAAAATAAAAGTTTAATCCAAAAATCGTTTATTCAAAAATCTATTACATCAAAATCAATGCTAACTTTAAGATAAGCTAAGCCTTAGAAGCTTCAATTGAGTGACAACATTTTCAGTATCACCATATTTTAAATAAAAAAATTTGAGATCAATGGTAATATAGAAATTTCTGATTTTGACAATATAGTGCTTGGAGTTAAAATTTATGGGTTTTTATGTCGTCTCTGCAAAAATCTTAAGGGGAACTTTTATTTTTTCAGAATAATTACTTAATAATAATTACTAAATAATGTACTTTTAGCTAAAAAATTTTTTCACCCGTGAAACTTTTGTATGAAATAGGGGCTTCTAATTTCAAATCTGAATGCAGTGCAGTTAAAAATTAACTGCCGCTCTCATCTGCTTTAGAAGTAATAGGGGCAAAAGTTTAAAAAATGGGCTCGAAAAATTTGCTATTTTTTTATTTGTATACAAAACTAGGTATGGGTGTTGAAATAAAGGCTTTGCAACTACCTATTCAATAAACTATTAACTTAGAAATAAGTTTAGTTTCTTAATTTAAATTTGGATTTTTATAAAAATGCTTCTTATTCTACGTTTTTATTAAACGCTCATACTGCAATAACTGACACAGATAGATAGATAGAGCCTTTTTCTTAGCTTTCTAATGATGTTCACTAAAACTAAATCATATTATTTTTGATTGCGCAAAATAGAGATTTCCAACAGATTAGATTTATTTGTAATTTTAACCTAGTTTGTTGTTCATTTTTAGGAAAAGCCAAAACATTTTTCTTAATACTGGTATAATTGAAGAGTGTGGAGTTAAATACTTACGGAGCAATGAATTTTTCACGTCAAATAGATTGCAAAAGCTCTCTTTGAATTTAGAACACGAGATCTTTGTCAACGTCAGCGGAACGTTTTTAGAAATAGACAAGTAAACAAGTTAAGAAAAGCACGAGTAAGTTGCGATTGAAAACTTATTGCTCCAAAAGTATTTATTTCTCCACTCCAGTAATAAGACAAATTTTTTGGTTTTCATTTTTAACAAAAAAAAAATTCAAATTAAAATGAATCCATTTTGTTGGAAATCTCTAATTTTCGCAATAAAAAATAATACGATTACAGACTAAAAATATTACTTCAAGTCTTCAACTATTGTTTTCACATCAAAGCTACGAAAAAGGAGCACATTTCTTGTTTGGGACAAATTTTTCTATCTTCCTTTTTTACAAACGTAAAATGAAAAAAAATTTCGCAAATTAATTGTTTTATATTGAAATAAAAAATTAGTTTCAAATATTTCTGACTAATGAACCATAAAAAAACTATTATGGGAAAAAAATATTGCTCGCAAATATGGAATGAAATGCAATAGCTACATAATTATTCATTCAAAATCTTGAACTTTTTAAAAAAAATTTGGTTGTACAAAAAAAATTTAGCAAAATGACAAAGAATTTACCATTTTACCAAGTCAAATATTTTTTACCAAAAATGGTAATATTTTAGTAAAATGGCATCCCTGTTTCGGTTCTGTACGGGCTCTATTCTGGCGATATGTCGCAGCGACTCTTGCGCAACGATTTAATTTTGGATGGCTTCGTTAATTTGCATGTGTTCTATTGTTTGACGATATAGCTGGTCGCAACTTTGATTCTGTTCGGTCTCATACTGTGTAACACTGTAACAATGCGATTCGAAAACAAAATGGTACTCTGTAAGTAAAGGGTGTTTTTTATAGAATGATACAAGTTTAAATTATAATAAAACATAGTAACACATTTTTAATATCAATGAAACGGGCTTTATTGGATAGAAAATATTATGACATTAATGTTTGAATATGATTTCGGCCATGTGGCCGCCACGGCTGGCGCGTACAAGTTGCAATCTGGAACACCAATTTTCACAAACTTTTCACAGCATTTGCGGCTGTATCTCGTCGATAACTCTTCGAATGTTAATTTCCAGGTGTTCAATTGTTTGTGGTTTCGTAGACAAGTGACTTTACATAACCCCAAAGAAAATAATCCAATGGGGTTAAATCACACGATCTTGGGGGCCAATTAATTGGGCCATTTCGTGAAATTATTTTTTCGTCAAAAGTTTCCTTTAGTAAATCAATTGTAGGGCCCGCTGTGTGGCATGTGGCTCCGTCCTGTTGGAACCACATACCAGAAAGATTAATGAGGTACGAATAAACTTTGAATCATGTTCCTATACCGTTCACCATTGACAGTAACATTCTGACCATCATCGTTTTTCAAGACATATGGGCCAATGACTCCGCCAGCCTATAAAGCGCACCAAACAGTAATTTTCTGTAGATATAATGGTGTTTCGACAAAAGCTTGTGAATTCTCCTCACTCCAAATACGACAATTCTGTTTATTTACGTACCCATTCAACCAAAAATGGGCTTCATCGGAAAATAAAATTTTCCATGGAAGTTCAAAATCAATATTAATTTGTGCTTCAGCCCATTCGCCGAATTGAAGTTGAATCTTGAAAGGTTTTAAGCCAAGATCTTTTTGTAAAATCTTCCATAAAGTGGAAGGACACAAACCCAGTTGCTGAGAACGGCGACGAATTGATTGATTAGGATCATCTTCAATGCTTTCCTGTACAGCGGCTACAGATTCTTCAGTGCGCACTGTTCGGCGTCTCACGGGATGCACATTATCAGTAACATTAAATGTGGTCCGAAAACGATCTATTTTTCTTCGAATTAGCAGCTCTAAAGGACGATTATGTACGCCATAAAATGGACGAAGTGCACGATAAGTTTGACGAGCAGAACCATTATTTTGATTAAAAATTTCCACAATTTGCACGCGTTACTCTGGTGTAAGTTGATCCATAATAAAATGTCAAAGCAAACTAAACAAAAAGCAACTATCAACTGTTAAATGGGTGGTCTAATAAAGCAGTGATGTCAACTCAAAGTTATATCACTCTATAAAAAAACATCCTTTTCAAACTTCGCATGGATGTTAGTCCTGCCAATAACGCGTTAATTAAATTTTAGTAGAGTTCCACGTAAGACAGGAACAATCTCGTCAATATTCAACTGGGAAGTGTAAGCTTGCTCTGCACCAAAGGAAACTGCAGCGTTAATTTATCGGTCGCTTCGTTCATGAAGAGAAATTCCACGATCTACTCCTTCAATGAGCTAAGTGGACAGTATCTTGAAGGTCCGTCACCAGTGCCTCCATATGGATACTTTAAATGGGGGTGGTTTTTGAAGTCGGCCTATCGTTTTTCCATTTTGAGTTGTCATCATTTATTAAAAAGTGAACAGATATAATTACCTTCTTCCATCCAACTACATCTCGAGGAGATGGCCCGGCAGCATTGAGATCAGTTACAGCTTCTTATTCTATATATTGTTGGCAGAAGTTTTGGATGTCGATGTTTTTAAATGACCCTTTGCAAAGCCGGAGTATTCTTTAATGAATTCAACTAAATACCAACAAGCTATTGAATATAATTTTTGAAAATCTAACGAGTTTGACGTTCGTATTCAAGTTGCCAAAAATGCGATATACGAAGAGGGATAAAATGAAATGCGAATGGTCAGATTTTTTATAAGAAAGCCAGATAAAAGAATATCAATTTTCCGAAATTGAACAATTTCGAAACTTGCGAATCGCGCTACAGAGTAACGCCTCCCGATTTAGAAGTTTGCCTTGAAACAAATATCTTTTTTGTAATATGATACAATCCTACACTTGAGCTCACAAATTCACATTTTTTTTAAAGATTTAAAATGTGCTCATCGCTTAACCCTTGATGCAACTTGTTCAATATTTTAGCAATACCCCAGTAGGCATTGGCAGCACTGCTAGCAGGCCTTCGTATGGATTTTAGAGTACTGCCGCACTCATATACAATTACACTTACTTTTTTATATGAAATGGGAAAATTTGTCAGGCCTTCCGCTCTCCTTGCTCAAAAGAGACCTGCCAGAAGCACTCTTTCGAGAAGTCACGTTAGAAGGAAAAGCAATAAAAATATCAACCTCAAATAACAAACGACTAACAATTTGAGATTTGAACCATGGTCTTCTCAGTCGGCGGTCAGACATCTTACCCACTCGTCTACCCTGGTTGTTAAAAATAAGTTGCTTGTTTTCCATCAATACAAATGAAAGTACGCTTTCGGGAGCCCGGGTTCGAGACCCAACTCGGACAAAAAAAAATTTTTTTTTGTTATTTTTTTTAAATCTACATTTTTTTACAAACTGTTCTGTGTATTCAAAATTTTTTTTTGAATTTTTTTTTTAAATTTTCTTCATACAAAAATATAAGAAAAGACAAAGTTTTTCCATATAAATATTTTCATATAAAAAAATAATTTTTTTTTTGTTAGTTTTTAAATCTACATATTTTTATAAACTGTTCTGTGTATTTAAAAATTTTTTGGGAATTTTTTTTTTGTAAATTTTTTCATATAAAATAATATAAAAAGAATGATGACCTTCAAAAGGTAGGCTTTACAGATGTACTCATTAATGCAGTGATCATGGAAGGTGTATTGACGCCAATAATAGCACTGCTAGCATGCCTTTTTTTGGGTAGCACTCGCTAAAATGCCCACTGGGACTTAAATACTTACATTGATATTAATATTGAAATATATGCACACAAATACACGCACACACACATTTATATACACACAAATAGATTTTGTGATGCGTTTAAAAATGCATGTAATTCGTGAGACACGATTTTTCTACATTGAAATCATTTTTATTTAATTTGTTTTGCATTTTTGTTATTTTTTTTTTATTATATGTGTAAAAACATTTTTCTTATAAATGCATTGAATATGAAAACGGAGGTTTTTATTGTCTTTTGTTGTTGTTGTTGTTGAAGGCACAAAAGTTCGCGAGCTCTTTTTTAAAAAAAAAATATTTTATTATTGTTTATTTAACGTTGTTTCGGTTGTTGGCATTTGGCGCCAAACGTGGTTGTGCTGCAGACACAAAATCTTGTTGTTGCTGCTGCTTGAAATTTGTTGCTGCTGCTGTTGTAAGGTTGTTGCTGTCGTTGTTGTTGTTGATGTTGTTGTTATTGTTGTTATTAGCAGCAAGTATTGCATTTAAATAAAATAAATAAAATTTTTCGTTGTTCTACTTTTTCTTACATTTATTATTATTTATGGCTTAGTTTTAGATTTTCAGAATTTCAACGGGCTTTTTCAGATCACGATTTTGAGATAAAAAAAACTAAATAGACAAACTATCGCAAACTATTGCTTCGCGTTGATGTTGTCCTTGGTAGCAGTGTTTGTTGGTTTTTTTTTTTAAATGTAACGTGACATTAAATGTTGGAAGTCACTTAACATGACTTTCTGTCTCGTTGTTGTTGTTGTTGCTGCTGTTTTTAAATGTTAATCAAATGTTAAGCGATAGCAATTTATTGGCTACAATTAATGAGGTTAATAAATTAAGCGTGATTTTAATTAATTTACAAGATTCTTGTTCAAAGCTTATGACAGAAATAATTGACTAAACTTTTGAGAAGTTGAAAAATTACCTGTTCAACTGATGAGACTATAAAACATATATTGTGAAAACAAATCATGAACTTATCTATACATATATTAAAACCATGATCAAATAATTACCCGGTAGCATTGACAATTGCTTATTTTCTTTTCTACAGCCAAACAACTTCTGTCAAAAGGAACTATTATTAAACAAAGCGAAAATTTAACCCAGAGTAAAAAACAAACAATTGTGGTATTCACGATCTGGAGCTCTTTGCGGAGCTTTTGTTAAAAAAAGTGCAATTGAAGCAAAAAGAGCTCCACAATAAAAAGATACTAGCGCTGTCAAAATTGCGCTATTTTGCATAAGAGCTCCAACTATGCCCTGTTGTTCTTTTATTGTGCTCTTGAGCTCTATATCGCACTGTGTGATTTTTGACAGCAGAT
Organism: Dichetophora obliterata; assembly: GCA_963920525.1. Classification (NCBI taxonomy): domain Eukaryota; kingdom Metazoa; phylum Arthropoda; class Insecta; order Diptera; family Sciomyzidae; genus Dichetophora; species Dichetophora obliterata. Next base: position 1,882,328 of record OY986438.1, on the reverse strand, counting down.
GAATAGTGATAGTGAATTAAGTGCACTTCTAGTACCAACCAATTGAAACTAACTGTAACACTGTAAATTTTAAATATTTTATTGATATCATTGGAGCATCAGCTAATACTAGCAGAAATATAACAAAAAAGTAATAAAATATCAAAAGCTTTCTTCGATGTTTACAAATTACACATTCTGATTAATCAGAATGCTGATTAATCGATTGATCAGCTTGCTGTTTTATCATTTTTCTGATTAATCAAAATGTTTTTTATTCAGAAAATTAATTATTTTGATCAAACTTAATTGAAATGTTTATTTGAATTTAAAATAAATAAAAAAATACGTCAAGAACAATAATACAATTTTTAAACTTTTTAAAATGGTGCAATAAACCATAAAAAATTTTACTTTTTCGGCTGGAAATTTTGCAGCCATTTGCAAAATGTGTGGTAAATATTTGCAATAAAGAAGGATATCGAACTCTTTGCTATACAGTTTATTGCACATCCACCACATAGTTATTAAAAAACAAGTTCTTAGTAATACAAGTAACCAACTGTTAGTTAACGTGATAAATTTAACATCATTAATATCATAGTATCTGCAAAATTATTTGCTATTCAAAATATTGAGACGAATCTAACTCGAGCAACCAGAAGCTAGAAGACTCCTCTGGACCAAATCGAAGATACCTGATTAATCGAATAACTACTGAAATGATTAATCGGAGTTCTGAATAATCGATTAATCAGCGGCTTGATTAATAAGAGAAACTAATTTATCCTTTAATCAGTTAATCTCAAAGTTGATTAATCAACAAATTATTTACACGATTAATCGCAAGGCCCTAAACATAGCACAAATATTTAGTAAAACATATTTGTTGCAAACTCGAGTCCACATCACCAACTGTCAAAGCTTTGAAAAAAATAGGTGGCATCCAACGGGACTACATCAGCCATAAAACTAATTTAGGCCTTGTTCGGCCGTTGTTCGACCAAACTTTCGGCCACTGGCCTTTTTGGATAAGTTTTAGGCCATGTTTAACCCAAGTGCATCCGTGTGGCCCATGTTCGGCCGCTGTTGGGCCACTTATATTTTTACCCGGAAAGTTTTTTATTTGTCTTAGTTAGAAACTAATGGCTTTCTTATGCCAAAGCCCATCAGCAGGAAAGAAATTAAAACTATTAAAAACTTACACAATTCAAATCATAAAAAAATTTTTTCTTAAACGACATCTCTTTTTGTCATTTTATTGCACGTTCTAGCAAATCTCTTCTATTTATTAAAAAACTTAAAATTAAACCCTCAAAAAACTTTGTACAAAATAATTGAAACATTGGGTATATCTGTTAGTTTGGCATAAAGCTCAAATGAAATATCGTTCTTCCTTCGTCTGAGGTTATATATCATTTCATCAACAAAATAGTATTTGTTATGAGAAATTATTTAAAAAATTTTTTTTTAAAGTTTCTTATATAAATTATTGAATATGCAGTCTTGTGTATTTTTCCAAGGATACAGTCTTGTGGGCAGTAGCTTAAGGAACATTTTGATGTATAAATCGTCCTTTTATGATGTATGGTTTAGAAGTTATGGCTAAAAAACCAAAAAAATCGCAAAAAACGACGTCAAAAACTATGATTCTTGTAAAAAATTTGAACTAAGATTCGTGAAAAAAATCAAATTTCAGAAAATTTTTTCTGAATATGCAGTCTTGTGTATATATGTATTAGAAACAATTTGGTGCATAAATCGTCCTTGTAGGATGTATGGTTTGGGAGTTATGACGGAAAAAGCACATGTTTTTGGCCAGCTACCACTCCAAAAAGTGTTCTACAACTCCAAGAGATTCAGAAATTTTTTTCTGAATATGCAGTATTGTGTATATATGTATTAGAAACAATTTGGTGCATAAATCGTCCTTGTAGGATGTATGGTTTGGGAGTTATGACGGAAAAAGCACATGTTTTTGGCCAGCTACCACTCCAAAAAGTGTTCTACAACTCCTAAACTACAAGAGATAGAGCAAAATGCATTTGGACAAAGAAGTATTCCTTCTTAAGGACGAGGACCTGGCGCTTATTTTAATGCATGAATCGTCCTTATCTGATATGTAGTTTTTATTTTAGAAAATAAATAAAAAAAATAAAAATTGACAAAAAAGGACACATGAAATTAACATGAAATCTAATTTTTTCAAGGATACAGTCTTGTGGGCAGTAGCTTAAGGAACATTTTGATGCATTAATCGTCCTTTTATGATGTATGGTTTAGAAGTTATGGCAAAAAAATAAAAAAAATCGCAAAAAACGACGTCAAAAACTATGATTCTTGTAAAAAAATTTTACTAAGATTCTTGAAAAAAATCAAATTTCAGAAAACTTTTTTCTGAATATGCAGTCTTGTGTATATATGTATTAAAAACAATTTGGTGCATAAATCGTCCTTGTAGGATGTATGGTTTGGGAGTTATGACGGAAAAAGCACATGTTTTTGGCCAGCTACCACTCCAAAAAGTGTTCTACAACTCCTAAACTTCAAGAGATAAAGCAAACGGCATTTGGACAAAGACGTTTCCCTTCTTAAGGACGAGGACTTGGCGCTTATTTTAATGCATGAATCGTCCTTATCTGACATGTAGTTTTTATTTTAGAAAATAAATAAAAAAAATAAAAATTGACAAAAAAGGACATATGAAATCAACATGAAATCTAATTTTTAAAATTATTTCAAGGATACATTCTTGTGGGCAGTAGCTTAAGGAACATTTTGATGCATAAATCGTCCTTTTATGATGTATGGTTTAGAAGTTATGGCAAAAAAATCAAAAAAATCGCAAAAAACGACGTCAAAAGCTATGATTCATGTAAAAAATTTTAACTAAGATTCTTGAAAAAAATCAAATTTCAGAAAACTTTTTTCTGAATATGCAGTCTTGTGTATATATGTATTAGAAACAATTTGGTGCATAAATCGTCCTTGTAGGATGTATGGTTTGGGAGTTATGACGGAAAAAGCACATGTTTTTGGCCAGCTACCACTCCAAAAAGTGTTCTACAACTCCTAAACTTCAAGAGATAGAGCAAACGGCATTTGGACAAAGAAGTTTCCCTTCTTAAGGACGAGGACTTGGCGCTTATTTTAATGCATGAATCGTCCTTATCTGACATGTAGTTTTTATTTTAGAAAATAAAAAAAAAATAAAAATTGACAAAAAAGGACATATGAAATCAACATGAAATCTAATTTTTAAAATTATTTCAAGGATACAGTCTTGTGGGCAGTAGCTTAAGGAACATTTTGATGCATAAATCGTCCTTTTATGATGTATGGTTTAGAAGTTATGGCAAAAAAATCAAAAAAATCGCAAAAAACGACGTCAAAAACTATGATTCATGTAAAAAATTTTAACTAAGATTCTTGAAAAAAATCAAATTTCAGAAAACTTTTTTCTGAATATGCAGTCTTGTGTATATATGTATTAGAAACAATTTGGTGCATAAATCGTCCTTGTAGGATGTATGGTTTGGGAGTTATGACGGAAAAAGCACATGTTTTTGGCCAGCTACCACTCCAAAAAGTGTTCTACAACTCCTAAGCTACAAGAGATAGAGCAAAATGCATTTGGACAAAGAAGTATCCCTTCTTAAGGATGAGGACCTGGCGCTTATTTTAATGCATGAATCGTCCTTATCTGATATGTAGTTTTTATTTTAGAAAATAAATAAAAAAAATAAAAATTGACAAAAAAGGACACATGAAATTAACATGAAATCTAATTTTTAAAATTATTTCAAGGATACAGTCTTGTGGGCAGTAGCTTAAGGAACATTTTGATGCATAAATCGTCCTTTTATGATGTATGGTTTAGAAGTTATGGCAAAAAAAATCAAAAAAATCGCAAAAAACGACGTCAAAAACTATGATTCATGTAAAAAATTTTAACTAAGATTCTTGAAAAAAATCAAATTTCAGAAAACTTTTTTCTGAGTATGCAGTCTTGTGTATATATGTATTAGAAACAATTTGGTGCATAAATCGTCCTTGTAGGATGTATGGTTTGGGAGTTATGACGGAAAAAGCACATGTTTTTGGCCAGCTACCACTCCAAAAAGTGTTCTACAACTCCTAAACTACAAGAGATAGAGCAAAATGCATTTGGACCAAGAAGTATCCCTTCTTAAGGATGAGGACCTGGCGCTTATTTTAATGCATGAATCGTCCTTAACTGATATGTAGTTTTTATTTTAGAAAATAAATAAAAAAAATAAAAATTGGCAAAAAAGGACACATGAAATTAACATGAAATCTAATTTTTAAAATTATTTCAAGGATACAGTCTTGTGGGCAGTAGCTTAAGGAACATTTTGATGCATAAATCGTCCTTTTATGATGTATGGTGTAGAAGTTATGGCAAAAAAATAAAAAAAAATCGCAAAAAACGACGTCAAAAACTATGATTCATGTAAAAAATTTTAACTAAGATTCTTGAAAAAAATCAAATTTCAGAAAACTTTTTTCTGAGTATGCAGTCTTGTGTATATATGTATTAGAAACAATTTGGTGCATAAATCGTCCTTGTAGGATGTATGGTTTGGGAGTTATGACGGAAAAAGCACATGTTTTTGGCCAGCTACCACTCCAAAAAGTGTTCTACAACTCCTAAACTACAAGAGATAGAGCAAAATGCATTTGGACCAAGAAGTATCCCTTCTTAAGGACGAGGACCTGGCGCTTATTTTAATGCATGAATCGTCCTTATCTGATATGTAGTTTTTATTTTAGAAAATAAATAAAAAAAATAAAAATTGACAAAAAAGGACACATGAAATTAATATGAAATCTAATTTTTAAAATTATTTCAAGGATACAGTCTTGTGGGCAGTAGCTTAAGGAACATTTTGATGCATAAATCGTCCTTTTATGATGTATGGTTTAGAAGTTATGGCAAAAAAATCAAAAAAATCGCAAAAAACGACGTCAAAAACTATGATTCATGTAAAAAATTTTAACTAAGATTCTTGAAAAAAATCAAATTTCAGAAAACTTTTTTCTGAGTATGCAGTCTTGTGTATATATGTATTAGAAACAATTTGGTGCATAAATCGTCCTTGTAGAATGTATGGTTTGGGAGTTATGACGGAAAAAGCACATGTTTTTGGCCAGCTACCACTCCAAAAAGTGTTCTACAACTCCTAAACTTCAAGAGATAGAGCAAACGGCATTTGGAAAAAGAAGTTTCCCTTCTTAAGGACGAGGACTTGGCGCTTATTTTAATGCATGAATCGTCCTTATCTGACATGTAGTTTTTATTTTAGAAAATAAAAAAAAAATAAAAATTGACAAAAAAGGACATATGAAATCAACATGAAATCTAATTTTTAAAATTATTTCAAGGATACAGTCTTGTGGGCAGTAGCTTAAGGAACATTTTGATGCATAAATCGTCCTTTTATGATGTATGGTTTAGAAGTTATGGCAAAAAAATCAAAAAAATCGCAAAAAACGACGTCAAAAACTATGATTCATGTAAAAAATTTTAACTAAGATTCTTGAAAAAAATCAAATTTCAGAAAACTTTTTTCTGAATATGCAGTCTTGTGTATATATGTATAAGAAACAATTTGGTGCATAAATCGTCCTTGTAGGATGTATGGTTTGGGAGTTATGACGGAAAAAGCACATGTTTTTGGCCAGCTACCACTCCAAAAAGTGTTCTACAACTCCTAAGCTACAAGAGATAGAGCAAAATGCATTTGGACAAAGAAGTATCCCTTCTTAAGGATGAGGACCTGGCGCTTATTTTAATGCATGAATCGTCCTTATCTGATATGTAGTTTTTATTTTAGAAAATAAATAAAAAAAATAAAAATTGACAAAAAAGGACACATGAAATTAACATGAAATCTAATTTTTAAAATTATTTCAAGGATACAGTCTTGTGGGCAGTAGCTTAAGGAACATTTTGATGCATAAATCGTCCTTTTATGATGTATGGTTTAGAAGTTATGGCAAAAAAATCAAAAAAATCGCAAAAAACGACGTCAAAAGCTATGATTCATGTAAAAAATTTTAACTATGATTCTTGAAAAAAATCAAATTTCAGAAAACTTTTTTCTGAATATGCAGTCTTGTGTATATATGCATTAGAAACAATTTGGTGCATAAATCGTCCTTGTAGGATGTATGGTTTGGGAGTTATGACGGAAAAAGCACATGTTTTTGGCCAGCTACCACTCCAAAAAGTGTTCTACAACTCCTAAACTACAAGAGATAGAGCAAAATGCATTTGGACAAAGAAGTATTCCTTCTTAAGGATGAGGACCTGGCGCTTATTTTAATGCATGAATCGTCCTTATCTGATATGTAGTTTTTATTTTAGAAAATAAATAAAAAAAATAAAAATTGACAAAAAAGGACACATGAAATTAACATAAAATCTAATTTTTAAAATTATTTCAAGGATACAGTCTTGTGGGCAGTAGCTTAAGGAACATTTTGATGCATAAATCGTCCTTTTATGATGTATGGTTTAGAAGTTATTTCAAAAAAATTTGATTTTTTTCAAGAATCTTAGTTAAAATTTTTTACATGAATCATAGTTTTTGACGTCGTTTTTTGCGATTTTTTTGATTTTTTTGCCATAACTTCTAAACCATACATCATAAAAGGACGATTTATGCATCAAAATGTTCCTTAAGCTACTGCACACAAGACTGTATCCTTGAAATAATTTTAAAAATTAGATTTCATTAGATTTCATTAGATTTCATGTGTCCTTTTTTGTCAATTTTTATTTTTTTTATTTATTTTCTAAAATAAAAACTACATATCAGATAAGGACGATTCATGCATTAAAATAAGCGCCAGGTCCTCGTCCTTAAGAAGGGATACTTCTTGGTCCAAATGCATTTTGCTCTATCTCTTGAAGTTTAGGAGTTGTAGAACACTTTTTGGAGTGGTAGCTGGCCAAAAACATGTGCTTTTTCCGTCATAACTCCCAAACCATACATCCTACAAGGACGATTTATGCACCAAATTGTTTCTAATACATATATACACAAGACTGCATACTCAGAAAAAAGTTTTCTGAAATTTGATTTTTTTCAAGAATCTTAGTTAAAATTTTTTACATGAATCATAGTTTTTGACGTCGTTTTTTGCGATTTTTTTGATTTTTTTGCCATAACTTCTAAACCATACATCATAAAAGGACGATTTATGCATCAAAATGTTCCTTAAGCTACTGCCCACAAGACTGTATCCTTGAAATAATTTTAAAAATTAGATTTCATGTTAATTTCATGTGTCCTTTTTTGTCAATTTTTATTTTTTTTATTTATTTTCTAAAATAAAAACTACATATCAGATAAGGACGATTCATGCATTAAAATAAGCGCCAGGTCCTCGTCCTTAAGAAGGGATACTTCTTGGTCCAAATGCATTTTGCTCTATCTCTTGTAGTTTAGGAGTTGTAGAACACTTTTTGGAGTGGTAGCTGGCCAAAAACATGTGCTTTTTCCGTCATAACTCCCAAACCATACATCCTACAAGGACGATTTATGCACCAAATTGTTTCTATTACATATATACACAAGACTGCATACTCAGAAAAAAGTTTTCTGAAATTTGATTTTTTTCAAGAATCTTAGTTAAAATTTTTTACATGAATCATAGTTTTTGACGTCGTTTTTTGCGATTTTTTTGATTTTTTTGCCATAACTTCTAAACCATACATCATAAAAGGACGATTTATGCATCAAAATGTTCCTTAAGCTACTGCCCACAAGACTGTATCCTTGAAATAATTTTAAAAATTAGATTTCATTAGATTTCATTAGATTTCATGTGTCCTTTTTTGTCAATTTTTATTTTTTTTATTTATTTTCTAAAATAAAAACTACATATCAGATAAGGACGATTCATGCATTAAAATAAGCGCCAGGTCCTCGTCCTTAAGAAGGGATACTTCTTGGTCCAAATGCATTTTGCTCTATCTCTTGTAGTTTAGGAGTTGTAGAACACTTTTTGGAGTGGTAGCTGGCCAAAAACATGTGCTTTTTCCGTCATAACTCCCAAACCATACATCCTACAAGGACGATTTATGCACCAAATTGTTTCTTATACATATATACACAAGACTGCATACTCAGAAAAAGTTTTCTGAAATTTGATTTTTTTCAAGAATCTTAGTTAAAATTTTTTACATGAATCATAGTTTTTGACGTCGTTTTTTGCGATTTTTTTATTTTTTTGCCATAACTTCTAAACCATACATCATAAAAGGACGATTTATGCATCAAAATGTTCCTTAAGCTACTGCCCACAAGACTGTATCCTTGAAATAATTTTAAAAATTAGATTTCATGTTAATTTCATGTGTCCTTTTTTGTCAATTTTTATTTTTTTTATTTATTTTCTAAAATAAAAACTACATATCAGATAAGGACGATTCATGCATTAAAATAAGCGCCAGGTCCTCGTCCTTAAGAAGGGATACTTCTTGGTCCAAATGCATTTTGCTCTATCTCTTGTAGTTTAGGAGTTGTAGAACACTTTTTGGAGTGGTAGGTGGCCAAAAACATGTGCTTTTTCCGTCATAACTCCCAAACCATACATCCTACAAGGACGATTTATGCACCAAATTGTTTCTAATACATATATACACAAGACTGCATACTCAGAAAAAAGTTTTCTGAAATTTGATTTTTTTCAAGAATCTTAGTTAAAATTTTTTACATGAATCATAGTTTTTGACGTGGTTTTTTGCGATTTTTTTGATTTTTTTGCCATAACTTCTAAACCATACATCATAAAAGGACGATTTATGCATCAAAATGTTCCTTAAGCTACTGCCCACAAGACTGTATCCTTAAAATAATTTTAAAAATTAGATTTCATGTTAATTTCATGTGTCCTTTTTTGTCAATTTTTATTTTTTTTATTTATTTTCTAAAATAAAAACTACATATCAGATAAGGACGATTCATGCATTAAAATAAGCGCCAGGTCCTCGTCCTTAAGAAGGGATACTTCTTGGCCCAAATGCATTTTGCTCTATCTCTTGTAGTTTAGGAGTTGTAGAACACTTTTTGGAGTGGTAGCTGGCCAAAAACATGTGCTTTTTCCGTCATAACTCCCAAACCATACATCCTACAAGGACGATTTATGCACCAAATTGTTTCTAATACATATATACACAAGACTGCATACTCAGAAAAAAGTTTTCTGAAATTTGATTTTTTTCAAGAATCTTGTTAAAATTTTTTACATGAATCATAGTTTTTGACGTGGTTTTTTGCGATTTTTTTGATTTTTTTGCCATAACTTCTAAACCATACATCATAAAAGGACGATTTATGCATCAAAATGTTCCTTAAGCTACTGCCCACAAGACTGTATCCTTAAAATAATTTTAAAAATTAGATTTCATGTTAATTTCATGTGTCCTTTTTTGTCAATTTTTATTTTTTTTATTTATTTTCTAAAATAAAAACTACATATCAGATAAGGACGATTCATGCATTAAAATAAGCGCCAGGTCCTCGTCCTTAAGAAGGGATACTTCTTGGTCCAAATGCATTTTGCTCTATCTCTTGTAGTTTAGGAGTTGTAGAACACTTTTCGGAGTGGTAGCTGGCCAAAAACATGTGCTTTTTCCGTCATAACTCCCAAACCATACATCCTACAAGGACGATTTATGCACCAAATTGTTTCTAATACATATATACACAAGACTGCATACTCAGAAAAAAGTTTTCTGAAATTTGATTTTTTTCAAGAATCTTAGTTAAAATTTTTTACATGAATCATAGTTTTTGACGTGGTTTTTTGCGATTTTTTTGATTTTTTTGCCATAACTTCTAAACCATACATCATAAAAGGACGATTTATGCATCAAAATGTTCCTTAAGCTACTGCCCACAAGACTGTATCCTTGAAATAATTTTAAAAATTAGATTTCATGTTAATTTCATGTGTCCTTTTTCGCCAATTTTTATTTTTTTTATTTATTTTCTAAAATAAAAACTACATACCAGATAAGGACGATTCATGCATTAAAATAAGCGCCAGGTCCTCGTCCTTAAGAAGGGATACTTCTTTGTCCAAATGCATTTTGCTCTATCTCTTGTAGTTTAGGAGTTGTAGAACACTTTTTGGAGTGGTAGCTGGCCAAAAACATGTGCTTTTTCCGTCATAACTCCCAAACCATACATCCTACAAGGACGATTTATGCACCAAATTGTTTCTAATACATATATACACAAGACTGCATACTCAGAAAAAAGTTTTCTGAAATTTGATTTTTTTCAAGAATCTTAGTTAAAATTTTTTACATGAATCATAGTTTTTGACGTGGTTTTTTGCGATTTTTTTGATTTTTTTGCCATAACTTCTAAACCATACATCATAAAAGGACGATTTATGCATCAAAATGTTCCTTAAGCTACTGCCCACAAGACTGTATCCTTGAAATAATTTTAAAAATTAGATTTCATGTTAATTTCATGTGTCCTTTTTTGTCAATTTTTATTTTTTTTATTTATTTTCTAAAATAAAAACTACATATCAGATAAGGACGATTCATGCATTAAAATAAGCGCCAGGTCCTCGTCCTTAAGAAGGGATACTTCTTGGTCCAAATGCATTTTGCTCTATCTCTTGTAGTTTAGGAGTTGTAGAACACTTTTTGGAGTGGTAGCTGGCCAAAAACATGTGCTTTTTCCGTCATAACTCCCAAACCATACATCCTACAAGGACGATTTATGCACCAAATTGTTTCTAATACATATATACACAAGACTGCATACTCAGAAAAAAGTTTTCTGAAATTTGATTTTTTTCAAGAATCTTAGTTAAAATTTTTTACATGAATCATAGTTTTTGACGTGGTTTTTTGCGATTTTTTTGATTTTTTTGCCATAACTTCTAAACCATACATCATAAAAGGACGATTTATGCATCAAAATGTTCCTTAAGCTACTGCCCACAAGACTGTATCCTTGAAATAATTTTAAAAATTAGATTTCATGTTAATTTCATGTGTCCTTTTTTGTCAATTTTTATTTTTTTTATTTATTTTCTAAAATAAAAACTACATATCAGATAAGGACGATTCATGCATTAAAATAAGCGCCAGGTCCTCGTCCTTAAAAAGGGAAACTTCTTTGTCCAAATGCCGTTTGCTCTATCTCTTGAAGTTTAGGAGTTGTAGAACACTTTTTGGAGTGGTAGCTGGCCAAAAACATGTGCTTTTTCCGTCATAACTCCCAAACCATACATCCTACAAGGACGATTTATGCACCAAATTGTTTCTAATACATATATACACAAGACTGCATACTCAGAAAAAAGTTTTCTGAAATTTGATTTTTTTCAAGAATCTTAGTTAAAATTTTTTACATGAATCATAGTTTTTGACGTCGTTTTTTGCGATTTTTTGATTTTTTTGCCATAACTTCTAAACCATACATCATAAAAGGACGATTTATGCATCAAAATGTTCCTTAAGCTACTGCCCACAAGACTGTATCCTTGAAATAATTTTAAAAATTAGATTTCATGTTAATTTCATGTGTCCTTTTTTGTCAATTTTTATTTTTTTTATTTATTTTCTAAAATAAAAACTACATATCAGATAAGGACGATTCATGCATTAAAATAAGCGCCAGGTCCTCGTCCTTAAAAAGGGAAACTTCTTTGTCCAAATGCCGTTTGCTCTATCTCTTGAAGTTTAGGAGTTGTAGAACACTTTTTGGAGTGGTAGCTGGCCAAAAACATGTGCTTTTTCCGTCATAACTCCCAAACCATACATCCTACAAGGACGATTTATGCACCAAATTGTTTCTAATACATATATACACAAGACTGCATACTCAGAAAAAAGTTTTCTGAAATTTGATTTTTTTCAAGAATCTTAGTTAAAATTTTTTACATGAATCATAGTTTTTGACGTCGTTTTTTGCGATTTTTTGATTTTTTTGCCATAACTTCTAAACCATACATCATAAAAGGACGATTTATGCATCAAAATGTTCCTTAAGCTACTGCCCACAAGACTGTATCCTTGAAATAATTTTAAAAATTAGATTTCATGTTAATTTCATGTGTCCTTTTTTGTCAATTTTTATTTTTTTTATTTATTTTCTAAAATAAAAACTACATATCAGATAAGGACGATTCATGCATTAAAATAAGCGCCAGGTCCTCATCCTTAAGAAGGGATACTTCTTTGTCCAAATGCATTTTGCTCTATCTCTTGTAGTTTAGGAGTTGTAGAACACTTTTTGGAGTGGTAGCTGGCCAAAAACATGTGCTTTTTCCGTCATAACTCCCAAACCATACATCCTACAAGGACGATTTATGCACCAAATTGTTTCTAATACATATATACACAAGACTGCATACTCAGAAAAAAGTTTTCTGAAATTTGATTTTTTTCAAGAATCTTAGTTAAAATTTTTTACATGAATCATAGTTTTTGACGTCGTTTTTTGCGATTTTTTGATTTTTTTGCCATAACTTCTAAACCATACATCATAAAAGGACGATTTATGCATCAAAATGTTCCTTAAGCTACTGCCCACAAGACTGTATCCTTGAAATAATTTTAAAAATTAGATTTCATGTTAATTTCATGTGTCCTTTTTTGTCAATTTTTATTTTTTTTATTTATTTTCTAAAATAAAAACTACATATCAGATAAGGACGATTCATGCATTAAAATAAGCGCCAGGTCCTCGTCCTTAAAAAGGGAAACTTCTTTGTCCAAATGCCGTTTGCTCTATCTCTTGAAGTTTAGGAGTTGTAGAACACTTTTTGGAGTGGTAGCTGGCCAAAAACATGTGCTTTTTCCGTCATAACTCCCAAACCATACATCCTACAAGGACGATTTATGCACCAAATTGTTTCTAATACATATATACACAAGACTGCATACTCAGAAAAAAGTTTTCTGAAATTTGATTTTTTTCAAGAATCTTAGTTAAAATTTTTTACATGAATCATAGTTTTTGACGTCGTTTTTTGCGATTTTTTGATTTTTTTGCCATAACTTCTAAACCATACATCATAAAAGGACGATTTATGCATCAAAATGTTCCTTAAGCTACTGCCCACAAGACTGTATCCTTGAAATAATTTTAAAAATTAGATTTCATGTTAATTTCATGTGTCCTTTTTTGTCAATTTTTATTTTTTTTATTTATTTTCTAAAATAAAAACTACATATCAGATAAGGACGATTCATGCATTAAAATAAGCGCCAGGTCCTCATCCTTAAGAAGGGATACTTCTTTGTCCAAATGCATTTTGCTCTATCTCTTGTAGTTTAGGAGTTGTAGAACACTTTTTGGAGTGGTAGCTGGCCAAAAACATGTGCTTTTTCCGTCATAACTCCCAAACCATACATCCTACAAGGACGATTTATGCACCAAATTGTTTCTAATACATATATACACAAGACTGCATACTCAGAAAAAAGTTTTCTGAAATTTGATTTTTTTCAAGAATCTTAGTTAAAATTTTTTACATGAATCATAGTTTTTGACGTCGTTTTTTGCGATTTTTTTGATTTTTTTGCCATAACTTCTAAACCATACATCATAAAAGGACGATTTATGCATCAAAATGTTCCTTAAGCTACTGCCCACAAGACTGTATCCTTGAAATAATTTTAAAAATTAGATTTCATGTTAATTTCATGTGTCCTTTTTTGTCAATTTTTATTTTTTTTATTTATTTTCTAAAATAAAAACTACATATCAGATAAGGACGATTCATGCATTAAAATAAGCGCCAGGTCCTCGTCCTTAAGAAGGGATACTTCTTGGTCCAAATGCATTTTGCTCTATCTCTTGTAGTTTAGGAGTTGTAGAACACTTTTTGGAGTGGTAGCTGGCCAAAAACATGTGCTTTTTCCGTCATAACTCCCAAACCATACATCCTACAAGGACGATTTATGCACCAAATTGTTTCTAATACATATATACACAAGACTGCATACTCAGAAAAAAGTTTTCTGAAATTTGATTTTTTTCAAGAATCTTAGTTAAAATTTTTTACATGAATCATAGTTTTTGACGTCGTTTTTTGCGATTTTTTTGATTTTTTTGCCATAACTTCTAAACCATACATCATAAAAGGACGATTTATGCATCAAAATGTTCCTTAAGCTACTGCCCACAAGACTGTATCCTTGAAATAATTTTAAAAATTAGATTTCATGTTAATTTCATGTGTCCTTTTTTGTCAATTTTTATTTTTTTTATTTATTTTCTAAAATAAAAACTACATATCAGATAAGGACGATTCATGCATTAAAATAAGCGCCAGGTCCTCGTCCTTAAAAAGGGAAACTTCTTTGTCCAAATGCCGTTTGCTCTATCTCTTGAAGTTTAGGAGTTGTAGAACACTTTTTGGAGTGGTAGCTGGCCAAAAACATGTGCTTTTTCCGTCATAACTCCCAAACCATACATCCTACAAGGACGATTTATGCACCAAATTGTTTCTAATACATATATACACAAGACTGCATACTCAGAAAAAAGTTTTCTGAAATTTGATTTTTTTCAAGAATCTTAGTTAAAATTTTTTACATGAATCATAGTTTTTGACGTCGTTTTTTGCGATTTTTTGATTTTTTTGCTATAACTTCTAAACCATACATCATAAAAGGACGATTTATGCATCAAAATGTTCCTTAAGCTACTGCCCACAAGACTGTATCCTTGAAATAATTTTAAAAATTAGATTTCATGTTAATTTCATGTGTCCTTTTTTGTCAATTTTTATTTTTTTTATTTATTTTCTAAAATAAAAACTACATATCAGATAAGGACGATTCATGCATTAAAATAAGCGCCAGGTCCTCATCCTTAAGAAGGGAAACTTCTTTGTCCAAATGCATTTTGCTCTATCTCTTGAAGTTTAGGAGTTGTAGAACACTTTTTGGAGTGGTAGCTGGCCAAAAACATGTGCTTTTTCCGTCATAACTCCCAAACCATACATCCTACAAGGACGATTTATGCACCAAATTGTTTCTAATACATATATACACAAGACTGCATACTCAAAAAAAATTTTCTGAAATTTGATTTTTTTCAAGAATCTTAGTTAAAATTTTTTACATGAATCATAGTTTTTGACGTCGTTTTTTGCGATTTTTTTTATTTTTTTGCCATAACTTCTAAACCATACATCATAAAAGGACGATTTATGCATAAAAATGTTCCTTAAGCTACTGCCCACAAGACTGTATCCTTGAAATAATTTTAAAAATTAGATTTCATGTTAATTTCATGTGTCCTTTTTTGTCAATTTTTATTTTTTTTATTTATTTTCTAAAATAAAAACTACATATCAGATAAGGACGATTCATGCATTAAAATAAGCGCCAGGTCCTCGTCCTTAAGAAGGGATACTTCTTGGTCCAAATGCATTTTGCTCTATCTCTTGTAGTTTAGGAGTTGTAGAACACTTTTTGGAGTGGTAGCTGGCCAAAAACATGTGCTTTTTCCGTCATAACTCCCAAACCATACATCCTACAAGGACGATTTATGCACCAAATTGTTTCTAATACATATATACACAAGACTGCATACTCAGAAAAAAGTTTTCTGAAATTTGATTTTTTTCAAGAATCTTAGTTAAAATTTTTTACATGAATCATAGTTTTTGACGTCGTTTTTTGCGATTTTTTTGATTTTTTTGCCATAACTTCTAAACCATACATCATAAAAGGACGATTTATGCATCAAAATGTTCCTTAAGCTACTGCCCACAAGACTGTATCCTTGAAATAATTTTAAAAATTAGATTTCATGTTAATTTCATGTGTCCTTTTTTGTCAATTTTTATTTTTTTTATTTATTTTCTAAAATAAAAACTACATATCAGATAAGGACGATTCATGCATTAAAATAAGCGCCAGGTCCTCGTCCTTAAGAAGGGATACTTCTTGGTCCAAATGCATTTTGCTCTATCTCTTGTAGTTTAGGAGTTGTAGAACACTTTTTGGAGTGGTAGCTGGCCAAAAACATGTGCTTTTTCCGTCATAACTCCCAAACCATACATCCTACAAGGACGATTTATGCACCAAATTGTTTCTAATACATATATACACAAGACTGCATACTCAGAAAAAAGTTTTCTGAAATTTGATTTTTTTCAAGAATCTTAGTTAAAATTTTTTACATGAATCATAGTTTTTGACGTCGTTTTTTGCGATTTTTTTGATTTTTTTGCCATAACTTCTAAACCATACATCATAAAAGGACGATTTATGCATCAAAATGTTCCTTAAGCTACTGCCCACAAGACTGTATCCTTGAAATAATTTTAAAAATTAGATTTCATGTTAATTTCATGTGTCCTTTTTTGTCAATTTTTATTTTTTTTATTTATTTTCTAAAATAAAAACTACATATCAGATAAGGACGATTCATGCATTAAAATAAGCGCCAGGTCCTCATCCTTAAGAAGGGAAACTTCTTTGTCCAAATGCATTTTGCTCTATCTCTTGAAGTTTAGGAGTTGTAGAACACTTTTTGGAGTGGTAGCTGGCCAAAAACATGTGCTTTTTCCGTCATAACTCCCAAACCATACATCCTACAAGGACGATTTATGCACCAAATTGTTTCTAATACATATATACACAAGACTGCATACTCAAAAAAAATTTTCTGAAATTTGATTTTTTTCAAGAATCTTAGTTAAAATTTTTTACATGAATCATAGTTTTTGACGTCGTTTTTTGCGATTTTTTTGATTTTTTTGCCATAACTTCTAAACCATACATCATAAAAGGACGATTTATGCATCAAAATGTTCCTTAAGCTACTGCCCACAAGACTGTATCCTTGAAATAATTTTAAAAATTAGATTTCATGTTAATTTCATGTGTCCTTTTTTGTCAATTTTTATTTTTTTTATTTATTTTCTAAAATAAAAACTACATATCAGATAAGGACGATTCATGCATTAAAATAAGCGCCAGGTCCTCATCCTTAAGAAGGGATACTTCTTTGTCCAAATGCATTTTGCTCTATCTCTTGTAGTTTAGGAGTTGTAGAACACTTTTTGGAGTGGTAGCTGGCCAAAAACATGTGCTTTTTCCGTCATAACTCCCAAACCATACATCCTACAAGGACGATTTATGCACCAAATTGTTTCTAATACATATATACACAAGACTGCATACTCAGAAAAAAGTTTTCTGAAATTTGATTTTTTTCAAGAATCTTAGTTAAAATTTTTTACATGAATCATAGTTTTTGACGTCGTTTTTTGCGATTTTTTTGATTTTTTTGCCATAACTTCTAAACCATACATCATAAAAGGACGATTTATGCATCAAAATGTTCCTTAAGCTACTGCCCACAAGACTGTATCCTTGAAATAATTTTAAAAATTAGATTTCATGTTAATTTCATGTGTCCTTTTTTGTCAATTTTTATTTTTTTTATTTATTTTCTAAAATAAAAACTACATATCAGATAAGGACGATTCATGCATTAAAATAAGCGCCAGGTCCTCGTCCTTAAAAAGGGAAACTTCTTTGTCCAAATGCCGTTTGCTCTATCTCTTGAAGTTTAGGAGTTGTAGAACACTTTTTGGAGTGGTAGCTGGCCAAAAACATGTGCTTTTTCCGTCATAACTCCCAAACCATACATCCTACAAGGACGATTTATGCACCAAATTGTTTCTAATACATATATACACAAGACTGCATACTCAGAAAAAAGTTTTCTGAAATTTGATTTTTTTCAAGAATCTTAGTTAAAATTTTTTACATGAATCATAGTTTTTGACGTCGTTTTTTGCGATTTTTTGATTTTTTTGCCATAACTTCTAAACCATACATCATAAAAGGACGATTTATGCATCAAAATGTTCCTTAAGCTACTGCCCACAAGACTGTATCCTTGAAATAATTTTAAAAATTAGATTTCATGTTAATTTCATGTGTCCTTTTTTGTCAATTTTTATTTTTTTTATTTATTTTCTAAAATAAAAACTACATATCAGATAAGGACGATTCATGCATTAAAATAAGCGCCAGGTCCTCATCCTTAAGAAGGGATACTTCTTTGTCCAAATGCATTTTGCTCTATCTCTTGAAGTTTAGGAGTTGTAGAACACTTTTTGGAGTGGTAGCTGGCCAAAAACATGTGCTTTTTCCGTCATAACTCCCAAACCATACATCCTACAAGGACGATTTATGCACCAAATTGTTTCTAATACATATATACACAAGACTGCATACTCAAAAAAAATTTTCTGAAATTTGATTTTTTTCAAGAATCTTAGTTAAAATTTTTTACATGAATCATAGTTTTTGACGTCGTTTTTTGCGATTTTTTTGATTTTTTTGCCATAACTTCTAAACCATACATCATAAAAGGACGATTTATGCATCAAAATGTTCCTTAAGCTACTGCCCACAAGACTGTATCCTTGAAATAATTTTAAAAATTAGATTTCATGTTAATTTCATGTGTCCTTTTTTGTCAATTTTTATTTTTTTATTTATTTTCTAAAATAAAAACTACATATCAGATAAGGACGATTCATGCATTAAAATAAGCGCCAGGTCCTCGTCCTTAAAAAGGGAAACTTCTTTGTCCAAATGCCGTTTGCTCTATCTCTTGAAGTTTAGGAGTTGTAGAACACTTTTTGGAGTGGTAGCTGGCCAAAAACATGTGCTTTTTCCGTCATAACTCCCAAACCATACATCCTACAAGGACGATTTATGCACCAAATTGTTTCTAATACATATATACACAAGACTGCATACTCAGAAAAAAGTTTTCTGAAATTTGATTTTTTTCAAGAATCTTAGTTAAAATTTTTTACATGAATCATAGTTTTTGACGTCGTTTTTTGCGATTTTTTTGATTTTTTTGCCATAACTTCTAAACCATACATCATAAAAGGACGATTTATGCATAAAAATGTTCCTTAAGCTACTGCCCACAAGACTGTATCCTTGAAATAATTTTAAAAATTAGATTTCATGTTAATTTCATGTGTCCTTTTTTGTCAATTTTTATTTTTTTTATTTATTTTCTAAAATAAAAACTACATATCAGATAAGGACGATTCATGCATTAAAATAAGCGCCAGGTCCTCGTCCTTAAGAAGGGATACTTCTTGGTCCAAATGCATTTTGCTCTATCTCTTGTAGTTTAGGAGTTGTAGAACACTTTTTGGAGTGGTAGCTGGCCAAAAACATGTGCTTTTTCCGTCATAACTCCCAAACCATACATCCTACAAGGACGATTTATGCACCAAATTGTTTCTAATACATATATACACAAGACTGCATACTCAGAAAAAAGTTTTCTGAAATTTGATTTTTTTCAAGAATCTTAGTTAAAATTTTTTACATGAATCATAGTTTTTGACGTCGTTTTTTGCGATTTTTTTGATTTTTTGCCATAACTTCTAAACCATACATCATAAAAGGACGATTTATGCATCAAAATGTTCCTTAAGCTACTGCCCACAAGACTGTATCCTTGAAATAATTTTAAAAATTAGATTTCATGTTAATTTCATGTGTCCTTTTTTGTCAATTTTTATTTTTTTTATTTATTTTCTAAAATAAAAACTACATATCAGATAAGGACGATTCATGCATTAAAATAAGCGCCAGGTCCTCGTCCTTAAAAAGGGAAACTTCTTTGTCCAAATGCCGTTTGCTCTATCTCTTGAAGTTTAGGAGTTGTAGAACACTTTTTGGAGTGGTAGCTGGCCAAAAACATGTGCTTTTTCCGTCATAACTCCCAAACCATACATCCTACAAGGACGATTTATGCACCAAATTGTTTCTAATACATATATACACAAGACTGCATACTCAGAAAAAAGTTTTCTGAAATTTGATTTTTTTCAAGAATCTTAGTTAAAATTTTTTACATGAATCATAGTTTTTGACGTCGTTTTTTGCGATTTTTTGATTTTTTTGCCATAACTTCTAAACCATACATCATAAAAGGACGATTTATGCATCAAAATGTTCCTTAAGCTACTGCCCACAAGACTGTATCCTTGAAATAATTTTAAAAATTAGATTTCATGTTAATTTCATGTGTCCTTTTTTGTCAATTTTTATTTTTTTTATTTATTTTCTAAAATAAAAACTACATATCAGATAAGGACGATTCATGCATTAAAATAAGCGCCAGGTCCTCATCCTTAAGAAGGGATACTTCTTTGTCCAAATGCATTTTGCTCTATCTCTTGAAGTTTAGGAGTTGTAGAACACTTTTTGGAGTGGTAGCTGGCCAAAAACATGTGCTTTTTCCGTCATAACTCCCAAACCATACATCCTACAAGGACGATTTATGCACCAAATTGTTTCTAATACATATATACACAAGACTGCATACTCAGAAAAAAGTTTTCTGAAATTTGATTTTTTTCAAGAATCTTAGTTAAAATTTTTTACATGAATCATAGTTTTTGACGTCGTTTTTTGCGATTTTTTTGATTTTTTTGCCATAACTTCTAAACCATACATCATAAAAGGACGATTTATGCATAAAAATGTTCCTTAAGCTACTGCCCACAAGACTGTATCCTTGAAATAATTTTAAAAATTAGATTTCATGTTAATTTCATGTGTCCTTTTTTGTCAATTTTTATTTTTTTTATTTATTTTCTAAAATAAAAACTACATATCAGATAAGGACGATTCATGCATTAAAATAAGCGCCAGGTCCTCGTCCTTAAGAAGGGATACTTCTTGGTCCAAATGCATTTTGCTCTATCTCTTGTAGTTTAGGAGTTGTAGAACACTTTTTGGAGTGGTAGCTGGCCAAAAACATGTGCTTTTTCCGTCATAACTCCCAAACCATACATCCTACAAGGACGATTTATGCACCAAATTGTTTCTAATACATATATACACAAGACTGCATACTCAGAAAAAAGTTTTCTGAAATTTGATTTTTTTCAAGAATCTTAGTTAAAATTTTTTACATGAATCATAGTTTTTGACGTCGTTTTTTGCGATTTTTTTGATTTTTTTGCCATAACTTCTAAACCATACATCATAAAAGGACGATTTATGCATCAAAATGTTCCTTAAGCTACTGCCCACAAGACTGTATCCTTGAAATAATTTTAAAAATTAGATTTCATGTTAATTTCATGTGTCCTTTTTTGTCAATTTTTATTTTTTTTATTTATTTTCTAAAATAAAAACTACATATCAGATAAGGACGATTCATGCATTAAAATAAGCGCCAGGTCCTCGTCCTTAAAAAGGGAAACTTCTTTGTCCAAATGCCGTTTGCTCTATCTCTTGAAGTTTAGGAGTTGTAGAACACTTTTTGGAGTGGTAGCTGGCCAAAAACATGTGCTTTTTCCGTCATAACTCCCAAACCATACATCCTACAAGGACGATTTATGCACCAAATTGTTTCTAATACATATATACACAAGACTGCATACTCAGAAAAAAGTTTTCTGAAATTTGATTTTTTTCAAGAATCTTAGTTAAAATTTTTTACATGAATCATAGTTTTTGACGTCGTTTTTTGCGATTTTTTTGATTTTTTTGCCATAACTTCTAAACCATACATCATAAAAGGACGATTTATGCATCAAAATGTTCCTTAAGCTACTGCCCACAAGACTGTATCCTTGAAATAATTTTAAAAATTAGATTTCATGTTAATTTCATGTGTCCTTTTTTGTCAATTTTTATTTTTTTTATTTATTTTCTAAAATAAAAACTACATATCAGATAAGGACGATTCATGCATTAAAATAAGCGCCAGGTCCTCATCCTTAAGAAGGGATACTTCTTTGTCCAAATGCATTTTGCTCTATCTCTTGTAGTTTAGGAGTTGTAGAACACTTTTTGGAGTGGTAGCTGGCCAAAAACATGTGCTTTTTCCGTCATAACTCCCAAACCATACATCCTACAAGGACGATTTATGCATCAAATTGTTTCTAATACATATATACACAAGACTGCATACTAAAAAAAAAATTTTCTGAAATTTGATTTTTTTCAAGAATCTTAGTTAAAATTTTTTACATGAATCATAGTTTTTGACGTCGTTTTTTGCGATTTTTTTGATTTTTTTGCCATAACTTCTAAACCATACATCATAAAAGGACGATTTATGCATCAAAATGTTCCTTAAGCTACTGCCCACAAGACTGTATCCTTGAAATAATTTTAAAAATTAGATTTCATGTTAATTTCATGTGTCCTTTTTTGTCAATTTAATTTTTTATTTATTTTCTAAAATAAAAACTACATATCAGATAAGGACGATTCATGCATTAAAATAAGCGCCAGGTCCTCGTCCTTAAAAAGGGAAACTTCTTTGTCCAAATGCCGTTTGCTCTATCTCTTGAAGTTTAGGAGTTGTAGAACACTTTTTGGAGTGGTAGCTGGCCAAAAACATGTGCTTTTTCCGTCATAACTCCCAAACCATACATCCTACAAGGACGATTTATGCACCAAATTGTTTCTAATACATATATACACAAGACTGCATACTCAGAAAAAAGTTTTCTGAAATTTGATTTTTTTCAAGAATCTTAGTTAAAATTTTTTACATGAATCATAGTTTTTGACGTCGTTTTTTGCGATTTTTTTGATTTTTTTGCCATAACTTCTAAACCATACATCATAAAAGGACGATTTATGCATAAAAATGTTCCTTAAGCTACTGCCCACAAGACTGTATCCTTGAAATAATTTTAAAAATTAGATTTCATGTTAATTTCATGTGTCCTTTTTTGTCAATTTTTATTTTTTTTATTTATTTTCTAAAATAAAAACTACATATCAGATAAGGACGATTCATGCATTAAAATAAGCGCCAGGTCCTGGTCCTTAAGAAGGGATACTTCTTGGTCCAAATGCATTTTGCTCTATCTCTTGTAGTTTAGGAGTTGTAGAACACTTTTTGGAGTGGTAGCTGGCCAAAAACATGTGCTTTTTCCGTCATAACTCCCAAACCATACATCCTACAAGGACGATTTATGCACCAAATTGTTTCTAATACATATATACACAAGACTGCATACTCAGAAAAAAGTTTTCTGAAATTTGATTTTTTTCAAGAATCTTAGTTAAAATTTTTTACATGAATCATAGTTTTTGACGTCGTTTTTTGCGATTTTTTTGATTTTTTTGCCATAACTTCTAAACCATACATCATAAAAGGACGATTTATGCATCAAAATGTTCCTTAAGCTACTGCCCACAAGACTGTATCCTTGAAATAATTTTAAAAATTAGATTTCATTAGATTTCATGTGTCCTTTTTTGTCAATTTTTATTTTTTTTATTTATTTTCTAAAATAAAAACTACATATCAGATAAGGACGATTCATGCATTAAAATAAGCGCCAGGTCCTCGTCCTTAAGAAGGGATACTTCTTGGTCCCAATGCATTTTGCTCTATCTCTTGTAGTTTAGGAGTTGTAGAACACTTTTTGGAGTGGTAGCTGGCCAAAAACATGTGCTTTTTCCGTCATAACTCCCAAACCATACATCCTACAAGGACGATTTATGCACCAAATTGTTTCTAATACATATATACACAAGACTGCATACTCAGAAAAAAGTTTTCTGAAATTTGATTTTTTTCAAGAATCTTAGTTAAAATTTTTTACATGAATCATAGTTTTTGCCATAGCCATAACTTCTAAACCATACATCATAAAAGGACGATTTATGCATAAAAATGTTCCTTAAGCTACTGCCCACAAGACTGTATCCTTGAAATAATTTTAAAAATTAGATTTCATGTTAATTTCATGTGTCCTTTTTTGTCAATTTTTATTTTTTTTATTTATTTTCTAAAATAAAAACTACATATCAGATAAGGACGATTCATGCATTAAAATAAGCGCCAGGTCCTCGTCCTTAAGAAGGGATACTTCTTGGTCCAAATGCATTTTGCTCTATCTCTTGTAGTTTAGGAGTTGTAGAACACTTTTTGGAGTGGTAGCTGGCCAAAAACATGTGCTTTTTCCGTCATAACTCCCAAACCATACATCCTACAAGGACGATTTATGCACCAAATTGTTTCTAATACATATATACACAAGACTGCATACTCAGAAAAAAGTTTTCTGAAATTTGATTTTTTTCAAGAATCTTAGTTAAAATTTTTTACATGAATCATAGTTTTTGACGTCGTTTTTTGCGATTTTTTTGATTTTTTGCCATAACTTCTAAACCATACATCATAAAAGGACGATTTATGCATCAAAATGTTCCTTAAGCTACTGCCCACAAGACTGTATCCTTGAAATAATTTTAAAAATTAGATTTCATGTTAATTTCATGTGTCCTTTTTTGTCAATTTTTATTTTTTTTATTTATTTTCTAAAATAAAAACTACATATCAGATAAGGACGATTCATGCATTAAAATAAGCGCCAGGTCCTCGTCCTTAAAAAGGGAAACTTCTTTGTCCAAATGCCGTTTGCTCTATCTCTTGAAGTTTAGGAGTTGTAGAACACTTTTTGGAGTGGTAGCTGGCCAAAAACATGTGCTTTTTCCGTCATAACTCCCAAACCATA
The DNA here is from genome assembly GCA_963920525.1 of Dichetophora obliterata. NCBI lineage: Eukaryota > Metazoa > Arthropoda > Insecta > Diptera > Sciomyzidae > Dichetophora > Dichetophora obliterata. The sequence continues at coordinate 1,857,779 of OY986438.1, read as the reverse complement.
CATCCTACAAGGACGATTTATGCACCAAATTGTTTCTAATACATATATACACAAGACTGCATACTCAGAAAAAAGTTTTCTGAAATTTGATTTTTTTCAAGAATCTTAGTTAAAATTTTTTACATGAATCATAGTTTTTGACGTCGTTTTTTGCGATTTTTTGATTTTTTTGCCATAACTTCTAAACCATACATCATAAAAGGACGATTTATGCATCAAAATGTTCCTTAAGCTACTGCCCACAAGACTGTATCCTTGAAATAATTTTAAAAATTAGATTTCATGTTAATTTCATGTGTCCTTTTTTGTCAATTTTTATTTTTTTTATTTATTTTCTAAAATAAAAACTACATATCAGATAAGGACGATTCATGCATTAAAATAAGCGCCAGGTCCTCATCCTTAAGAAGGGATACTTCTTTGTCCAAATGCATTTTGCTCTATCTCTTGAAGTTTAGGAGTTGTAGAACACTTTTTGGAGTGGTAGCTGGCCAAAAACATGTGCTTTTTCCGTCATAACTCCCAAACCATACATCCTACAAGGACGATTTATGCACCAAATTGTTTCTAATACATATATACACAAGACTGCATACTCAGAAAAAAGTTTTCTGAAATTTGATTTTTTTCAAGAATCTTAGTTAAAATTTTTTACATGAATCATAGTTTTTGACGTCGTTTTTTGCGATTTTTTTGATTTTTTTGCCATAACTTCTAAACCATACATCATAAAAGGACGATTTATGCATAAAAATGTTCCTTAAGCTACTGCCCACAAGACTGTATCCTTGAAATAATTTTAAAAATTAGATTTCATGTTAATTTCATGTGTCCTTTTTTGTCAATTTTTATTTTTTTTATTTATTTTCTAAAATAAAAACTACATATCAGATAAGGACGATTCATGCATTAAAATAAGCGCCAGGTCCTCGTCCTTAAGAAGGGATACTTCTTGGTCCAAATGCATTTTGCTCTATCTCTTGTAGTTTAGGAGTTGTAGAACACTTTTTGGAGTGGTAGCTGGCCAAAAACATGTGCTTTTTCCGTCATAACTCCCAAACCATACATCCTACAAGGACGATTTATGCACCAAATTGTTTCTAATACATATATACACAAGACTGCATACTCAGAAAAAAGTTTTCTGAAATTTGATTTTTTTCAAGAATCTTAGTTAAAATTTTTTACATGAATCATAGTTTTTGACGTCGTTTTTTGCGATTTTTTTGATTTTTTTGCCATAACTTCTAAACCATACATCATAAAAGGACGATTTATGCATCAAAATGTTCCTTAAGCAACTGCCCACAAGACTGTATCCTTGAAATAATTTTAAAAATTAGATTTCATGTTAATTTCATGTGTCCTTTTTTGTCAATTTTTATTTTTTTTATTTATTTTCTAAAATAAAAACTACATATCAGATAAGGACGATTCATGCATTAAAATAAGCGCCAGGTCCTCGTCCTTAAAAAGGGAAACTTCTTTGTCCAAATGCCGTTTGCTCTATCTCTTGAAGTTTAGGAGTTGTAGAACACTTTTTGGAGTGGTAGCTGGCCAAAAACATGTGCTTTTTCCGTCATAACTCCCAAACCATACATCCTACAAGGACGATTTATGCACCAAATTGTTTCTAATACATATATACACAAGACTGCATACTCAGAAAAAAGTTTTCTGAAATTTGATTTTTTTCAAGAATCTTAGTTAAAATTTTTTACATGAATCATAGTTTTTGACGTCGTTTTTTGCGATTTTTTGATTTTTTTGCCATAACTTCTAAACCATACATCATAAAAGGACGATTTATGCATCAAAATGTTCCTTAAGCTACTGCCCACAAGACTGTATCCTTGAAATAATTTTAAAAATTAGATTTCATGTTAATTTCATGTGTCCTTTTTTGTCAATTTTTATTTTTTTTATTTATTTTCTAAAATAAAAACTACATATCAGATAAGGACGATTCATGCATTAAAATAAGCGCCAGGTCCTCATCCTTAAGAAGGGATACTTCTTTGTCCAAATGCATTTTGCTCTATCTCTTGTAGTTTAGGAGTTGTAGAACACTTTTTGGAGTGGTAGCTGGCCAAAAACATGTGCTTTTTCCGTCATAACTCCCAAACCATACATCCTACAAGGACGATTTATGCATCAAATTGTTTCTAATACATATATACACAAGACTGCATACTAAAAAAAAAATTTTCTGAAATTTGATTTTTTTCAAGAATCTTAGTTAAAATTTTTTACATGAATCATAGTTTTTGACGTCGTTTTTTGCGATTTTTTGATTTTTTTGCCATAACTTCTAAACCATACATCATAAAAGGACGATTTATGCATAAAAATGTTCCTTAAGCTACTGCCCACAAGACTGTATCCTTGAAATAATTTTAAAAATTAGATTTCATGTTAATTTCATGTGTCCTTTTTTGTCAATTTTTATTTTTTTTATTTATTTTCTAAAATAAAAACTACATATCAGATAAGGACGATTCATGCATTAAAATAAGCGCCAGGTCCTGGTCCTTAAGAAGGGATACTTCTTGGTCCAAATGCATTTTGCTCTATCTCTTGTAGTTTAGGAGTTGTAGAACACTTTTTGGAGTGGTAGCTGGCCAAAAACATGTGCTTTTTCCGTCATAACTCCCAAACCATACATCCTACAAGGACGATTTATGCACCAAATTGTTTCTAATACATATATACACAAGACTGCATACTCAGAAAAAAGTTTTCTGAAATTTGATTTTTTTCAAGAATCTTAGTTAAAATTTTTTACATGAATCATAGTTTTTGACGTCGTTTTTTGCGATTTTTTTGATTTTTTTGCCATAACTTCTAAACCATACATCATAAAAGGACGATTTATGCATCAAAATGTTCCTTAAGCTACTGCCCACAAGACTGTATCCTTGAAATAATTTTAAAAATTAGATTTCATTAGATTTCATGTGTCCTTTTTTGTCAATTTTTATTTTTTTTATTTATTTTCTAAAATAAAAACTACATATCAGATAAGGACGATTCATGCATTAAAATAAGCGCCAGGTCCTCGTCCTTAAGAAGGGATACTTCTTGGTCCCAATGCATTTTGCTCTATCTCTTGTAGTTTAGGAGTTGTAGAACACTTTTTGGAGTGGTAGCTGGCCAAAAACATGTGCTTTTTCCGTCATAACTCCCAAACCATACATCCTACAAGGACGATTTATGCACCAAATTGTTTCTAATACATATATACACAAGACTGCATACTCAGAAAAAAGTTTTCTGAAATTTGATTTTTTTCAAGAATCTTAGTTAAAATTTTTTACATGAATCATAGTTTTTGACGTCGTTTTTTGCGATTTTTTTGATTTTTTTGCCATAACTTCTAAACCATACATCATAAAAGGACGATTTATGCATCAAAATGTTCCTTAAGCTACTGCCCACAAGACTGTATCCTTGAAATAATTTTAAAAATTAGATTTCATGTTAATTTCATGTGTCCTTTTTTGTCAATTTTTATTTTTTTTATTTATTTTCTAAAATAAAAACTACATATCAGATAAGGACGATTCATGCATTAAAATAAGCGCCAGGTCCTCGTCCTTAAGAAGGGATACTTCTTGGTCCAAATGCATTTTGCTCTATCTCTTGTAGTTTAGGAGTTGTAGAACACTTTTTGGAGTGGTAGCTGGCCAAAAACATGTGCTTTTTCCGTCATAACTCCCAAACCATACATCCTACAAGGACGATTTATGCACCAAATTGTTTCTAATACATATATACACAAGACTGCATACTCAGAAAAAAGTTTTCTGAAATTTGATTTTTTTCAAGAATCTTAGTTAAAATTTTTTACATGAATCATAGTTTTTGACGTGGTTTTTTGCGATTTTTTTGATTTTTTTGCCATAACTTCTAAACCATACATCATAAAAGGACGATTTATGCATCAAAATGTTCCTTAAGCTACTGCCCACAAGACTGTATCCTTGAAATAATTTTAAAAATTAGATTTCATGTTAATTTCATGTGTCCTTTTTTGTCAATTTTTATTTTTTTATTTATTTTCTAAAATAAAAACTACATATCAGATAAGGACGATTCATGCATTAAAATAAGCGCCAGGTCCTCGTCCTTAAAAAGGGAAACTTCTTTGTCCAAATGCCGTTTGCTCTATCTCTTGAAGTTTAGGAGTTGTAGAACACTTTTTGGAGTGGTAGCTGGCCAAAAACATGTGCTTTTTCCGTCATAACTCCCAAACCATACATCCTACAAGGACGATTTATGCACCAAATTGTTTCTAATACATATATACACAAGACTGCATACTCAGAAAAAAGTTTTCTGAAATTTGATTTTTTTCAAGAATCTTAGTTAAAATTTTTTACATGAATCATAGTTTTGACGTCGTTTTTTGCGATTTTTTTGATTTTTTTGCCATAACTTCTAAACCATACATCATAAAAGGACGATTTATGCATAAAAATGTTCCTTAAGCTACTGCCCACAAGACTGTATCCTTGAAATAATTTTAAAAAATTAGATTTCATGTTAATTTCATGTGTCCTTTTTTGTCAATTTTTATTTTTTTTATTTATTTTCTAAAATAAAAACTACATATCAGATAAGGACGATTCATGCATTAAAATAAGCGCCAGGTCCTCGTCCTTAAGAAGGGATACTTCTTGGTCCAAATGCATTTTGCTCTATCTCTTGTAGTTTAGGAGTTGTAGAACACTTTTTGGAGTGGTAGCTGGCCAAAAACATGTGCTTTTTCCGTCATAACTCCCAAACCATACATCCTACAAGGATGATTTATGCACCAAATTGTTTCTAATACATATATACACAAGACTGCATACTCAGAAAAAAGTTTTCTGAAATTTGATTTTTTTCAAGAATCTTAGTTAAAATTTTTTACATGAATCATAGTTTTTGACGTCGTTTTTTGCGATTTTTTTGATTTTTTTGCCATAACTTCTAAACCATACATCATAAAAGGACGATTTATGCATCAAAATGTTCCTTAAGCTACTGCCCACAAGACTGTATCCTTGAAATAATTTTAAAAATTAGATTTCATGTTAATTTCATGTGTCCTTTTTTGTCAATTTTTATTTTTTTATTTATTTTCTAAAATAAAAACTACATATCAGATAAGGACGATTCATGCATTAAAATAAGCGCCAGGTCCTCGTCCTTAAAAAGGGAAACTTCTTTGTCCAAATGCCGTTTGCTCTATCTCTTGAAGTTTAGGAGTTGTAGAACACTTTTTGGAGTGGTAGCTGGCCAAAAACATGTGCTTTTTCCGTCATAACTCCCAAACCATACATCCTACAAGGACGATTTATGCACCAAATTGTTTCTATTACATATATACACAAGACTGCATACTCAGAAAAAAGTTTTCTGAAATTTGATTTTTTTCAAGAATCTTAGTTAAAATTTTTTACATGAATCATAGTTTTTGACGTCGTTTTTTGCGATTTTTTTGATTTTTTTGCCATAACTTCTAAACCATACATCATAAAAGGACGATTTATGCATAAAAATGTTCCTTAAGCTACTGCCCACAAGACTGTATCCTTGAAATAATTTTAAAAATTAGATTTCATGTTAATTTCATGTGTCCTTTTTTGTCAATTTTTATTTTTTTTATTTATTTTCTAAAATAAAAACTACATATCAGATAAGGACGATTCATGCATTAAAATAAGCGCCAGGTCCTCGTCCTTAAGAAGGGATACTTCTTGGTCCAAATGCATTTTGCTCTATCTCTTGTAGTTTAGGAGTTGTAGAACACTTTTTGGAGTGGTAGCTGGCCAAAAACATGTGCTTTTTCCGTCATAACTCCCAAACCATACATCCTACAAGGATGATTTATGCACCAAATTGTTTCTAATACATATATACACAAGACTGCATACTCAGAAAAAAGTTTTCTGAAATTTGATTTTTTTCAAGAATCTTAGTTAAAATTTTTTACATGAATCATAGTTTTTGACGTCGTTTTTTGCGATTTTTTTGATTTTTTTGCCATAACTTCTAAACCATACATCATAAAAGGACGATTTATGCATCAAAATGTTCCTTAAGCTACTGCCCACAAGACTGTATCCTTGAAATAATTTTAAAAATTAGATTTCATTAGATTTCATTAGATTTCATGTGTCCTTTTTTGTCAATTTTTATTTTTTTTATTTATTTTCTAAAATAAAAACTACATATCAGATAAGGACGATTCATGCATTAAAATAAGCGCCAGGTCCTCGTCCTTAAGAAGGGATACTTCTTGGTCCAAATGCATTTTGCTCTATCTCTTGTAGTTTAGGAGTTGTAGAACACTTTTTGGAGTGGTAGCTGGCCAAAAACATGTGCTTTTTCCGTCATAACTCCCAAACCATACATCCTACAAGAACGATTTATGCACCAAATTGTTTCTAATACATATATACACAAGACTGCATACTCAGAAAAAAGTTTTCTGAAATTTGATTTTTTTCAAGAATCTTAGTTAAAATTTTTTACATGAATCATAGTTTTTGACGTCGTTTTTTGCGATTTTTTTGATTTTTTTGCCATAACTTCTAAACCATACATCATAAAAGGACGATTTATGCATCAAAATGTTCCTTAAGCTACTGCCCACAAGACTGTATCCTTGAAATAATTTTAAAAATTAGATTTCATGTTAATTTCATGTGTCCTTTTTTGTCAATTTTTATTTTTTTTATTTATTTTCTAAAATAAAAACTACATATCAGATAAGGACGATTCATGCATTAAAATAAGCGCCAGGTCCTCGTCCTTAAAAAGGGAAACTTCTTTGTCCAAATGCCGTTTGCTCTATCTCTTGAAGTTTAGGAGTTGTAGAACACTTTTTGGAGTGGTAGCTGGCCAAAAACATGTGCTTTTTCCGTCATAACTCCCAAACCATACATCCTACAAGGACGATTTATGCACCAAATTGTTTCTATTACATATATACACAAGACTGCATACTCAGAAAAAAGTTTTCTGAAATTTGATTTTTTTCAAGAATCTTAGTTAAAATTTTTTACATGAATCATAGTTTTTGACGTCGTTTTTTGCGATTTTTTTGATTTTTTTGCCATAACTTCTAAACCATACATCATAAAAGGACGATTTATGCATAAAAATGTTCCTTAAGCTACTGCCCACAAGACTGTATCCTTGAAATAATTTTAAAAATTAGATTTCATGTTAATTTCATGTGTCCTTTTTTGTCAATTTTTATTTTTTTTATTTATTTTCTAAAATAAAAACTACATATCAGATAAGGACGATTCATGCATTAAAATAAGCGCCAGGTCCTCGTCCTTAAGAAGGGATACTTCTTGGTCCAAATGCATTTTGCTCTATCTCTTGTAGTTTAGGAGTTGTAGAACACTTTTTGGAGTGGTAGCTGGCCAAAAACATGTGCTTTTTCCGTCATAACTCCCAAACCATACATCCTACAAGGATGATTTATGCACCAAATTGTTTCTAATACATATATACACAAGACTGCATACTCAGAAAAAAGTTTTCTGAAATTTGATTTTTTTCAAGAATCTTAGTTAAAATTTTTTACATGAATCATAGTTTTTGACGTCGTTTTTTGCGATTTTTTTGATTTTTTTGCCATAACTTCTAAACCATACATCATAAAAGGACGATTTATGCATCAAAATGTTCCTTAAGCTACTGCCCACAAGACTGTATCCTTGAAATAATTTTAAAAATTAGATTTCATTAGATTTCATTAGATTTCATGTGTCCTTTTTTGTCAATTTTTATTTTTTTTATTTATTTTCTAAAATAAAAACTACATATCAGATAAGGACGATTCATGCATTAAAATAAGCGCCAGGTCCTCGTCCTTAAGAAGGGATACTTCTTGGTCCAAATGCATTTTGCTCTATCTCTTGTAGTTTAGGAGTTGTAGAACACTTTTTGGAGTGGTAGCTGGCCAAAAACATGTGCTTTTTCCGTCATAACTCCCAAACCATACATCCTACAAGAACGATTTATGCACCAAATTGTTTCTAATACATATATACACAAGACTGCATACTCAGAAAAAAGTTTTCTGAAATTTGATTTTTTTCAAGAATCTTAGTTAAAATTTTTTACATGAATCATAGTTTTTGACGTCGTTTTTTGCGATTTTTTTGATTTTTTTGCCATAACTTCTAAACCATACATCATAAAAGGACGATTTATGCATCAAAATGTTCCTTAAGCTACTGCCCACAAGACTGTATCCTTGAAATAATTTTAAAAATTAGATTTCATGTTAATTTCATGTGTCCTTTTTTGTCAATTTTTATTTTTTTTATTTATTTTCTAAAATAAAAACTACATATCAGATAAGGACGATTCATGCATTAAAATAAGCGCCAGGTCCTCGTCCTTAAGAAGGGATACTTCTTGGTCCAAATGCATTTTGCTCTATCTCTTGTAGTTTAGGAGTTGTAGAACACTTTTTGGAGTGGTAGCTGGCCAAAAACATGTGCTTTTTCCGTCATAACTCCCAAACCATACATCCTACAAGGACGATTTATGCACCAAATTGTTTCTAATACATATATACACAAGACTGCATACTCAGAAAAAAGTTTTCTGAAATTTGATTTTTTTCAAGAATCTTAGTTAAAATTTTTTACATGAATCATAGTTTTTGACGTCGTTTTTTGCGATTTTTTTGATTTTTTTGCCATAACTTCTAAACCATACATCATAAAAGGACGATTTATGCATCAAAATGTTCCTTAAGCTACTGCCCACAAGACTGTATCCTTGAAATAATTTTAAAAATTAGATTTCATGTTAATTTCATGTGTCCTTTTTTGTCAATTTTTATTTTTTTTATTTATTTTCTAAAATAAAAACTACATATCAGATAAGGACGATTCATGCATTAAAATAAGCGCCAGGTCCTCGTCCTTAAAAAGGGAAACTTCTTTGTCCAAATGCCGTTTGCTCTATCTCTTGAAGTTTAGGAGTTGTAGAACACTTTTTGGAGTGGTAGCTGGCCAAAAACATGTGCTTTTTCCGTCATAACTCCCAAACCATACATCCTACAAGGACGATTTATGCACCAAATTGTTTCTAATACATATATACACAAGACTGCATACTCAGAAAAAAGTTCTCTGAAATTTGATTTTTTTCAAGAATCTTAGTTAAAATTTTTTACATGAATCATAGTTTTTGACGTGGTTTTTTGCGATTTTTTTGATTTTTTTGCCATAACTTCTAAACCATACATCATAAAAGGACGATTTATGCATCAAAATGTTCCTTAAGCTACTGCCCACAAGACTGTATCCTTGAAATAATTTTAAAAATTAGATTTCATGTTAATTTCATGTGTCCTTTTTTGTCAATTTTTATTTTTTTTATTTATTTTCTAAAATAAAAACTACATATCAGATAAGGACGATTTATGCATTAAAATAAGCGCCAGGTCCTCGTCCTTAAAAAGGGAAACTTCTTTGTCCAAATGCCGTTTGCTCTATCTCTTGAAGTTTAGGAGTTGTAGAACACTTTTTGGAGTGGTAGCTGGCCAAAAACATGTGCTTTTTCCGTCATAACTCCCAAACCATACATCCTACAAGGACGATTTATGCACCAAATTGTTTCTAATACATATATACACAAGACTGCATACTCAGAAAAAAGTTTTCTGAAATTTGATTTTTTTCAAGAATCTTAGTTAAAATTTTTTACAGAATCATAGTTTTTGACGTCGTTTTTTGCGATTTTTTTGATTTTTTTGCCATAACTTCTAAACCATACATCATAAAAGGACGATTTATGCATCAAAATGTTCCTTAAGCTACTGCCCACAAGACTGTATCCTTGAAATAATTTTAAAAATTAGATTTCATGTTAATTTCATGTGTCCTTTTTTGTCAATTTTTATTTTTTTATTTATTTTCTAAAATAAAAACTACATATCAGATAAGGACGATTCATGCATTAAAATAAGCGCCAGGTCCTCGTCCTTAAGAAGGGATACTTCTTGGTCCAAATGCATTTTGCTCTATCTCTTGTAGTTTAGGAGTTGTAGAACACTTTTTGGAGTGGTAGCTGGCCAAAAACATGTGCTTTTTCCGTCATAACTCCCAAACCATACATCCTACAAGGACGATTTATGCACCAAATTGTTTCTAATACATATATACACAAGACTGCATACTCAGAAAAAAGTTCTCTGAAATTTGATTTTTTTCAAGAATCTTAGTTAAAATTTTTTACATGAATCATAGTTTTTGACGTCGTTTTTTGCGATTTTTTTGATTTTTTTGCCATAACTTCTAAACTATACATCATAAAAGGACGATTTATGCATCAAAATGTTCCTTAAGCTACTGCCCACAAGACTGTATCCTTGAAATAATTTTAAAAATTAGATTTCATGTTAATTTCATGTGTCCTTTTTTGTCAATTTTTATTTTTTTTATTTATTTTCTAAAATAAAAACTACATATCAGATAAGGACGATTCATGCATTAAAATAAGCGCCAGGTCCTCGTCCTTAAAAAGGGAAACTTCTTTGTCCAAATGCCGTTTGCTCTATCTCTTGAAGTTTAGGAGTTGTAGAACACTTTTTGGAGTGGTAGCTGGCCAAAAACATGTGCTTTTTCCGTCATAACTCCCAAACCATACATCCTACAAGGACGATTTATGCACCAAATTGTTTCTATTACATATATACACAAGACTGCATACTCAGAAAAAAGTTTTCTGAAATTTGATTTTTTTCAAGAATCTTAGTTAAAATTTTTTACATGAATCATAGTTTTTGACGTCGTTTTTTGCGATTTTTTTTATTTTTTTGCCATAACTTCTAAACCATACATCATAAAAGGACGATTTATGCATCAAAATGTTCCTTAAGCTACTGCCCACAAGACTGTATCCTTGAAATAATTTTAAAAATTAGATTTCATGTTAATTTCATGTGTCCTTTTTCGCCAATTTTTATTTTTTTATTTATTTTCTAAAATAAAAACTACATATCAGATAAGGACGATTCATGCATTAAAATAAGCGCCAGGTCCTCGTCCTTAAAAAGGGAAACTTCTTTGTCCAAATGCATTTTGCTCTATCTCTTGAAGTTTAGGAGTTGTAGAACACTTTTTGGAGTGGTAGCTGGCCAAAAACATGTGCTTTTTCCGTCATAACTCCCAAACCATACATCCTACAAGGACGATTTATGCACCAAATTGTTTCTAATACATATATACACAAGACTGCATACTCAGAAAAAAGTTTTCTGAAATTTGATTTTTTTCAAGAATCTTAGTTAAAATTTTTTACATGAATCATAGTTTTTGACGTCGTTTTTTGCGATTTTTTTGATTTTTTTGCCATAACTTCTAAACCATACATCATAAAAGGACGATTTATGCATCAAAATGTTCCTTAAGCTACTGCCCACAAGACTGTATCCTTGAAATAATTTTAAAAATTAGATTTCATGTTAATTTCATGTGTCCTTTTTTGTCAATTTTTATTTTTTTTATTTATTTTCTAAAATAAAAACTACATATCAGATAAGGACGATTCATGCATTAAAATAAGCGCCAGGTCCTCGTCCTTAAGAAGGGATACTTCTTGGTCCCAATGCATTTTGCTCTATCTCTTGTAGTTTAGGAGTTGTAGAACACTTTTTGGAGTGGTAGCTGGCCAAAAACATGTGCTTTTTCCGTCATAACTCCCAAACCATACATCCTACAAGGACGATTTATGCACCAAATTGTTTCTAATACATATATACACAAGACTGCATACTCAGAAAAAAGTTTTCTGAAATTTGATTTTTTTCAAGAATCTTAGTTAAAATTTTTTACATGAATCATAGTTTTTGACGTGGTTTTTTGCGATTTTTTTGATTTTTTTGCCATAACTTCTAAACCATACATCATAAAAGGACGATTTATGCATCAAAATGTTCCTTAAGCTACTGCCCACAAGACTGTATCCTTGAAATAATTTTAAAAATTAGATTTCATGTTAATTTCATGTGTCCTTTTTTGTCAATTTTTATTTTTTTTATTTATTTTCTAAAATAAAAACTACATATCAGATAAGGACGATTCATGCATTAAAATAAGCGCCAGGTCCTCGTCCTTAAAAAGGGAAACTTCTTTGTCCAAATGCCGTTTGCTCTATCTCTTGAAGTTTAGGAGTTGTAGAACACTTTTTGGAGTGGTAGCTGGCCAAAAACATGTGCTTTTTCCGTCATAACTCCCAAACCATACATCCTACAAGGACGATTTATGCACCAAATTGTTTCTAATACATATATACACAAGACTGCATACTCAGAAAAAAGTTCTCTGAAATTTGATTTTTTTCAAGAATCTTAGTTAAAATTTTTTACATGAATCATAGTTTTTGACGTGGTTTTTTGCGATTTTTTTTGATTTTTTTGCCATAACTTCTAAACCATACATCATAAAAGGACGATTTATGCATCAAAATGTTCCTTAAGCTACTGCCCACAAGACTGTATCCTTGAAATAATTTTAAAAATTAGATTTCATGTTAATTTCATGTGTCCTTTTTTGTCAATTTTTATTTTTTTTATTTATTTTCTAAAATAAAAACTACATATCAGATAAGGACGATTTATGCATTAAAATAAGCGCCAGGTCCTCGTCCTTAAAAAGGGAAACTTCTTTGTCCAAATGCCGTTTGCTCTATCTCTTGAAGTTTAGGAGTTGTAGAACACTTTTTGGAGTGGTAGCTGGCCAAAAACATGTGCTTTTTCCGTCATAACTCCCAAACCATACATCCTACAAGGACGATTTATGCACCAAATTGTTTCTAATACATATATACACAAGACTGCATACTCAGAAAAAAGTTTTCTGAAATTTGATTTTTTTCAAGAATCTTAGTTAAAATTTTTTACAGAATCATAGTTTTTGACGTCGTTTTTTGCGATTTTTTTGATTTTTTTGCCATAACTTCTAAACCATACATCATAAAAGGACGATTTATGCATCAAAATGTTCCTTAAGCTACTGCCCACAAGACTGTATCCTTGAAATAATTTTAAAAATTAGATTTCATGTTAATTTCATGTGTCCTTTTTTGTCAATTTTTATTTTTTTTATTTATTTTCTAAAATAAAAACTACATATCAGATAAGGACGATTCATGCATTAAAATAAGCGCCAGGTCCTCGTCCTTAAGAAGGGATACTTCTTGGTCCAAATGCATTTTGCTCTATCTCTTGTAGTTTAGGAGTTGTAGAACACTTTTTGGAGTGGTAGCTGGCCAAAAACATGTGCTTTTTCCGTCATAACTCCCAAACCATACATCCTACAAGGACGATTTATGCACCAAATTGTTTCTTATACATATATACACAAGACTGCATACTCAGAAAAAAGTTTTCTGAAATTTGATTTTTTTCAAGAATCTTAGTTAAAATTTTTTACATGAATCATAGTTTTTGACGTCGTTTTTTGCGATTTTTTTGATTTTTTTGATTTTTTTGCCATAACTTCTAAACCATACATCATAAAAGGACGATTTATGCATCAAAATGTTCCTTAAGCTACTGCCCACAAGATTGTATCCTTGAAATAATTTTAAAAATTAGATTTCATGTTAATTTCATGTGTCCTTTTTTGTCAATTTTTATTTTTTTTATTTATTTTCTAAAATAAAAACTACATATCAGATAAGGACGATTCATGCATTAAAATAAGCGCCAGGTCCTCGTCCTTAAGAAGGGATACTTCTTGGTCCAAATGCATTTTGCTCTATCTCTTGTAGTTTAGGAGTTGTAGAACACTTTTTGGAGTGGTAGCTGGCCAAAAACATGTGCTTTTTCCGTCATAACTCCCAAACCATACATCCTACAAGGACGATTTATGCACCAAATTGTTTCTAATACATATATACACAAGACTGCATACTCAGAAAAAAGTTTTCTGAAATTTGATTTTTTTCAAGAATCTTAGTTAAAATTTTTTACATGAATCATAGTTTTTGACGTCGTTTTTTGCGATTTTTTTGATTTTTTTGCCATAACTTCTAAACCATACATCATAAAAGGACGATTTATGCATCAAAATGTTCCTTAAGCTACTGCCCACAAGACTGTATCCTTGAAATAATTTTAAAAATTAGATTTCATGTTAATTTCATGTGTCCTTTTTCGCCAATTTTTATTTTTTTTATTTATTTTCTAAAATAAAAACTACATATCAGATAAGGACGATTCATGCATTAAAATAAGCGCCAGGTCCTCGTTCTTAAGAAGGGATACTTCTTTGTCCAAATGCATTTTGCTCTATCTCTTGTAGTTTAGGAGTTGTAGAACACTTTTTGGAGTGGTAGCTGGCCAAAAACATGTGCTTTTTCCGTCATAACTCCCAAACCATACATCCTACAAGGACGATTTATGCACCAAATTGTTTCTTATACATATATACACAAGACTGCATACTCAGAAAAAAGTTTTCTGAAATTTGATTTTTTTCAAGAATCTTAGTTAAAATTTTTTACATGAATCATAGTTTTTGACGTCGTTTTTTTGCGATTTTTTTGATTTTTTTGATTTTTTTTGCCATAACTTCTAAACCATACATCATAAAAGGACGATTTATGCATCAAAATGTTCCTTAAGCTACTGCCCACAAGACTGTATCCTTGAAATAATTTTAAAAATTAGATTTCATGTTAATTTCATGTGTCCTTTTTTGTCAATTTTTATTTTTTTTATTTATTTTCTAAAATAAAAACTACATATCAGATAAGGACGATTCATGCATTAAAATAAGCGCCAGGTCCTCATCCTTAAGAAGGGATATTTCTTTGTCCAAATGCATTTTGCTCTATCTCTTGTAGTTTAGGAGTTGTAGAACACTTTTTGGAGTGGTAGCTGGCCAAAAACAAGTGCTTTTTCCGTCATAACTCCCAAACCATACATCCTACAAGGACGATTTATGCACCAAATTGTTTCTTATACATATATACACAAGACTGCATACTCAGAAAAAAGTTTTCTGAAATTTGATTTTTTTCAAGAATCTTAGTTAAAATTTTTTACAGAATCATAGTTTTTGACGTCGTTTTTTGCGATTTTTTTGATTTTTTTGCCATAACTTCTAAACCATACATCATAAAAGGACGATTTATGCATCAAAATGTTCCTTAAGCTACTGCCCACAAGACTGTATCCTTGAAATAATTTTAAAAATTAGATTTCATGTTAATTTCATGTGTCCTTTTTTGTCAATTTTTATTTTTTTTATTTATTTTCTAAAATAAAAACTACATATCAGATAAGGACGATTCATGCATTAAAATAAGCGCCAGGTCCTCGTCCTTAAGAAGGGATACTTCTTGGTCCAAATGCATTTTGCTCTATCTCTTGTAGTTTAGGAGTTGTAGAACACTTTTTGGAGTGGTAGCTGGCCAAAAACATGTGCTTTTTCCGTCATAACTCCCAAACCATACATCCTACAAGGACGATTTATGCACCAAATTGTTTCTAATACATATATACACAAGACTGCATACTCAGAAAAAAGTTTTCTGAAATTTGATTTTTTTCAAGAATCTTAGTTAAAATTTTTTACATGAATCATAGTTTTTGACGTCGTTTTTTGCGATTTTTTTGATTTTTTTGCCATAACTTCTAAACCATACATCATAAAAGGACGATTTATGCATCAAAATGTTCCTTAAGCTACTGCCCACAAGACTGTATCCTTGAAATAATTTTAAAAATTAGATTTCATGTTAATTTCATGTGTCCTTTTTTGTCAATTTTTATTTTTTTTATTTATTTTCTAAAATAAAAACTACATATCAGATAAGGACGATTCATGCATTAAAATAAGCGCCAGGTCCTCGTCCTTAAAAAGGGAAACTTCTTTGTCCAAATGCCGTTTGCTCTATCTCTTGAAGTTTAGGAGTTGTAGAACACTTTTTGGAGTGGTAGCTGGCCAAAAACATGTGCTTTTTCCGTCATAACTCCCAAACCATACATCCTACAAGGACGATTTATGCACCAAATTGTTTCTAATACATATATACACAAGACTGCATACTCAGAAAAAAGTTTTCTGAAATTTGATTTTTTTCAAGAATCTTAGTTAAAATTTTTTACATGAATCATAGTTTTTGACGTCGTTTTTTGCGATTTTTTTGATTTTTTTGCCATAACTTCTAAACCATACATCATAAAAGGACGATTTATGCATCAAAATGTTCCTTAAGCTACTGCCCACAAGACTGTATCCTTGAAATAATTTTAAAAATTAGATTTCATGTTAATTTCATGTGTCCTTTTTCGCCAATTTTTATTTTTTTATTTATTTTCTAAAATAAAAACTAAATACCATATAAGGACGATTCATGCATTAAAATAAGCGCCAGGTCCTCGTCCTTAAGAAGGGATACTTCTTTGTCCAAATGCATTTTGCTCTATCTCTTGTAGTTTAGGAGTTGTAGAACACTTTTTGGAGTGGTAGCTGGCCAAAAACATGTGCTTTTTCCGTCATAACTCCCAAACCATACATCCTACAAGGACGATTTATGCACCAAATTGTTTCTTATACATATATACACAAGACTGCATACTCAGAAAAAAGTTTTCTGAAATTTGATTTTTTTCAAGAATCTTAGTTAAAATTTTTTACATGAATCATAGTTTTTGACGTCGTTTTTTGCGATTTTTTTGATTTTTTTGCCATAACTTCTAAACCATACATCATGAAAGGACGATTTATGCATCAAAATGTTCCTTAAGCTACTGCCCACAAGACTGTATCCTTGAAATAATTTTAAAAATTAGATTTCATGTTAATTTCATGTGTCCTTTTTTGTCAATTTTTATTTTTTTTATTTATTTTCTAAAATAAAAACTACATATCAGATAAGGACGATTCATGCATTAAAATAAGCGCCAGGTCCTCATCCTTAAGAAGGGATATTTCTTTGTCCAAATGCATTTTGCTCTATCTCTTGTAGTTTAGGAGTTGTAGAACACTTTTTGGAGTGGTAGCTGGCCAAAAACAAGTGCTTTTTCCGTCATAACTCCCAAACCATACATCCTACAAGGACGATTTATGCACCAAATTGTTTCTTATACATATATACACAAGACTGCATACTCAGAAAAAAGTTTTCTGAAATTTGATTTTTTTCAAGAATCTTAGTTAAAATTTTTTACAGAATCATAGTTTTTGACGTCGTTTTTTGCGATTTTTTTGATTTTTTTGCCATAACTTCTAAACCATACATCATAAAAGGACGATTTATGCATCAAAATGTTCCTTAAGCTACTGCCCACAAGACTGTATCCTTGAAATAATTTTAAAAATTAGATTTCATGTTAATTTCATGTGTCCTTTTTTGTCAATTTTTATTTTTTTTATTTATTTTCTAAAATAAAAACTACATATCAGATAAGGACGATTCATGCATTAAAATAAGCGCCAGGTCCTCGTCCTTAAAAAGGGAAACTTCTTTGTCCAAATGCCGTTTGCTCTATCTCTTGAAGTTTAGGAGTTGTAGAACACTTTTTGGAGTGGTAGCTGGCCAAAAACATGTGCTTTTTCCGTCATAACTCCCAAACCATACATCCTACAAGGACGATTTATGCACCAAATTGTTTCTATTACATATATACACAAGACTGCATACTCAGAAAAAAGTTTTCTGAAATTTGATTTTTTTCAAGAATCTTAGTTAAAATTTTTTACATGAATCATAGTTTTTGACGTCGTTTTTTGCGATTTTTTTTATTTTTTTGCCATAACTTCTAAACCATACATCATAAAAGGACGATTAATGCATCAAAATGTTCCTTAAGCTACTGCCCACAAGACTGTATCCTTGAAATAATTTTAAAAATTAGATTTCATGTTAATTTCATGTGTCCTTTTTCGCCAATTTTTATTTTTTTTATTTATTTTCTAAAATAAAAACTACATATCAGATAAGGACGATTCATGCATTAAAATAAGCGCCAGGTCCTCGTCCTTAAGAAGGGATACTTCTTTGTCCAAATGCATTTTGCTCTATCTCTTGTAGTTTAGGAGTTGTAGAACACTTTTTGGAGTGGTAGCTGGCCAAAAACATGTGCTTTTTCCGTCATAACTCCCAAACCATACATCCTACAAGGACGATTTATGCACCAAATTGTTTCTAATACATATATACACAAGACTGCATACTCAGAAAAAAGTTTTCTGAAATTTGATTTTTTTCAAGAATCTTAGTTAAAATTTTTTACATGAATCATAGTTTTTGACGTCGTTTTTTGCGATTTTTTGATTTTTTTGCCATAACTTCTAAACCATACATCATAAAAGGACGATTTATGCATCAAAATGTTCCTTAAGCTACTGCCCACAAGACTGTATCCTTGAAATAATTTTAAAAATTAGATTTCATGTTAATTTCATGTGTCCTTTTTTGTCAATTTTTATTTTTTTATTTATTTTCTAAAATAAAAACTACATATCAGATAAGGACGATTCATGCATTAAAATAAGCGCCAGGTCCTCGTCCTTAAAAAGGGAAACTTCTTTGTCCAAATGCCGTTTGCTCTATCTCTTGAAGTTTAGGAGTTGTAGAACACTTTTTGGAGTGGTAGCTGGCCAAAAACATGTGCTTTTTCCGTCATAACTCCCAAACCATACATCCTACAAGGACGATTTATGCACCAAATTGTTTCTAATACATATATACACAAGACTGCATACTCAGAAAAAAGTTTTCTGAAATTTGATTTTTTTCAAGAATCTTAGTTAAAATTTTTTACATGAATCATAGTTTTTGACGTCGTTTTTTGCGATTTTTTTGATTTTTTTGCCATAACTTCTAAACCATACATCATAAAAGGACGATTTATGCATAAAAATGTTCCTTAAGCTACTGCCCACAAGACTGTATCCTTGAAATAATTTTAAAAATTAGATTTCATGTTAATTTCATGTGTCCTTTTTTGTCAATTTTTATTTTTTTTATTTATTTTCTAAAATAAAAACTACATATCAGATAAGGACGATTCATGCATTAAAATAAGCGCCAGGTCCTCGTCCTTAAGAAGGGATACTTCTTGGTCCAAATGCATTTTGCTCTATCTCTTGTAGTTTAGGAGTTGTAGAACACTTTTTGGAGTGGTAGCTGGCCAAAAACATGTGCTTTTTCCGTCATAACTCCCAAACCATACATCCTACAAGGATGATTTATGCACCAAATTGTTTCTAATACATATATACACAAGACTGCATACTCAGAAAAAAGTTTTCTGAAATTTGATTTTTTTCAAGAATCTTAGTTAAAATTTTTTACATGAATCATAGTTTTTGACGTCGTTTTTTGCGATTTTTTTGATTTTTTTGCCATAACTTCTAAACCATACATCATAAAAGGACGATTTATGCATCAAAATGTTCCTTAAGCTACTGCCCACAAGACTGTATCCTTGAAATAATTTTAAAAATTAGATTTCATGTTAATTTCATGTGTCCTTTTTTGTCAATTTTTATTTTTTTTATTTATTTTCTAAAATAAAAACTACATATCAGATAAGGACGATTCATGCATTAAAATAAGCGCCAGGTCCTCGTCCTTAAAAAGGGAAACTTCTTTGTCCAAATGCCGTTTGCTCTATCTCTTGAAGTTTAGGAGTTGTAGAACACTTTTTGGAGTGGTAGCTGGCCAAAAACATGTGCTTTTTCCGTCATAACTCCCAAACCATACATCCTACAAGGACGATTTATGCACCAAATTGTTTCTATTACATATATACACAAGACTGCATACTCAGAAAAAAGTTTTCTGAAATTTGATTTTTTTCAAGAATCTTAGTTAAAATTTTTTACATGAATCATAGTTTTTGACGTCGTTTTTTGCGATTTTTTTTATTTTTTTGCCATAACTTCTAAACCATACATCATAAAAGGACGATTTATGCATCAAAATGTTCCTTAAGCTACTGCCCACAAGACTGTATCCTTGAAATAATTTTAAAAATTAGATTTCATGTTAATTTCATGTGTCCTTTTTCGCCAATTTTTATTTTTTTTATTTATTTTCTAAAATAAAAACTACATATCAGATAAGGACGATTCATGCATTAAAATAAGCGCCAGGTCCTCGTCCTTAAGAAGGGATACTTCTTGGTCCAAATGCATTTTGCTCTATCTCTTGTAGTTTAGGAGTTGTAGAACACTTTTTGGAGTGGTAGCTGGCCAAAAACATGTGCTTTTTCCGTCATAACTCCCAAACCATACATCCTACAAGGACGATTTATGCACCAAATTGTTTCTTATACATATATACACAAGACTGCATACTCAGAAAAAAGTTTTCTGAAATTTGATTTTTTTCAAGAATCTTAGTTAAAATTTTTTACATGAATCATAGTTTTTGACGTGGTTTTTTGCGATTTTTTTGATTTTTTTGCCATAACTTCTAAACCATACATCATAAAAGGACGATTTATGCATCAAAATGTTCCTTAAGCTACTGCCCACAAGACTGTATCCTTGAAATAATTTTAAAAATTAGATTTCATGTTAATTTCATGTGTCCTTTTTTGTCAATTTTTATTTTTTTTATTTATTTTCTAAAATAAAAACTACATATCAGATAAGGACGATTTATGCATTAAAATAAGCGCCAGGTCCTCGTCCTTAAAAAGGGAAACTTCTTTGTCCAAATGCCGTTTGCTCTATCTCTTGAAGTTTAGGAGTTGTAGAACACTTTTTGGAGTGGTAGCTGGCCAAAAACATGTGCTTTTTCCGTCATAACTCCCAAACCATACATCCTACAAGGACGATTTATGCACCAAATTGTTTCTAATACATATATACACAAGACTGCATACTCAGAAAAAAGTTTTCTGAAATTTGATTTTTTTCAAGAATCTTAGTTAAAATTTTTTACAGAATCATAGTTTTTGACGTCGTTTTTTGCGATTTTTTTGATTTTTTTGCCATAACTTCTAAACCATACATCATAAAAGGACGATTTATGCATCAAAATGTTCCTTAAGCTACTGCCCACAAGACTGTATCCTTGAAATAATTTTAAAAATTAGATTTCATGTTAATTTCATGTGTCCTTTTTTGTCAATTTTTATTTTTTTTATTTATTTTCTAAAATAAAAACTACATATCAGATAAGGACGATTCATGCATTAAAATAAGCGCCAGGTCCTCGTCCTTAAGAAGGGATACTTCTTGGTCCAAATGCATTTTGCTCTATCTCTTGTAGTTTAGGAGTTGTAGAACACTTTTTGGAGTGGTAGCTGGCCAAAAACATGTGCTTTTTCCGTCATAACTCCCAAACCATACATCCTACAAGGACGATTTATGCACCAAATTGTTTCTTATACATATATACACAAGACTGCATACTCAGAAAAAAGTTTTCTGAAATTTGATTTTTTTCAAGAATCTTAGTTAAAATTTTTTACATGAATCATAGTTTTTGACGTGGTTTTTTGCGATTTTTTTGATTTTTTTGCCATAACTTCTAAACCATACATCATAAAAGGACGATTTATGCATCAAAATGTTCCTTAAGCTACTGCCCACAAGACTGTATCCTTGAAATAATTTTAAAAATTAGATTTCATGTTAATTTCATGTGTCCTTTTTTGTCAATTTTTATTTTTTTTATTTATTTTCTAAAATAAAAACTACATATCAGATAAGGACGATTAATGCATTAAAATAAGCGCCAGGTCCTCGTCCTTAAAAAGGGAAACTTCTTTGTCCAAATGCCGTTTGCTCTATCTCTTGAAGTTTAGGAGTTGTAGAACACTTTTTGGAGTGGTAGCTGGCCAAAAACATGTGCTTTTTCCGTCATAACTCCCAAACCATACATCCTACAAGGACGATTTATGCACCAAATTGTTTCTAATACATATATACACAAGACTGCATACTCAGAAAAAAGTTTTCTGAAATTTGATTTTTTTCAAGAATCTTAGTTAAAATTTTTTACAGAATCATAGTTTTTGACGTCGTTTTTTGCGATTTTTTTGATTTTTTTGCCATAACTTCTAAACCATACATCATAAAAGGACGATTTATGCATCAAAATGTTCCTTAAGCTACTGCCCACAAGACTGTATCCTTGAAATAATTTTAAAAATTAGATTTCATGTTAATTTCATGTGTCCTTTTTCGCCAATTTTTATTTTTTTTATTTATTTTCTAAAATAAAAACTACATATCAGATAAGGACGATTCATGCATTAAAATAAGCGCCAGGTCCTCGTCCTTAAGAAGGGATACTTCTTGGTCCAAATGCATTTTGCTCTATCTCTTGTAGTTTAGGAGTTGTAGAACACTTTTTGGAGTGGTAGCTGGCCAAAAACATGTGCTTTTTCCGTCATAACTCCCAAACCATACATCCTACAAGGACGATTTATGCACCAAATTGTTTCTTATACATATATACACAAGACTGCATACTCAGAAAAAAGTTTTCTGAAATTTGATTTTTTTCAAGAATCTTAGTTAAAATTTTTTACATGAATCATAGTTTTTGACGTGGTTTTTTGCGATTTTTTTGATTTTTTTGCCATAACTTCTAAACCATACATCATAAAAGGACGATTTATGCATCAAAATGTTCCTTAAGCTACTGCCCACAAGACTGTATCCTTGAAATAATTTTAAAAATTAGATTTCATGTTAATTTCATGTGTCCTTTTTTGTCAATTTTTATTTTTTTTATTTATTTTCTAAAATAAAAACTACATATCAGATAAGGACGATTTATGCATTAAAATAAGCGCCAGGTCCTCGTCCTTAAAAAGGGAAACTTCTTTGTCCAAATGCCGTTTGCTCTATCTCTTGAAGTTTAGGAGTTGTAGAACACTTTTTGGAGTGGTAGCTGGCCAAAAACATGTGCTTTTTCCGTCATAACTCCCAAACCATACATCCTACAAGGACGATTTATGCACCAAATTGTTTCTAATACATATATACACAAGACTGCATACTCAGAAAAAAGTTTTCTGAAATTTGATTTTTTTCAAGAATCTTAGTTAAAATTTTTTACAGAATCATAGTTTTTGACGTCGTTTTTTGCGATTTTTTTGATTTTTTTGCCATAACTTCTAAACCATACATCATAAAAGGACGATTTATGCATCAAAATGTTCCTTAAGCTACTGCCCACAAGACTGTATCCTTGAAATAATTTTAAAAATTAGATTTCATGTTAATTTCATGTGTCCTTTTTTGTCAATTTTTATTTTTTTTATTTATTTTCTAAAATAAAAACTACATATCAGATAAGGACGATTCATGCATTAAAATAAGCGCCAGGTCCTCGTCCTTAAGAAGGGATACTTCTTGGTCCAAATGCATTTTGCTCTATCTCTTGTAGTTTAGGAGTTGTAGAACACTTTTTGGAGTGGTAGCTGGCCAAAAACATGTGCTTTTTCCGTCATAACTCCCAAACCATACATCCTACAAGGACGATTTATGCACCAAATTGTTTCTAATACATATATACACAAGACTGCATACTCAGAAAAAAGTTTTCTGAAATTTGATTTTTTTCAAGAATCTTAGTTAAAATTTTTTACATGAATCATAGTTTTTGACGTGGTTTTTTGCGATTTTTTTGATTTTTTTGCCATAACTTCTAAACCATACATCATAAAAGGACGATTTATGCATCAAAATGTTCCTTAAGCTACTGCCCACAAGACTGTATCCTTGAAATAATTTTAAAAATTAGATTTCATGTTAATTTCATGTGTCCTTTTTCGCCAATTTTTATTTTTTTTATTTATTTTCTAAAATAAAAACTACATATCAGATAAGGACGATTCATGCATTAAAATAAGCGCCAGGTCCTCGTCCTTAAGAAGGGATACTTCTTTGTCCAAATGCATTTTGCTCTATCTCTTGTAGTTTAGGAGTTGTAGAACACTTTTTGGAGTGGTAGCTGGCCAAAAACATGTGCTTTTTCCGTCATAACTCCCAAACCATACATCCTACAAGGACGATTTATGCACCAAATTGTTTCTTATACATATATACACAAGACTGCATACTCAGAAAAAAGTTTTCTGAAATTTGATTTTTTTCAAGAATCTTAGTTAAAATTTTTTACATGAATCATAGTTTTTGACGTGGTTTTTTGCGATTTTTTTGATTTTTTTGCCATAACTTCTAAACCATACATCATAAAAGGACGATTTATGCATCAAAATGTTCCTTAAGCTACTGCCCACAAGACTGTATCCTTGAAATAATTTTAAAAATTAGATTTCATGTTAATTTCATGTGTCCTTTTTTGTCAATTTTTATTTTTTTTATTTATTTTCTAAAATAAAAACTACATATCAGATAAGGACGATTAATGCATTAAAATAAGCGCCAGGTCCTCGTCCTTAAAAAGGGAAACTTCTTTGTCCAAATGCCGTTTGCTCTATCTCTTGAAGTTTAGGAGTTGTAGAACACTTTTTGGAGTGGTAGCTGGCCAAAAACATGTGCTTTTTCCGTCATAACTCCCAAACCATACATCCTACAAGGACGATTTATGCACCAAATTGTTTCTAATACATATATACACAAGACTGCATACTCAGAAAAAAGTTTTCTGAAATTTGATTTTTTTCAAGAATCTTAGTTAAAATTTTTTACAGAATCATAGTTTTTGACGTCGTTTTTTGCGATTTTTTTGATTTTTTTGCCATAACTTCTAAACCATACATCATAAAAGGACGATTTATGCATCAAAATGTTCCTTAAGCTACTGCCCACAAGACTGTATCCTTGAAATAATTTTAAAAATTAGATTTCATGTTAATTTCATGTGTCCTTTTTTGTCAATTTTTATTTTTTTTATTTATTTTCTAAAATAAAAACTACATATCAGATAAGGACGATTCATGCATTAAAATAAGCGCCAGGTCCTCGTCCTTAAGAAGGGATACTTCTTGGTCCAAATGCATTTTGCTCTATCTCTTGTAGTTTAGGAGTTGTAGAACACTTTTTGGAGTGGTAGCTGGCCAAAAACATGTGCTTTTTCCGTCATAACTCCCAAACCATACATCCTACAAGGACGATTTATGCACCAAATTGTTTCTAATACATATATACACAAGACTGCATACTCAGAAAAAAGTTCTCTGAAATTTGATTTTTTTCAAGAATCTTAGTTAAAATTTTTTACATGAATCATAGTTTTTGACGTCGTTTTTTGCGATTTTTTTTATTTTTTTGCCATAACTTCTAAACCATACATCATAAAAGGACGATTTATGCATCAAAATGTTCCTTAAGCTACTGCCCACAAGACTGTATCCTTGAAATAATTTTAAAAATTAGATTTCATGTTAATTTCATGTGTCCTTTTTCGCCAATTTTTATTTTTTTTATTTATTTTCTAAAATAAAAACTACATATCAGATAAGGACGATTCATGCATTAAAATAAGCGCCAGGTCCCCGTCCTTAAGAAGGGATACTTCTTTGTCCAAATGCATTTTGCTCTATCTCTTGTAGTTTAGGAGTTGTAGAACACTTTTTGGAGTGGTAGCTGGCCAAAAACATGTGCTTTTTCCGTCATAACTCCCAAACCATACATCCTACAAGGACGATTTATGCACCAAATTGTTTCTTATACATATATACACAAGACTGCATACTCAGAAAAAAGTTTTCTGAAATTTGATTTTTTTCAAGAATCTTAGTTAAAATTTTTTACATGAATCATAGTTTTTGACGTGGTTTTTTGCGATTTTTTTGATTTTTTTGCCATAACTTCTAAACCATACATCATAAAAGGACGATTTATGCATCAAAATGTTCCTTAAGCTACTGCCCACAAGACTGTATCCTTGAAATAATTTTAAAAATTAGATTTCATGTTAATTTCATGTGTCCTTTTTTGTCAATTTTTATTTTTTTTATTTATTTTCTAAAATAAAAACTACATATCAGATAAGGACGATTTATGCATTAAAATAAGCGCCAGGTCCTCGTCCTTAAAAAGGGAAACTTCTTTGTCCAAATGCCGTTTGCTCTATCTCTTGAAGTTTAGGAGTTGTAGAACACTTTTTGGAGTGGTAGCTGGCCAAAAACATGTGCTTTTTCCGTCATAACTCCCAAACCATACATCCTACAAGGACGATTTATGCACCAAATTGTTTCTAATACATATATACACAAGACTGCATACTCAGAAAAAAGTTTTCTGAAATTTGATTTTTTTCAAGAATCTTAGTTAAAATTTTTTACAGAATCATAGTTTTTGACGTCGTTTTTTGCGATTTTTTTGATTTTTTTGCCATAACTTCTAAACCATACATCATAAAAGGACGATTTATGCATCAAAATGTTCCTTAAGCTACTGCCCACAAGACTGTATCCTTGAAATAATTTTAAAAATTAGATTTCATGTTAATTTCATGTGTCCTTTTTTGTCAATTTTTATTTTTTTTATTTATTTTCTAAAATAAAAACTACATATCAGATAAGGACGATTCATGCATTAAAATAAGCGCCAGGTCCTCGTCCTTAAGAAGGGATACTTCTTGGTCCAAATGCATTTTGCTCTATCTCTTGTAGTTTAGGAGTTGTAGAACACTTTTTGGAGTGGTAGCTGGCCAAAAACATGTGCTTTTTCCGTCATAACTCCCAAACCATACATCCTACAAGGACGATTTATGCACCAAATTGTTTCTAATACATATATACACAAGACTGCATACTCAGAAAAAAGTTCTCTGAAATTTGATTTTTTTCAAGAATCTTAGTTAAAATTTTTTACATGAATCATAGTTTTTGACGTCGTTTTTTGCGATTTTTTTGATTTTTTTGCCATAACTTCTAAACCATACATCATAAAAGGACGATTTATGCATCAAAATGTTCCTTAAGCTACTGCCCACAAGACTGTATCCTTGAAATAATTTTAAAAATTAGATTTCATGTTAATTTCATGTGTCCTTTTTTGTCAATTTTTATTTTTTTTATTTATTTTCTAAAATAAAAACTACATATCAGATAAGGACGATTTATGCATTAAAATAAGCGCCAGGTCCTCGTCCTTAAAAAGGGAAACTTCTTTGTCCAAATGCCGTTTGCTCTATCTCTTGAAGTTTAGGAGTTGTAGAACACTTTTTGGAGTGGTAGCTGGCCAAAAACATGTGCTTTTTCCGTCATAACTCCCAAACCATACATCCTACAAGGACGATTTATGCACCAAATTGTTTCTAATACATATATACACAAGACTGCATACTCAGAAAAAAGTTTTCTGAAATTTGATTTTTTTCAAGAATCTTAGTTAAAATTTTTTACAGAATCATAGTTTTTGACGTCGTTTTTTGCGATTTTTTTGATTTTTTTGCCATAACTTCTAAACCATACATCATAAAAGGACGATTTATGCATCAAAATGTTCCTTAAGCTACTGCCCACAAGACTGTATCCTTGAAATAATTTTAAAAATTAAATTTCATGTTAATTTCATGTGTCCTTTTTTGTCAATTTTTATTTTTTTTATTTATTTTCTAAAATAAAAACTACATATCAGATAAGGACGATTCATGCATTAAAATAAGCGCCAGGTCCTCGTCCTTAAGAAGGGATACTTCTTGGTCCAAATGCATTTTGCTCTATCTCTTGTAGTTTAGGAGTTGTAGAACACTTTTTGGAGTGGTAGCTGGCCAAAAACATGTGCTTTTTCCGTCATAACTCCCAAACCATACATCCTACAAGGACGATTTATGCACCAAATTGTTTCTAATACATATATACACAAGACTGCATACTCAGAAAAAAGTTCTCTGAAATTTGATTTTTTTCAAGAATCTTAGTTAAAATTTTTTACATGAATCATAGTTTTTGACGTCGTTTTTTTGCGATTTTTTTGATTTTTTTGATTTTTTTGCCATAACTTCTAAACCATACATCATAAAAGGACGATTTATGCATCAAAATGTTCCTTAAGCTACTGCCCACAAGATTGTATCCTTGAAATAATTTTAAAAATTAGATTTCATGTTAATTTCATGTGTCCTTTTTTGTCAATTTTTATTTTTTTTATTTATTTTCTAAAATAAAAACTATATATCAGATAAGGACGATTCATGCATTAAAATAAGCGCCAGGTCCTCGTCCTTAAGAAGGGATACTTCTTGGTCCAAATGCATTTTGCTCTATCTCTTGTAGTTTAGGAGTTGTAGAACACTTTTTGGAGTGGTAGCTGGCCAAAAACATGTGCTTTTTCCGTCATAACTCCCAAACCATACATCCTACAAGGACGATTTATGCACCAAATTGTTTCTAATACATATATACACAAGACTGCATACTCAGAAAAAAGTTTTCTGAAATTTGATTTTTTTCAAGAATCTTAGTTAAAATTTTTTACATGAATCATAGTTTTTGACGTGGTTTTTTGCGATTTTTTTGATTTTTTTGCCATAACTTCTAAACCATACATCATAAAAGGACGATTTATGCATCAAAATGTTCCTTAAGCTACTGCCCACAAGACTGTGTCCTTGAAATAATTTTAAAAATTAGATTTCATGTTAATTTCATGTGTCCTTTTTTGTCAATTTTTATTTTTTTATTTATTTTCTAAAATAAAAACTACATATCAGATAAGGACGATTCATGCATTAAAATAAGCGCCAGGTCCTCGTCCTTAAAAAGGGAAACTTCTTTGTCCAAATGCCGTTTGCTCTATCTCTTGAAGTTTAGGAGTTGTAGAACACTTTTTGGAGTGGTAGCTGGCCAAAAACATGTGCTTTTTCCGTCATAACTCCCAAACCATACATCCTACAAGGACGATTTATGCACCAAATTGTTTCTAATACATATATACACAAGACTGCATACTCAGAAAAAAGTTTTCTGAAATTTGATTTTTTTCAAGAATCTTAGTTAAAATTTTTTACAGAATCATAGTTTTTGACGTCGTTTTTTGCGATTTTTTTGATTTTTTTGCCATAACTTCTAAACCATACATCATAAAAGGACGATTTATGCATCAAAATGTTCCTTAAGCTACTGCCCACAAGACTGTATCCTTGAAATAATTTTAAAAATTAGATTTCATGTTAATTTCATGTGTCCTTTTTTGTCAATTTTTATTTTTTTTATTTATTTTCTAAAATAAAAACTACATATCAGATAAGGACGATTCATGCATTAAAATAAGCGCCAGGTCCTCGTCCTTAAAAAGGGATACTTCTTGGTCCAAATGCATTTTGCTCTATCTCTTGTAGTTTAGGAGTTGTAGAACACTTTTTGGAGTGGTAGCTGGCCAAAAACATGTGCTTTTTCCGTCATAACTCCCAAACCATACATCCTACAAGGACGATTTATGCACCAAATTGTTTCTAATACATATATACACAAGACTGCATACTCAGAAAAAAGTTTTCTGAAATTTGATTTTTTTCAAGAATCTTAGTTAAAATTTTTTACATGAATCATAGTTTTTGACGTGGTTTTTTGCGATTTTTTTGATTTTTTTGCCATAACTTCTAAACCATACATCATAAAAGGGCGATTTATGCATCAAAATGTTCCTTAAGCTACTGCCCACAAGACTGTGTCCTTGAAATAATTTTAAAAATTAGATTTCATGTTAATTTCATGTGTCCTTTTTTGTCAATTTTTATTTTTTTATTTATTTTCTAAAATAAAAACTACATATCAGATAAGGACGATTCATGCATTAAAATAAGCGCCAGGTCCTCGTCCTTAAAAAGGGAAACTTCTTTGTCCAAATGCCGTTTGCTCTATCTCTTGAAGTTTAGGAGTTGTAGAACACTTTTTGGAGTGGTAGCTGGCCAAAAACATGTGCTTTTTCCGTCATAACTCCCAAACCATACATCCTACAAGGACGATTTATGCACCAAATTGTTTCTAATACATATATACACAAGACTGCATACTCAGAAAAAAGTTTTCTGAAATTTGATTTTTTTCAAGAATCTTAGTTAAAATTTTTTACAGAATCATAGTTTTTGACGTCGTTTTTTGCGATTTTTTTGATTTTTTTGCCATAACTTCTAAACCATACATCATAAAAGGACGATTTATGCATCAAAATGTTCCTTAAGCTACTGCCCACAAGACTGTATCCTTGAAATAATTTTAAAAATTAGATTTCATGTTAATTTCATGTGTCCTTTTTTGTCAATTTTTATTTTTTTTATTTATTTTCTAAAATAAAAACTACATATCAGATAAGGACGATTCATGCATTAAAATAAGCGCCAGGTCCTCGTCCTTCAGAAGGGATACTTCTTGGTCCAAATGCATTTTGCTCTATCTCTTGTAGTTTAGGAGTTGTAGAACACTTTTTGGAGTGGTAGCTGGCCAAAAACATGTGCTTTTTCCGTCATAACTCCCAAACCATACATCCTACAAGGACGATTTATGCACCAAATTGTTTCTAATACATATATACACAAGACTGCATACTCAGAAAAAAGTTTTCTGAAATTTGATTTTTTTCAAGAATCTTAGTTAAAATTTTTTACATGAATCATAGTTTTTGACGTCGTTTTTTGCGATTTTTTTGATTTTTTTGCCATAACTTCTAAACCATACATCATAAAAGGGCGATTTATGCATCAAAATGTTCCTTAAGCTACTGCCCACAAGACTGTATCCTTGAAATAATTTTAAAAATTAGATTTCATGTTAATTTCATGTGTCCTTTTTTGTCAATTTTTATTTTTTTTATTTATTTTCTAAAATAAAAACTACATATCAGATAAGGACGATTCATGCATTAAAATAAGCGCCAGGTCCTCGTCCTTAAAAAGGGATACTTCTTGGTCCAAATGCATTTTGCTCTATCTCTTGTAGTTTAGGAGTTGTAGAACACTTTTTGGAGTGGTAGCTGGCCAAAAACATGTGCTTTTTCCGTCATAACTCCCAAACCATACATCCTACAAGGACGATTTATGCACCAAATTGTTTCTAATACATATATACACAAGACTGCATACTCAGAAAAAAGTTTTCTGAAATTTGATTTTTTTCAAGAATCTTAGTTAAAATTTTTTACATGAATCATAGTTTTTGACGTGGTTTTTTGCGATTTTTTTGATTTTTTTGCCATAACTTCTAAACCATACATCATAAAAGGACGATTTATGCATCAAAATGTTCCTTAAGCTACTGCCCACAAGACTGTGTCCTTGAAATAATTTTAAAAATTAGATTTCATGTTAATTTCATGTGTCCTTTTTTGTCAATTTTTATTTTTTTATTTATTTTCTAAAATAAAAACTACATATCAGATAAGGTCGATTCATGCATTAAAATAAGCGCCAGGTCCTCGTCCTTAAAAAGGGAAACTTCTTTGTCCAAATGCCGTTTGCTCTATCTCTTGAAGTTTAGGAGTTGTAGAACACTTTTTGGAGTGGTAGCTGGCCAAAAACATGTGCTTTTTCCGTCATAACTCCCAAACCATACATCCTACAAGGACGATTTATGCACCAAATTGTTTCTAATACATATATACACAAGACTGCATACTCAGAAAAAAGTTTTCTAGAACACTTTTTGGAGTGGTAGCTGGCCAAAAACATGTGCTTTTTCCGTCATAACTCCCAAACCATACATCCTACAAGGACGATTTATGCACCAAATTGTTTCTAATACATATATACACAAGACTGCATACTCAGAAAAAAGTTTTCTGAAATTTGATTTTTTTCAAGAATCTTAGTTAAAATTTTTTACAGAATCATAGTTTTTGACGTCGTTTTTTGCGATTTTTTTGATTTTTTTGCCATAACTTCTAAACCATACATCATAAAAGGACGATTTATGCATCAAAATGTTCCTTAAGCTACTGCCCACAAGACTGTATCCTTGAAATAATTTTAAAAATTAGATTTCATGTTAATTTCATGTGTCCTTTTTTGTCAATTTTTATTTTTTTTATTTATTTTCTAAAATAAAAACTACATATCAGATAAGGACGATTCATGCATTAAAATAAGCGCCAGGTCCTCGTCCTTAAAAAGGAATACTTCTTGGTCCAAATGCATTTTGCTCTATCTCTTGTAGTTTAGGAGTTGTAGAACACTTTTTGGAGTGGTAGCTGGCCAAAAACATGTGCTTTTTCCGTCATAACTCCCAAACCATACATCCTACAAGGACGATTTATGCACCAAATTGTTTCTAATACATATATACACAAGACTGCATACTCAGAAAAAAGTTTTCTAAAATTTGATTTTTTTCAAGAATCTTAGTTAAAATTTTTTACATGAATCATAGTTTTTGACGTCGTTTTTTGCGATTTTTTGATTTTTTTGCCATAACTTCTAAACCATACATCATAAAAGGACGATTTATGCATCAAAATGTTCCTTAAGCTACTGCCCACAAGACTGTATCCTTGAAATAATTTTAAAAATTAGATTTCATGTTAATTTCATGTGTCCTTTTTCGCCAATTTTTATTTTTTTTATTTATTTTCTAAAATAAAAACTAAATACCAGATAAGGACGATTCATGCATTAAAATAAGCGCCAGGTCCTCGTCCTTAAGAAGGGATACTTCTTTGTCCAAATGCATTTTGCTCTATCTCTTGTAGTTTAGGAGTTGTAGAACACTTTTTGGAGTGGTAGCTGGCCAAAAACATGTGCTTTTTCCGTCATAACTCCCAAACCATACATCCTACAAGGACGATTTATGCACCAAATTGTTTCTTATACATATATACACAAGACTGCATACTCAGAAAAAAGTTTTCTGAAATTTGATTTTTTTCAAGAATCTTAGTTAAAATTTTTTACATGAATCATAGTTTTTGACGTCGTTTTTTGCGATTTTTTTGATTTTTTTGCCATAACTTCTAAACCATACATCATAAAAGGACGATTTATGCATCAAAATGTTCCTTAAGCTACTGCCCACAAGACTGTATCCTTGAAATAATTTTAAAAATTAGATTTCATGTTAATTTCATGTGTCCTTTTTTGTCAATTTTTATTTTTTTTATTTATTTTCTAAAATAAAAACTACATATCAGATAAGGACGATTCATGCATTAAAATAAGCGCCAGGTCCTCATCCTTAAGAAGGGATACTTCTTTGTCCAAATGCATTTTGCTCTATCTCTTGTAGTTTAGGAGTTGTAGAACACTTTTTGGAGTGGTAGCTGGCCAAAAACAAGTGCTTTTTCCGTCATAACTCCCAAACCATACATCCTACAAGGACGATTTATGCACCAAATTGTTTCTTATACATATATACACAAGACTGCATACTCAGAAAAAAGTTTTCTGAAATTTGATTTTTTTCAAGAATCTTAGTTAAAATTTTTTACATGAATCATAGTTTTTGACGTGGTTTTTTGCGATTTTTTTGATTTTTTTGCCATAACTTCTAAACCATACATCATAAAAGGACGATTTATGCATCAAAATGTTCCTTAAGCTACTGCCCACAAGATTGTATCCTTGAAATAATTTTAAAAATTAGATTTCATGTTAATTTCATGTGTCCTTTTTCGCCAATTTTTATTTTTTTTATTTATTTTCTAAAATAAAAACTAAATACCAGATAAGGACGATTCATGCATTAAAATAAGCGCCAGGTCCTCGTCCTTAAGAAGGGATACTTCTTTGTCCAAATGCATTTTGCTCTATCTCTTGTAGTTTAGGAGTTGTAGAACACTTTTTGGAGTGGTAGCTGGCCAAAAACATGTGCTTTTTCCGTCATAACTCCCAAACCATACATCCTACATGGACGATTTATGCACCAAATTGTTTCTTATACATATATACACAAGACTGCATACTCAGAAAAAAGTTTTCTGAAATTTGATTTTTTTCAAGAATCTTAGTTAAAATTTTTTACATGAATCATAGTTTTTGACGTCGTTTTTTGCGATTTTTTTGATTTTTTTGCCATAACTTCTAAACCATACATCATAAAAGGACGATTTATGCATCAAAATGTTCCTTAAGCTACTGCCCACAAGACTGTATCCTTGAAATAATTTTAAAAATTAGATTTCATGTTAATTTCATGTGTCCTTTTTTGTCAATTTTTATTTTTTTTATTTATTTTCTAAAATAAAAACTACATATCAGATAAGGACGATTCATGCATTAAAATAAGCGCCAGGTCCTCGTCCTTAAGAAGGGATACTTCTTGGTCCAAATGCATTTTGCTCTATCTCTTGTAGTTTAGGAGTTGTAGAACACTTTTTGGAGTGGTAGCTGGCCAAAAACATGTGCTTTTTCCGTCATAACTCCCAAACCATACATCCTACAAGGACGATTTATGCACCAAATTGTTTCTAATACATATATACACAAGACTGCATACTCAGAAAAAAGTTTTCTGAAATTTGATTTTTTTTCAAGAATCTTAGTTAAAATTTTTTACATGAATCATAGTTTTTGACGTGGTTTTTTGCGATTTTTTTGATTTTTTTGCCATAACTTCTAAACCATACATCATAAAAGGACGATTTATGCATCAAAATGTTCCTTAAGCTACTGCCCACAAGACTGTATCCTTGAAATAATTTTAAAAATTAGATTTCATGTTAATTTCATGTGTCCTTTTTTGTCAATTTTTATTTTTTTTATTTATTTTCTAAAATAAAAACTACATATCAGATAAGGACGATTCATGCATTAAAATAAGCGCCAGGTCCTCGTCCTTAAAAAGGGAAACTTCTTTGTCCAAATGCCGTTTGCTCTATCTCTTGAAGTTTAGGAGTTGTAGAACACTTTTTGGAGTGGTAGCTGGCCAAAAACATGTGCTTTTTCCGTCATAACTCCCAAACCATACATCCTACAAGGACGATTTATGCACCAAATTGTTTCTAATACATATATACACAAGACTGCATACTCAGAAAAAAGTTTTCTGAAATTTGATTTTTTTCAAGAATCTTAGTTAAAATTTTTTACATGAATCATAGTTTTTGACGTGGTTTTTTGCGATTTTTTTGATTTTTTTGCCATAACTTCTAAACCATACATCATAAAAGGACGATTTATGCATCAAAATGTTCCTTAAGCTACTGCCCACAAGACTGTATCCTTGAAATAATTTTAAAAATTAGATTTCATGTTAATTTCATGTGTCCTTTTTTGTCAATTTTTATTTTTTTTATTTATTTTCTAAAATAAAAACTACATATCAGATAAGGACGATTCATGCATTAAAATAAGCGCCAGGTCCTCGTCCTTAAAAAGGGAAACTTCTTTGTCCAAATGCCGTTTGCTCTATCTCTTGAAGTTTAGGAGTTGTAGAACACTTTTTGGAGTGGTAGCTGGCCAAAAACATGTGCTTTTTCCGTCATAACTCCCAAACCATACATCCTACAAGGACGATTTATGCACCAAATTGTTTCTAATACATATATACACAAGACTGCATACTCAGAAAAAAGTTCTCTGAAATTTGATTTTTTTCAAGAATCTTAGTTAAAATTTTTTACATGAATCATAGTTTTTGACGTGGTTTTTTGCGATTTTTTTGATTTTTTTGCCATAACTTCTAAACCATACATCATAAAAGGACGATTTATGCATCAAAATGTTCCTTAAGCTACTGCCCACAAGACTGTATCCTTGAAATAATTTTAAAAATTAGATTTCATGTTAATTTCATGTGTCCTTTTTTGTCAATTTTTATTTTTTTTATTTATTTTCTAAAATAAAAACTACATATCAGATAAGGACGATTCATGCATTAAAATAAGCGCCAGGTCCTCGTCCTTAAAAAGGAAAACTTCTTTGTCCAAATGCCGTTTGCTCTATCTCTTGAAGTTTAGGAGTTGTAGAACACTTTTTGGAGTGGTAGCTGGCCAAAAACATGTGCTTTTTCCGTCATAACTCCCAAACCATACATCCTACAAGGACGATTTATGCACCAAATTGTTTCTAATACATATATACACAAGACTGCATACTCAGAAAAAAGTTCTCTGAAATTTGATTTTTTTCAAGAATCTTAGTTAAAATTTTTTACATGAATCATAGTTTTTGACGTGGTTTTTTGCGATTTTTTTGATTTTTTTGCCATAACTTCTAAACCATACATCATAAAAGGACGATTTATGCATCAAAATGTTCCTTAAGCTACTGCCCACAAGACTGTATCCTTGAAATAATTTTAAAAATTAGATTTCATGTTAATTTCATGTGTCCTTTTTTGTCAATTTTTATTTTTTTTATTTATTTTCTAAAATAAAAACTACATATCAGATAAGGACGATTCATGCATTAAAATAAGCGCCAGGTCCTCGTCCTTAAAAAGGAAAACTTCTTTGTCCAAATGCCGTTTGCTCTATCTCTTGAAGTTTAGGAGTTGTAGAACACTTTTTGGAGTGGTAGCTGGCCAAAAACATGTGCTTTTTCCGTCATAACTCCCAAACCATACATCCTACAAGGACGATTTATGCACCAAATTGTTTCTAATACATATATACACAAGACTGCATACTCAGAAAAAAGTTTTCTGAAATTTGATTTTTTTCAAGAATCTTAGTTAAAATTTTTTACAGAATCATAGTTTTTGACGTCGTTTTTTGCGATTTTTTTGATTTTTTTGCCATAACTTCTAAACCATACATCATAAAAGGACGATTTATGCATCAAAATGTTCCTTAAGCTACTGCCCACAAGACTGTATCCTTGAAATAATTTTAAAAATTAGATTTCATGTTAATTTCATGTGTCCTTTTTTGTCAATTTTTATTTTTTTTATTTATTTTCTAAAATAAAAACTACATATCAGATAAGGACGATTCATGCATTAAAATAAGCGCCAGGTCCTCGTCCTTAAGAAGGGATACTTCTTGGTCCAAATGCATTTTGCTCTATCTCTTGTAGTTTAGGAGTTGTAGAACACTTTTTGGAGTGGTAGCTGGCAAAAAACATGTGCTTTTTCCGTCATAACTCCCAAACCATACATCCTACAAGGACGATTTATGCACCAAATTGTTTCTAATACATATATACACAAGACTGCATACTCAGAAAAAAGTTTTCTGAAATTTGATTTTTTTCAAGAATCTTAGTTAAAATTTTTTACATGAATCATAGTTTTTGACGTGGTTTCTTGCGATTTTTTTGATTTTTTTGCCATAACTTCTAAACCATACATCATAAAAGGACGATTTATGCATCAAAATGTTCCTTAAGCTACTGCCCACAAGACTGTATCCTTGAAATAATTTTAAAAATTAGATTTCATGTTAATTTCATGTGTCCTTTTTTGTCAATTTTTATTTTTTTTATTTATTTTCTAAAATAAAAACTACATATCAGATAAGGACGATTCATGCATTAAAATAAGCGCCAGGTCCTCGTCCTTAAAAAGGGAAACTTCTTTGTCCAAATGCCGTTTGCTCTATCTCTTGAAGTTTAGGAGTTGTAGAACACTTTTTGGAGTGGTAGCTGGCCAAAAACATGTGCTTTTTCCGTCAGAACTCCCAAACCATACATCCTACAAGGACGATTTATGCACCAAATTGTTTCTAATACATATATACACAAGACTGCATATTCAGAAAAAAGTTTTCTGAAATTTGATTTTTTTCAAGAATCTTAGTTAAAATTTTTTACATGAATCATAGTTTTTGACGTCGTTTTTTGCGATTTTTTTGATTTTTTTGCCATAACTTCTAAACCATACATCATAAAAGGACGATTTATGCATCAAAATGTTCCTTAAGCTACTGCCCACAAGACTGTATCCTTGAAATAATTTTAAAAATTAGATTTCATGTTAATTTCATGTGTCCTTTTTTGTCAATTTTTTTTTTTTTATTTATTTTCTAAAATAAAAACTACATATCAGATAAGGACGATTCATGCATTAAAATAAGCGCCAGGTCCTCGTCCTTAAAAAGGGAAACTTCTTTGTCCAAATGCCGTTTGCTCTATCTCTTGAAGTTTAGGAGTTGTAGAACACTTTTTGGAGTGGTAGCTGGCCAAAAACATGTGCTTTTTCCGTCATAACTCCCAAACCATACATCCTACAAGGACGATTTATGCACCAAATTGTTTCTAATACATATATACACAAGACTGCATACTCAGAAAAAAGTTTTCTGAAATTTGATTTTTTTCAAGAATCTTAGTTAAAATTTTTTACATGAATCATAGTTTTTGACGTCGTTTTTTGCGATTTTTTTGATTTTTTTGCCATAACTTCTAAACCATACATCATAAAAGGACGATTTATGCATCAAAATGTTCCTTAAGCTACTGCCCACAAGACTGTATCCTTGAAATAATTTTAAAAATTAGATTTCATGTTAATTTCATGTGTCCTTTTTTGTCAATTTTTATTTTTTTTATTTATTTTCTAAAATAAAAACTACATATCAGATAAGGACGATTCATGCATTAAAATAAGCGCCAGGTCCTCGTCCTTAAGAAGGGATACTTCTTGGTCCAAATGCATTTTGCTCTATCTCTTGTAGTTTAGGAGTTGTAGAACACTTTTTGGAGTGGTAGCTGGCCAAAAACATGTGCTTTTTCCGTCATAACTCCCAAACCATACATCCTACAAGGACGATTTATGCACCAAATTGTTTCTAATACATATATACACAAGACTGCATACTCAGAAAAAGTTTTCTGAAATTTGATTTTTTTCAAGAATCTTAGTTAAAATTTTTTACATGAATCATAGTTTTTGACGTGGTTTCTTGCGATTTTTTTGATTTTTTTGCCATAACTTCTAAACCATACATCATAAAAGGACGATTTATGCATCAAAATGTTCCTTAAGCTACTGCCCACAAGACTGTATCCTTGAAATAATTTTAAAAATTAGATTTCATGTTAATTTCATGTGTCCTTTTTTGTCAATTTTTATTTTTTTTATTTATTTTCTAAAATAAAAACTACATATCAGATAAGGACGATTCATGCATTAAAATAAGCGCCAGGTCCTCGTCCTTAAAAAGGCAAACTTCTTTGTCCAAATGCCGTTTGCTCTATCTCTTGAAGTTTAGGAGTTGTAGAACACTTTTTGGAGTGGTAGCTGGCCAAAAACATGTGCTTTTTCCGTCATAACTCCCAAACCATACATCCTACAAGGACGATTTATGCACCAAATTGTTTTTAATACATATATACACAAGACTGCATACTCAGAAAAAAGTTTTCTGAAATTTGATTTTTTTCAAGAATCTTAGTTAAAATTTTTTACAGAATCATAGTTTTTGACGTCGTTTTTTGCGATTTTTTTGATTTTTTTGCCATAACTTCTAAACCATACATCATAAAAGGACGATTTATGCATCAAAATGTTCCTTAAGCTACTGCCCACAAGACTGTATCCTTGAAATAATTTTAAAAATTAGATTTCATGTTAATTTCATGTGTCCTTTTTTGTCAATTTTTATTTTTTTTATTTATTTTCTAAAATAAAAACTACAATATCAGATAAGGACGATTCATGCATTAAAATAAGCGCCAGGTCCTCGTCCTTAAAAAGGGATACTTCTTGGTCCAAATGCATTTTGCTCTATCTCTTGTAGTTTAGGAGTTGTAGAACACTTTTTGGAGTGGTAGCTGGCCAAAAACATGTGCTTTTTCCGTCATAACTCCCAAACCATACATCCTACAAGGACGATTTATGCACCAAATTGTTTCTAATACATATATACACAAGACTGCATACTCAGAAAAAAGTTTTCTGAAATTTGATTTTTTTCAAGAATCTTAGTTAAAATTTTTTACATGAATCATAGTTTTTGACGTGGTTTTTTGCGATTTTTTTGATTTTTTTGCCATAACTTCTAAACCATACATCATAAAAGGGCGATTTATGCATCAAAATGTTCCTTAAGCTACTGCCCACAAGACTGTATCCTTGAAATAATTTTAAAAATTAGATTTCATGTTAATTTCATGTGTCCTTTTTTGTCAATTTTTATTTTTTTTATTTATTTTCTAAAATAAAAACTACATATCAGATAAGGACGATTCATGCATTAAAATAAGCGCCAGGTCCTCGTCCTTAAAAAGGGAAACTTCTTTGTCCAAATGCCGTTTGCTCTATCTCTTGAAGTTTAGGAGTTGTAGAACACTTTTTGGAGTGGTAGCTGGCCAAAAACATGTGCTTTTTCCGTCATAACTCCCAAACCATACATCCTACAAGGACGATTTATGCACCAAATTGTTTCTAATACATATATACACAAGACTGCATACTCAGAAAAAAGTTTTCTGAAATTTGATTTTTTTCAAGAATCTTAGTTAAAATTTTTTACATGAATCATAGTTTTTGACGTCGTTTTTTGCGATTTTTTTGATTTTTTTGCCATAACTTCTAAACCATACATCATAAAAGGACGATTTATGCATCAAAATGTTCCATAAGCTACTGCCCACAAGACTGTATCCTTGAAATAATTTTAAAAATTAGATTTCATGTTAATTTCATGTGTCCTTTTTCGCCAATTTTTATTTTTTTTATTTATTTTCTAAAATAAAAACTAAATACCAGATAAGGACGATTCATGCATTAAAATAAGCGCCAGGTCCTCGTCCTTAAGAAGGGATACTTCTTTGTCCAAATGCATTTTGCTCTATCTCTTGTAGTTTAGGAGTTGTAGAACACTTTTTGGAGTGGTAGCTGGCCAAAAACATGTGCTTTTTCCGTCATAACTCCCAAACCATACATCCTACAAGGACGATTTATGCACCAAATTGTTTCTTATACATATATACACAAGACTGCATACTCAGAAAAAAGTTTTCTGAAATTTGATTTTTTTCAAGAATCTTAGTTAAAATTTTTTACATGAATCATAGTTTTTGACGTCGTTTTTTGCGATTTTTTTGATTTTTTTGCCATAACTTCTAAACCATACATCATAAAAGGACGATTTATGCATCAAAATGTTCCTTAAGCTACTGCCCACAAGACTGTATCCTTGAAATAATTTTAAAAATTAGATTTCATGTTAATTTCATGTGTCCTTTTTTGTCAATTTTTATTTTTTTTATTTATTTTCTAAAATAAAAACTACATATCAGATAAGGACGATTCATGCATTAAAATAAGCGCCAGGTCCTCATCCTTAAGAAGGGATACTTCTTTGTCCAAATGCATTTTGCTCTATCTCTTGTAGTTTAGGAGTTGTAGAACACTTTTTGGAGTGGTAGCTGGCCAAAAACAAGTGCTTTTTCCGTCATAACTCCCAAACCATACATCCTACAAGGACGATTTATGCACCAAATTGTTTCTTATACATATATACACAAGACTGCATACTCAGAAAAAAGTTTTCTGAAATTTGATTTTTTTCAAGAATCTTAGTTAAAATTTTTTACATGAATCATAGTTTTTGACGTCGTTTTTTGCGATTTTTTTGATTTTTTTGCCATAACTTCTAAACCATACATCATAAAAGGACGATTTATGCATCAAAATGTTCCTTAAGCTACTGCCCACAAGATTGTATCCTTGAAATAATTTTAAAAATTAGATTTCATGTTAATTTCATGTGTCCTTTTTCGCCAATTTTTATTTTTTTTATTTATTTTCTAAAATAAAAACTAAATACCAGATAAGGACGATTCATGCATTAAAATAAGCGCCAGGTCCTCGTCCTTAAGAAGGGATACTTCTTTGTCCAAATGCATTTTGCTCTATCTCTTGTAGTTTAGGAGTTGTAGAACACTTTTTGGAGTGGTAGCTGGCCAAAAACATGTGCTTTTTCCGTCATAACTCCCAAACCATACATCCTACATGGACGATTTATGCACCAAATTGTTTCTTATACATATATACACAAGACTGCATACTCAGAAAAAAGTTTTCTGAAATTTGATTTTTTTCAAGAATCTTAGTTAAAATTTTTTACATGAATCATAGTTTTTGACGTCGTTTTTTGCGATTTTTTTGATTTTTTTGCCATAACTTCTAAACCATACATCATAAAAGGACGATTTATGCATCAAAATGTTCCTTAAGCTACTGCCCACAAGACTGTATCCTTGAAATAATTTTAAAAATTAGATTTCATGTTAATTTCATGTGTCCTTTTTTGTCAATTTTTATTTTTTTTATTTATTTTCTAAAATAAAAACTACATATCAGATAAGGACGATTCATGCATTAAAATAAGCGCCAGGTCCTCGTCCTTAAGAAGGGATACTTCTTGGTCCAAATGCATTTTGCTCTATCTCTTGTAGTTTAGGAGTTGTAGAACACTTTTTGGAGTGGTAGCTGGCCAAAAACATGTGCTTTTTCCGTCATAACTCCCAAACCATACATCCTACAAGGACGATTTATGCACCAAATTGTTTCTAATACATATATACACAAGACTGCATACTCAGAAAAAAGTTTTCTGTAGTTTGATTTTTTTCAAGAATCTTAGTTAAAATTTTTTACATGAATCATAGTTTTTGACGTGGTTTTTTGCGATTTTTTTGATTTTTTTGCCATAACTTCTAAACCATACATCATAAAAGGACGATTTATGCATCAAAATGTTCCTTAAGCTACTGCCCACAAGACTGTATCCTTGAAATAATTTTAAAAATTAGATTTCATGTTAATTTCATGTGTCCTTTTTTGTCAATTTTTATTTTTTTTATTTATTTTCTAAAATAAAAACTACATATCAGATAA
Source organism: Dichetophora obliterata (assembly GCA_963920525.1). Lineage (NCBI taxonomy): Eukaryota > Metazoa > Arthropoda > Insecta > Diptera > Sciomyzidae > Dichetophora > Dichetophora obliterata. The sequence continues at coordinate 1,815,142 of OY986438.1, read as the reverse complement.
GGACGATTCATGCATTAAAATAAGCGCCAGGTCCTCGTCCTTAAGAAGGGATACTTCTTGGTCCAAATGCATTTTGCTCTATCTCTTGTAGTTTAGGAGTTGTAGAACACTTTTTGGAGTGGTAGCTGGCCAAAAACATGTGCTTTTTCCGTCATAACTCCCAAACCATACATCCTACAAGGACGATTTATGCACCAAATTGTTTCTAATACATATATACACAAGACTGCATACTCAGAAAAAAGTTTTCTGAAATTTGATTTTTTTTCAAGAATCTTAGTTAAAATTTTTTACATGAATCATAGTTTTTGACGTGGTTTTTTGCGATTTTTTTGATTTTTTTGCCATAACTTCTAAACCATACATCATAAAAGGACGATTTATGCATCAAAATGTTCCTTAAGCTACTGCCCACAAGACTGTATCCTTGAAATAATTTTAAAAATTAGATTTCATGTTAATTTCATGTGTCCTTTTTTGTCAATTTTTATTTTTTTTATTTATTTTCTAAAATAAAAACTACATATCAGATAAGGACGATTCATGCATTAAAATAAGCGCCAGGTCCTCGTCCTTAAAAAGGGAAACTTCTTTGTCCAAATGCCGTTTGCTCTATCTCTTGAAGTTTAGGAGTTGTAGAACACTTTTTGGAGTGGTAGCTGGCCAAAAACATGTGCTTTTTCCGTCATAACTCCCAAACCATACATCCTACAAGGACGATTTATGCACCAAATTGTTTCTAATACATATATACACAAGACTGCATACTCAGAAAAAAGTTTTCTGAAATTTGATTTTTTTTCAAGAATCTTAGTTAAAATTTTTTACATGAATCATAGTTTTTGACGTGGTTTTTTGCGATTTTTTTGATTTTTTTGCCATAACTTCTAAACCATACATCATAAAAGGACGATTTATGCATCAAAATGTTCCTTAAGCTACTGCCCACAAGACTGTATCCTTGAAATAATTTTAAAAATTAGATTTCATGTTAATTTCATGTGTCCTTTTTTGTCAATTTTTATTTTTTTTATTTATTTTCTAAAATAAAAACTACATATCAGATAAGGACGATTCATGCATTAAAATAAGCGCCAGGTCCTCGTCCTTAAGAAGGGATACTTCTTGGTCCAAATGCATTTTGCTCTATCTCTTGTAGTTTAGGAGTTGTAGAACACTTTTTGGAGTGGTAGCTGGCCAAAAACATGTGCTTTTTCCGTCATAACTCCCAAACCATACATCCTACAAGGACGATTTATGCACCAAATTGTTTCTAATACATATATACACAAGACTGCATACTCAGAAAAAAGTTTTCTGAAATTTGATTTTTTTCAAGAATCTTAGTTAAAATTTTTTACATGAATCATAGTTTTTGACGTGGTTTCTTGCGATTTTTTTGATTTTTTTGCCATAACTTCTAAACCATACATCATAAAAGGACGATTTATGCATCAAAATGTTCCTTAAGCTACTGCCCACAAGACTGTATCCTTGAAATAATTTTAAAAATTAGATTTCATGTTAATTTCATGTGTCCTTTTTTGTCAATTTTTATTTTTTTTATTTATTTTCTAAAATAAAAACTACATATCAGATAAGGACGATTCATGCATTAAAATAAGCGCCAGGTCCTCGTCCTTAAAAAGGGAAACTTCTTTGTCCAAATGCCGTTTGCTCTATCTCTTGAAGTTTAGGAGTTGTAGAACACTTTTTGGAGTGGTAGCTGGCCAAAAACATGTGCTTTTTCCGTCAGAACTCCCAAACCATACATCCTACAAGGACGATTTATGCACCAAATTGTTTCTAATACATATATACACAAGACTGCATATTCAGAAAAAAGTTTTCTGAAATTTGATTTTTTTCAAGAATCTTAGTTAAAATTTTTTACATGAATCATAGTTTTTGACGTCGTTTTTTGCGATTTTTTTGATTTTTTTGCCATAACTTCTAAACCATACATCATAAAAGGACGATTTATGCATCAAAATGTTCCTTAAGCTACTGCCCACAAGACTGTATCCTTGAAATAATTTTAAAAATTAGATTTCATGTTAATTTCATGTGTCCTTTTTTGTCAATTTTTATTTTTTTTATTTATTTTCTAAAATAAAAACTACATATCAGATAAGGACGATTCATGCATTAAAATAAGCGCCAGGTCCTCGTCCTTAAGAAGGGATACTTCTTGGTCCAAATGCATTTTGCTCTATCTCTTGTAGTTTAGGAGTTGTAGAACACTTTTTGGAGTGGTAGCTGGCCAAAAACATGTGCTTTTTCCGTCATAACTCCCAAACCATACATCCTACAAGGACGATTTATGCACCAAATTGTTTCTAATACATATATACACAAGACTGCATACTCAGAAAAAGTTGTCTGAAATTTGATTTTTTTCAAGAATCTTAGTTAAAATTTTTTACATGAATCATAGTTTTTGACGTGGTTTCTTGCGATTTTTTTGATTTTTTTGCCATAACTTCTAAACCATACATCATAAAAGGACGATTTATGCATCAAAATGTTCCTTAAGCTACTGCCCACAAGACTGTATCCTTGAAATAATTTTAAAAATTAGATTTCATGTTAATTTCATGTGTCCTTTTTTGTCAATTTTTATTTTTTTTATTTATTTTCTAAAATAAAAACTACATATCAGATAAGGACGATTCATGCATTAAAATAAGCGCCAGGTCCTCGTCCTTAAAAAGGGAAACTTCTTTGTCCAAATGCCGTTTGCTCTATCTCTTGAAGTTTAGGAGTTGTAGAACACTTTTTGGAGTGGTAGCTGGCCAAAAACATGTGCTTTTTCCGTCATAACTCCCAAACCATACATCCTACAAGGACGATTTATGCACCAAATTGTTTCTAATACATATATACACAAGACTGCATATTCAGAAAAAAGTTTTCTGAAATTTGATTTTTTTCAAGAATCTTAGTTAAAATTTTTTACATGAATCATAGTTTTTGACGTCGTTTTTTGCGATTTTTTTGATTTTTTTGCCATAACTTCTAAACCATACATCATAAAAGGACGATTTATGCATCAAAATGTTCCTTAAGCTACTGCCCACAAGACTGTATCCTTGAAATAATTTTAAAAATTAGATTTCATGTTAATTTCATGTGTCCTTTTTTGTCAATTTTTATTTTTTTTATTTATTTTCTAAAATAAAAACTACATATCAGATAAGGACGATTCATGCATTAAAATAAGCGCCAGGTCCTCGTCCTTAAAAAGGGAAACTTCTTTGTCCAAATGCCGTTTGCTCTATCTCTTGAAGTTTAGGAGTTGTAGAACACTTTTTGGAGTGGTAGCTGGCCAAAAACATGTGCTTTTTCCGTCATAACTCCCAAACCATACATCCTACAAGGACGATTTATGCACCAAATTGTTTCTAATACATATATACACAAGACTGCATACTCAGAAAAAAGTTTTCTGAAATTTGATTTTTTTCAAGAATCTTAGTTAAAATTTTTTACATGAATCATAGTTTTTGACGTGGTTTTTGCGATTTTTTTGATTTTTTTGCCATAACTTCTAAACCATACATCATAAAAGGACGATTTATGCATCAAAATGTTCCTTAAGCTACTGCCCACAAGACTGTATCCTTGAAATAATTTTAAAAATTAGATTTCATGTTAATTTCATGTGTCCTTTTTTGTCAATTTTTATTTTTTTTATTTATTTTCTAAAATAAAAACTACATATCAGATAAGGACGATTCATGCATTAAAATAAGCGCTAGGTCCTCGTCCTTAAGAAGGGATACTTCTTGGTCCAAATGCATTTTGCTCTATCTCTTGTAGTTTAGGAGTTGTAGAACACTTTTTGGAGTGGTAGCTGGCCAAAAACATGTGCTTTTTCCGTCATAACTCCCAAACCATACATCCTACAAGGACGATTTATGCACCAAATTGTTTCTAATACATATATACACAAGACTGCATACTCAGAAAAAAGTTTTCTGAAATTTGATTTTTTTTCAAGAATCTTAGTTAAAATTTTTTACATGAATCATAGTTTTTGACGTCGTTTTTTGCGATTTTTTTGATTTTTTTGCCATAACTTCTAAACCATACATCATAAAAGGACGATTTATGCATCAAAATGTTCCTTAAGCTACTGCCCACAAGACTGTATCCTTGAAATAATTTTAAAAATTAGATTTCATGTTAATTTCATGTGTCCTTTTTTGTCAATTTTTATTTTTTTTATTTATTTTCTAAAATAAAAACTACATATCAGATAAGGACGATTCATGCATTAAAATAAGCGCCAGGTCCTCGTCCTTAAAAAGGGAAACTTCTTTGTCCAAATGCCGTTTGCTCTATCTCTTGAAGTTTAGGAGTTGTAGAACACTTTTTGGAGTGGTAGCTGGCCAAAAACATGTGCTTTTTCCGTCAGAACTCCCAAACCATACATCCTACAAGGACGATTTATGCACCAAATTGTTTCTAATACATATATACACAAGACTGCATATTCAGAAAAAAGTTTTCTGAAATTTGATTTTTTTCAAGAATCTTAGTTAAAATTTTTTACATGAATCATAGTTTTTGACGTCGTTTTTTGCGATTTTTTTGATTTTTTTGCCATAACTTCTAAACCATACATCATAAAAGGACGATTTATGCATCAAAATGTTCCTTAAGCTACTGCCCACAAGACTGTATCCTTGAAATAATTTTAAAAATTAGATTTCATGTTAATTTCATGTGTCCTTTTTTGTCAATTTTTATTTTTTTTATTTATTTTCTAAAATAAAAACTACATATCAGATAAGGACGATTCATGCATTAAAATAAGCGCCAGGTCCTCGTCCTTAAGAAGGGATACTTCTTGGTCCAAATGCATTTTGCTCTATCTCTTGTAGTTTAGGAGTTGTAGAACACTTTTTGGAGTGGTAGCTGGCCAAAAACATGTGCTTTTTCCGTCATAACTCCCAAACCATACATCCTACAAGGACGATTTATGCACCAAATTGTTTCTAATACATATATACACAAGACTGCATACTCAGAAAAAGTTGTCTGAAATTTGATTTTTTTCAAGAATCTTAGTTAAAATTTTTTACATGAATCATAGTTTTTGACGTGGTTTCTTGCGATTTTTTTGATTTTTTTGCCATAACTTCTAAACCATACATCATAAAAGGACGATTTATGCATCAAAATGTTCCTTAAGCTACTGCCCACAAGACTGTATCCTTGAAATAATTTTAAAAATTAGATTTCATGTTAATTTCATGTGTCCTTTTTTGTCAATTTTTATTTTTTTTATTTATTTTCTAAAATAAAAACTACATATCAGATAAGGACGATTCATGCATTAAAATAAGCGCCAGGTCCTCGTCCTTAAAAAGGGAAACTTCTTTGTCCAAATGCCGTTTGCTCTATCTCTTGAAGTTTAGGAGTTGTAGAACACTTTTTGGAGTGGTAGCTGGCCAAAAACATGTGCTTTTTCCGTCATAACTCCCAAACCATACATCCTACAAGGACGATTTATGCACCAAATTGTTTCTAATACATATATACACAAGACTGCATATTCAGAAAAAAGTTTTCTGAAATTTGATTTTTTTCAAGAATCTTAGTTAAAATTTTTTACATGAATCATAGTTTTTGACGTCGTTTTTTGCGATTTTTTTGATTTTTTTGCCATAACTTCTAAACCATACATCATAAAAGGACGATTTATGCATCAAAATGTTCCTTAAGCTACTGCCCACAAGACTGTATCCTTGAAATAATTTTAAAAATTAGATTTCATGTTAATTTCATGTGTCCTTTTTTGTCAATTTTTATTTTTTTTATTTATTTTCTAAAATAAAAACTACATATCAGATAAGGACGATTCATGCATTAAAATAAGCGCCAGGTCCTCGTCCTTAAAAAGGGAAACTTCTTTGTCCAAATGCCGTTTGCTCTATCTCTTGAAGTTTAGGAGTTGTAGAACACTTTTTGGAGTGGTAGCTGGCCAAAAACATGTGCTTTTTCCGTCATAACTCCCAAACCATACATCCTACAAGGACGATTTATGCACCAAATTGTTTCTAATACATATATACACAAGACTGCATACTCAGAAAAAAGTTTTCTGAAATTTGATTTTTTTCAAGAATCTTAGTTAAAATTTTTTACATGAATCATAGTTTTTGACGTGGTTTTTTGCGATTTTTTTGATTTTTTTGCCATAACTTCTAAACCATACATCATAAAAGGACGATTTATGCATCAAAATGTTCCTTAAGCTACTGCCCACAAGACTGTATCCTTGAAATAATTTTAAAAATTAGATTTCATGTTAATTTCATGTGTCCTTTTTTGTCAATTTTTATTTTTTTTATTTATTTTCTAAAATAAAAACTACATATCAGATAAGGACGATTCATGCATTAAAATAAGCGCTAGGTCCTCGTCCTTAAGAAGGGATACTTCTTGGTCCAAATGCATTTTGCTCTATCTCTTGTAGTTTAGGAGTTGTAGAACACTTTTTGGAGTGGTAGCTGGCCAAAAACATGTGCTTTTTCCGTCATAACTCCCAAACCATACATCCTACAAGGACGATTTATGCACCAAATTGTTTCTAATACATATATACACAAGACTGCATACTCAGAAAAAAGTTTTCTGAAATTTGATTTTTTTCAAGAATCTTAGTTAAAATTTTTTACATGAATCATAGTTTTTGACGTCGTTTTTTGCGATTTTTTTGATTTTTTTGCCATAACTTCTAAACCATACATCATAAAAGGACGATTTATGCATCAAAATGTTCCTTAAGCTACTGTCCACAAGACTGTATCCTTGAAATAATTTTAAAAATTAGATTTCATGTTAATTTCATGTGTCCTTTTTTGTCAATTTTTATTTTTTTTATTTATTTTCTAAAATAAAAACTACATATCAGATAAGGACGATTCATGCATTAAAATAAGCGCCAGGTCCTCGTCCTTAAGAAGGGATACTTCTTGGTCCAAATGCATTTTGCTCTATCTCTTGTAGTTTAGGAGTTGTAGAACACTTTTTGGAGTGGTAGCTGGCCAAAAACATGTGCTTTTTCCGTCATAACTCCCAAACCATACATCCTACAAAGACGATTTATGCACCAAATTGTTTCTAATACATATATACACAAGACTGCATACTCAGAAAAAAGTTTTCTGAAATTTGATTTTTTTCAAGAATCTTAGTTAAAATTTTTTACATGAATCATAGTTTTTGACGTGGTTTTTTGCGATTTTTTTGATTTTTTTGCCATAACTTCTAAACCATACATCATAAAAGGACGATTTATGCATCAAAATGTTCCTTAAGCTACTGCCCACAAGACTGTATCCTTGAAATAATTTTAAAAATTAGATTTCATGTTAATTTCATGTGTCCTTTTTTGTCAATTTTTATTTTTTTTATTTATTTTCTAAAATAAAAACTACATATCAGATAAGGACGATTCATGCATTAAAATAAGCGCCAGGTCCTCGTCCTTAAAAAGGGAAACTTCTTTGTCCAAATGCCGTTTGCTCTATCTCTTGAAGTTTAGGAGTTGTAGAACACTTTTTGGAGTGGTAGCTGGCCAAAAACATGTGCTTTTTCCGTCATAACTCCCAAACCATACATCCTACAAGGACGATTTATGCACCAAATTGTTTCTAATACATATATACACAAGACTGCATACTCAGAAAAAAGTTTTCTGAAATTTGATTTTTTTCAAGAATCTTAGTTAAAATTTTTTACATGAATCATAGTTTTGGACGTCGTTTTTTGCGATTTTTTTGATTTTTTTGCCATAACTTCTAAACCATACATCATAAAAGGACGATTTATGCATCAAAATGTTCCTTAAGCTACTGCCCACAAGACTGTATCCTTGAAATAATTTTAAAAATTAGATTTCATGTTAATTTCATGTGTCCTTTTTTGTCAATTTTTATTTTTTTTATTTATTTTCTAAAATAAAAACTACATATCAGATAAGGACGATTCATGCATTAAAATAAGCGCCAGGTCCTCGTCCTTAAGAAGGGATACTTCTTGGTCCAAATGCATTTTGCTCTATCTCTTGTAGTTTAGGAGTTGTAGAACACTTTTTGGAGTGGTAGCTGGCCAAAAACATGTGCTTTTTCCGTCATAACTCCCAAACCATACATCCTACAAGGACGATTTATGCACCAAATTGTTTCTAATACATATATACACAAGACTGCATACTCAGAAAAAAGTTTTCTGAAATTTGATTTTTTTCAAGAATCTTAGTTAAAATTTTTTACATGAATCATAGTTTTTGACGTCGTTTTTTGCGATTTTTTTGATTTTTTTGCCATAACTTCTAAACCATACATCATAAAAGGACGATTTATGCATCAAAATGTTCCTTAAGCTACTGCCCACAAGACTGTATCCTTGAAATAATTTTAAAAATTAGATTTCATGTTAATTTCATGTGTCCTTTTTTGTCAATTTTTATTTTTTTTATTTATTTTCTTTTCATTTTCATTTTTATTCATTTTTTTCTGAAATTTGATTTTTTTCAAGAATCTTAGTTAAAATTTTTTACATGAATCATAGTTTTTGACGTCGTTTTTTGCGATTTTTTTTATTTTTTTGCCATAACTTCTAAACCATACATCATAAAAGGACGATTTATGCATCAAAATGTTCCTTAAGCTACTGCCCACAAGACTGTATCCTTGAAATAATTTTAAAAATTAGATTTCATGTTAATTTCATGTGTCCTTTTTTGTCAATTTTTATTTTTTTTATTTATTTTCTAAAATAAAAACTACATATCAGATAAGGACGATTCATGCATTAAAATAAGCGCCAGGTCCTCATCCTTAAGAAGGGATTCTTCTTTGTCCAAATGCATTTTGCTCTATCTCTTGTAGTTTAGGAGTTGTAGAACACTTTTTGGAGTGGTAGCTGGCCAAAAACATTTGCTTTTTCCGTCATAACTCCCAAACCATACATTCTACAAGGACGATTTATGCACCAAATTGTTTCTAATACATATATCCACAAGACTGCATACTCAGAAAAAAGTTTTCTGAAATTTGATTTTTTTCAAGAATCTTAGTTAAAATTTTTTACATGAATCATAGTTTTTGACGTCGTTTTTTGCGATTTTTTTGATTTTTTTGCCATAACTTCTAAACCATACATCATAAAAGGACAATTTATGCATCAAAATGTTCCTTAAGCTACTGCCCACAAGACTGTATCCTTGAAATAATTTTAAAAATTAGATTTCATGTTAATTTCATGTGTCCTTTTTTGTCAATTTTTATTTTTTTTATTTATTTTCTAAAATAAAAACTACATATCAGATAAGGACGATTCATGCATTAAAATAAGCGCCAGGTCCTCGTCCTTAAGAAAGGATACTTCTTGGTCCAAATGCATTTTGCTCTATCTCTTGTAGTTTAGGAGTTGTAGAACACTTTTTGGAGTGGTAGCTGTCCAAAAACATGTGCTTTTTCCGTCATAACTCCCAAACCATACATCCTACAAGGACGATTTATGCACCAAATTGTTTCTAATACATATATACACAAGACTGCATACTCAGAAAAAAGTTTTCTGAAATTTGATTTTTTTCAAGAATCTTAGTTAAAATTTTTTACATGAATCATAGTTTTTGACGTCGTTTTTTGCGATTTTTTTGATTTTTTTGCCATAACTTCTAAACCATACATCATAAAAGGACGATTTATGCATCAAAATGTTCCTTAAGCTACTGCCCACAAGACTGTATCCTTGAAATAATTTTAAAAATTAGATTTCATGTTAATTTCATGTGTCCTTTTTTGTCAATTTTTATTTTTTTTATTTATTTTCTAAAATAAAAACTACATATCAGATATGGACGATTCATGCATTAAAATAAGCGCCAGGTCCTCGTCCTTAAAAAGGGAAACTTCTTTGTCCAAATGCCGTTTGCTCTATCTCTTGAAGTTTAGGAGTTGTAGAACACTTTTTGGAGCGGTAGCTGGCCAAAAACATGTGCTTTTTCCGTCATAACTCCCAAACCATACATCCTACAAGGACGATTTATGCACCAAATTGTTTCTAATACATATATACACAAGACTGCATACTCAGAAAAAAGTTTTCTGAAATTTGATTTTTTTCAAGAATCTTAGTTAAAATTTTTTACATGAATCATAGTTTTTGACGTCGTTTTTTGCGATTTTTTTGATTTTTTTGCCATAACTTCTAAACCATACATCATAAAAGGACGATTTATGCATCAAAATGTTCCTTAAGCTACTGCCCACAAGACTGTATCCTTGAAATAATTTTAAAAATTAGATTTCATGTTAATTTCATGTGTCCTTTTTTGTCAATTTTTATTTTTTTTATTTATTTTCTTTTCATTTTCATTTTTATTCATTTTTTTCTGAAATTTGATTTTTTTCAAGAATCTTAGTTAAAATTTTTTACATGAATCATAGTTTTTGACGTCGTTTTTTGCGATTTTTTTTATTTTTTTGCCATAACTTCTAAACCATACATCATAAAAGGACGATTTATGCATCAAAATGTTCCTTAAGCTACTGCCCACAAGACTGTATCCTTGAAATAATTTTAAAAATTAGATTTCATGTTAATTTCATGTGTCCTTTTTTGTCAATTTTTATTTTTTTTTATTTATTTTCTAAAATAAAAACTACATATCAGATAAGGACGATTCATGCATTAAAATAAGCGCCAGGTCCTCATCCTTAAGAAGGGATACTTCTTTGTCCAAATGCATTTTGCTCTATCTCTTGTAGTTTAGGAGTTGTAGAACACTTTTTGGAGTGGTAGCTGGCCAAAAACATTTGCTTTTTCCGTCATAACTCCCAAACCATACATTCTACAAGGACGATTTATGCACCAAATTGTTTCTAATACATATATACACAAGACTGCATACTCAGAAAAAAGTTTTCTGAAATTTGATTTTTTTCAAGAATCTTAGTTAAAATTTTTTACATGAATCATAGTTTTTGACGTCGTTTTTTGCGATTTTTTTGATTTTTTTGCCATAACTTCTAAACCATACATCATAAAAGGACAATTTATGCATCAAAATGTTCCTTAAGCTACTGCCCACAAGACTGTATCCTTGAAATAATTTTAAAAATTAGATTTCATGTTAATTTCATGTGTCCTTTTTTGTCAATTTTTATTTTTTTTATTTATTTTCTAAAATAAAAACTACATATCAGATAAGGACGATTCATGCATTAAAATAAGCGCCAGGTCCTCATCCTTAAGAAGGGATACTTCTTTGTCCAAATGCATTTTGCTCTATCTCTTGTAGTTTAGGAGTTGTAGAACACTTTTTGGAGTGGTAGCTGGCCAAAAACATGTGCTTTTTCCGTCATAACTCCCAAACCATACATCCTACAAGGACGATTTATGCACCAAATTGTTTCTAATACATATATACACAAGACTGCATACTCAGAAAAAAATTTTCTGAAATTTGATTTTTTTCAAGAATCTTAGTTAAAATTTTTTACATGAATCATAGTTTTTGACGTCGTTTTTTGCGATTTTTTTGATTTTTTTGCCATAACTTCTAAACCATACATCACAAAAGGACGATTTATGCATCAAAATGTTCCTTAAGCTACTGCCCACAAGACTGTATCCTTGAAATAATTTTAAAAATTAGATTTCATGTTAATTTCATGTGTCCTTTTTTGTCAATTTTTATTTTTTTTATTTATTTTCTAAAATAAAAACTACATATCAGATATGGACGATTCATGCATTAAAATAAGCGCCAGGTCCTCGTCCTTAAAAAGGGAAACTTCTTTGTCCAAATGCCGTTTGCTCTATCTCTTGAAGTTTAGGAGTTGTAGAACACTTTTTGGAGCGGTAGCTGGCCAAAAACATGTGCTTTTTCCGTCATAACTCCCAAACCATACATCCTACAAGGACGATTTATGCACCAAATTGTTTCTAATACATATATACACAAGACTGCATACTCAGAAAAAAGTTTTCTGAAATTTGATTTTTTTCAAGAATCTTAGTTAAAATTTTTTACATGAATCATAGTTTTTGACGTCGTTTTTTGCGATTTTTTTGATTTTTTTGCCATAACTTCTAAACCATACATCATAAAAGGACGATTTATGCATCAAAATGTTCCTTAAGCTACTGCCCACAAGACTGTATCCTTGAAATAATTTTAAAAATTAGATTTCATGTTAATTTCATGTGTCCTTTTTTGTCAATTTTTATTTTTTTTATTTATTTTCTTTTCATTTTCATTTTTATTCATTTTTTTCTGAAATTTGATTTTTTTCAAGAATCTTAGTTAAAATTTTTTACATGAATCATAGTTTTTGACGTCGTTTTTTGCGATTTTTTTTATTTTTTTGCCATAACTTCTAAACCATACATCATAAAAGGACGATTTATGCATCAAAATGTTCCTTAAGCTACTGCCCACAAGACTGTATCCTTGAAATAATTTTAAAAATTAGATTTCATGTTAATTTCATGTGTCCTTTTTTGTCAATTTTTATTTTTTTTATTTATTTTCTAAAATAAAAACTACATATCAGATAAGGACGATTCATGCATTAAAATAAGCGCCAGGTCCTCATCCTTAAGAAGGGATACTTCTTTGTCCAAATGCATTTTGCTCTATCTCTTGTAGTTTAGGAGTTGTAGAACACTTTTTGGAGTGGTAGCTGGCCAAAAACATTTGCTTTTTCCGTCATAACTCCCAAACCATACATTCTACAAGGACGATTTATGCACCAAATTGTTTCTAATACATATATACACAAGACTGCATACTCAGAAAAAAGTTTTCTGAAATTTGATTTTTTTCAAGAATCTTAGTTAAAATTTTTTACATGAATCATAGTTTTTGACGTCGTTTTTTGCGATTTTTTTGATTTTTTTGCCATAACTTCTAAACCATACATCATAAAAGGACAATTTATGCATCAAAATGTTCCTTAAGCTACTGCCCACAAGACTGTATCCTTGAAATAATTTTAAAAATTAGATTTCATGTTAATTTCATGTGTCCTTTTTTGTCAATTTTTATTTTTTTTATTTATTTTCTAAAATAAAAACTACATATCAGATAAGGACGATTCATGCATTAAAATAAGCGCCAGGTCCTCATCCTTAAGAAGGGATACTTCTTTGTCCAAATGCATTTTGCTCTATCTCTTGTAGTTTAGGAGTTGTAGAACACTTTTTGGAGTGGTAGCTGGCCAAAAACATGTGCTTTTTCCGTCATAACTCCCAAACCATACATCCTACAAGGACGATTTATGCACCAAATTGTTTCTAATACATATATACACAAGACTGCATACTCAGAAAAAAGTTTTCTGAAATTTGATTTTTTTCAAGAATCTTAGTTAAAATTTTTTACATGAATCATAGTTTTTGACGTCGTTTTTTGCGATTTTTTTGATTTTTTTGCCATAACTTCTAAACCATACATCACAAAAGGACGATTTATGCATCAAAATGTTCCTTAAGCTACTGCCCACAAGACTGTATCCTTGAAATAATTTTAAAAATTAGATTTCATGTTAATTTCATGTGTCCTTTTTTGTCAATTTTTATTTTTTTTATTTATTTTCTTTTCATTTTCATTTTTATTCATTTTTTTCTGAAATTTGATTTTTTTCAAGAATCTTAGTTAAAATTTTTTACATGAATCATAGTTTTTGACGTCGTTTTTTGCGATTTTTTTTATTTTTTTGCCATAACTTCTAAACCATACATCATAAAAGGACGATTTATGCATCAAAATGTTCCTTAAGCTACTGCCCACAAGACTGTATCCTTGAAATAATTTTAAAAATTAGATTTCATGTTAATTTCATGTGTCCTTTTTTGTCAATTTTTATTTTTTTTATTTATTTTCTAAAATAAAAACTACATATCAGATAAGGACGATTCATGCATTAAAATAAGCGCCAGGTCCTCATCCTTAAGAAGGGATACTTCTTTGTCCAAATGCATTTTGCTCTATCTCTTGTAGTTTAGGAGTTGTAGAACACTTTTTGGAGTGGTAGCTGGCCAAAAACATTTGCTTTTTCCGTCATAACTCCCAAACCATACATTCTACAAGGACGATTTATGCACCAAATTGTTTCTAATACATATATACACAAGACTGCATACTCAGAAAAAAGTTTTCTGAAATTTGATTTTTTTCAAGAATCTTAGTTAAAATTTTTTACATGAATCATAGTTTTTGACGTCGTTTTTTGCGATTTTTTTGATTTTTTTGCCATAACTTCTAAACCATACATCATAAAAGGACAATTTATGCATCAAAATGTTCCTTAAGCTACTGCCCACAAGACTGTATCCTTGAAATAATTTTAAAAATTAGATTTCATGTTAATTTCATGTGTCCTTTTTTGTCAATTTTTATTTTTTTTATTTATTTTCTAAAATAAAAACTACATATCAGATAAGGACGATTCATGCATTAAAATAAGCGCCAGGTCCTCATCCTTAAGAAGGGATACTTCTTTGTCCAAATGCATTTTGCTCTATCTCTTGTAGTTTAGGAGTTGTAGAACACTTTTTGGAGTGGTAGCTGGCCAAAAACATGTGCTTTTTCCGTCATAACTCCCAAACCATACATCCTACAAGGACGATTTATGCACCAAATTGTTTCTAATACATATATACACAAGACTGCATACTCAGAAAAAAATTTTCTGAAATTTGATTTTTTTCAAGAATCTTAGTTAAAATTTTTTACATGAATCATAGTTTTTGACGTCGTTTTTTGCGATTTTTTTGATTTTTTTGCCATAACTTCTAAACCATACATCACAAAAGGACGATTTATGCATCAAAATGTTCCTTAAGCTACTGCCCACAAGACTGTATCCTTGAAATAATTTTAAAAATTAGATTTCATGTTAATTTCATGTGTCCTTTTTTGTCAATTTTTATTTTTTTTATTTATTTTCTAAAATAAAAACTACATATCAGATAAGGACGATTCATGCATTAAAATAAGCGCCAGGTCCTCGTCCTTAAGAAAGGATACTTCTTGGTCCAAATGCATTTTGCTCTATCTCTTGTAGTTTAGGAGTTGTAGAACACTTTTTGGAGTGGTAGCTGTCCAAAAACATGTGCTTTTTCCGTCATAACTCCCAAACCATACATCCTACAAGGACGATTTATGCACCAAATTGTTTCTAATACATATATACACAAGACTGCATACTCAGAAAAAAGTTTTCTGAAATTTGATTTTTTTCAAGAATCTTAGTTAAAATTTTTTACATGAATCATAGTTTTTGACGTCGTTTTTTGCGATTTTTTTGATTTTTTTGCCATAACTTCTAAACCATACATCATAAAAGGACGATTTATGCATCAAAATGTTCCTTAAGCTACTGCCCACAAGACTGTATCCTTGAAATAATTTTAAAAATTAGATTTCATGTTAATTTCATGTGTCCTTTTTTGTCAATTTTTATTTTTTTTATTTATTTTCTTTTCATTTTCATTTTTATTCATTTTTTTCTGAAATTTGATTTTTTTCAAGAATCTTAGTTAAAATTTTTTACATGAATCATAGTTTTTGACGTCGTTTTTTGCGATTTTTTTTATTTTTTTGCCATAACTTCTAAACCATACATCATAAAAGGACGATTTATGCATCAAAATGTTCCTTAAGCTACTGCCCACAAGACTGTATCCTTGAAATAATTTTAAAAATTAGATTTCATGTTAATTTCATGTGTCCTTTTTTGTCAATTTTTATTTTTTTTATTTATTTTCTAAAATAAAAACTACATATCAGATAAGGACGATTCATGCATTAAAATAAGCGCCAGGTCCTCATCCTTAAGAAGGGATACTTCTTTGTCCAAATGCATTTTGCTCTATCTCTTGTAGTTTAGGAGTTGTAGAACACTTTTTGGAGTGGTAGCTGGCCAAAAACATTTGCTTTTTCCGTCATAACTCCCAAACCATACATTCTACAAGGACGATTTATGCACCAAATTGTTTCTAATACATATATACACAAGACTGCATACTCAGAAAAAAGTTTTCTGAAATTTGATTTTTTTCAAGAATCTTAGTTAAAATTTTTTACATGAATCATAGTTTTTGACGTCGTTTTTTGCGATTTTTTTGATTTTTTTGCCATAACTTCTAAACCATACATCACAAAAGGACGATTTATGCATCAAAATGTTCCTTAAGCTACTGCCCACAAGACTGTATCCTTGAAATAATTTTAAAAATTAGATTTCATGTTAATTTCATGTGTCCTTTTTTGTCAATTTTTATTTTTTTTATTTATTTTCTAAAATAAAAACTACATATCAGATAAGGACGATTCATGCATTAAAATAAGCGCCAGGTCCTCGTCCTTAAGAAAGGATACTTCTTGGTCCAAATGCATTTTGCTCTATCTCTTGTAGTTTAGGAGTTGTAGAACACTTTTTGGAGTGGTAGCTGTCCAAAAACATGTGCTTTTTCCGTCATAACTCCCAAACCATACATCCTACAAGGACGATTTATGCACCAAATTGTTTCTAATACATATATACACAAGACTGCATACTCAGAAAAAAGTTTTCTGAAATTTGATTTTTTTCAAGAATCTTAGTTAAAATTTTTTACACGAATCATAGTTTTTGACGTCGTTTTTTGCGATTTTTTGATTTTTTTGCCATAACTTCTAAACCATACATCATAAAAGGACGATTTATGCATCAAAATGTTCCTTAAGCTACTGCCCACAAGACTGTATCCTTGAAATAATTTTAAAAATTAGATTTCATGTTAATTTCATGTGTCCTTTTTTGTCAATTTTTATTTTTTTTATTTATTTTCTTTTCATTTTCATTTTTATTCATTTTTTTCTGAAATTTGATTTTTTTCAAGAATCTTAGTTAAAATTTTTTACATGAATCATAGTTTTTGACGTCGTTTTTTGCGATTTTTTTGATTTTTTTGCCATAACTTCTAAACCATACATCATAAAAGGACGATTTATGCATCAAAATGTTCCTTAAGCTACTGCCCACAAGACTGTATCCTTGAAATAATTTTAAAAATTAGATTTCATGTTAATTTCATGTGTCCTTTTTTGTCAATTTTTATTTTTTTTTATTTATTTTCTAAAATAAAAACTACATATCAGATAAGGACGATTCATGCATTAAAATAAGCGCCAGGTCCTCATCCTTAAGAAGGGATACTTCTTTGTCCAAATGCATTTTGCTCTATCTCTTGTAGTTTAGGAGTTGTAGAACACTTTTTGGAGTGGTAGCTGGCCAAAAACATTTGCTTTTTCCGTCATAACTCCCAAACCATACATTCTACAAGGACGATTTATGCACCAAATTGTTTCTAATACATATATACACAAGACTGCATACTCAGAAAAAAGTTTTCTGAAATTTGATTTTTTTCAAGAATCTTAGTTAAAATTTTTTACATGAATCATAGTTTTTGACGTCGTTTTTTGCGATTTTTTTGATTTTTTTGCCATAACTTCTAAACCATACATCATAAAAGGACAATTTATGCATCAAAATGTTCCTTAAGCTACTGCCCACAAGACTGTATCCTTGAAATAATTTTAAAAATTAGATTTCATGTTAATTTCATGTGTCCTTTTTTGTCAATTTTTATTTTTTTTATTTATTTTCTAAAATAAAAACTACATATCAGATAAGGACGATTCATGCATTAAAATAAGCGCCAGGTCCTCATCCTTAAGAAGGGATACTTCTTTGTCCAAATGCATTTTGCTCTATCTCTTGTAGTTTAGGAGTTGTAGAACACTTTTTGGAGTGGTAGCTGGCCAAAAACATGTGCTTTTTCCGTCATAACTCCCAAACCATACATCCTACAAGGACGATTTATGCACCAAATTGTTTCTAATACATATATACACAAGACTGCATACTCAGAAAAAAATTTTCTGAAATTTGATTTTTTTCAAGAATCTTAGTTAAAATTTTTTACATGAATCATAGTTTTTGACGTCGTTTTTTGCGATTTTTTTGATTTTTTTGCCATAACTTCTAAACCATACATCACAAAAGGACGATTTATGCATCAAAATGTTCCTTAAGCTACTGCCCACAAGACTGTATCCTTGAAATAATTTTAAAAATTAGATTTCATGTTAATTTCATGTGTCCTTTTTTGTCAATTTTTATTTTTTTTATTTATTTTCTAAAATAAAAACTACATATCAGATATGGACGATTCATGCATTAAAATAAGCGCCAGGTCCTCGTCCTTAAAAAGGGAAACTTCTTTGTCCAAATGCCGTTTGCTCTATCTCTTGAAGTTTAGGAGTTGTAGAACACTTTTTGGAGCGGTAGCTGGCCAAAAACATGTGCTTTTTCCGTCATAACTCCCAAACCATACATCCTACAAGGACGATTTATGCACCAAATTGTTTCTAATACATATATACACAAGACTGCATACTCAGAAAAAAGTTTTCTGAAATTTGATTTTTTTCAAGAATCTTAGTTAAAATTTTTTACATGAATCATAGTTTTTGACGTCGTTTTTTGCGATTTTTTTGATTTTTTTGCCATAACTTCTAAACCATACATCATAAAAGGACGATTTATGCATCAAAATGTTCCTTAAGCTACTGCCCACAAGACTGTATCCTTGAAATAATTTTAAAAATTAGATTTCATGTTAATTTCATGTGTCCTTTTTTGTCAATTTTTATTTTTTTTATTTATTTTCTTTTCATTTTCATTTTTATTCATTTTTTTCTGAAATTTGATTTTTTTCAAGAATCTTAGTTAAAATTTTTTACATGAATCATAGTTTTTGACGTCGTTTTTTGCGATTTTTTTTATTTTTTTGCCATAACTTCTAAACCATACATCATAAAAGGACGATTTATGCATCAAAATGTTCCTTAAGCTACTGCCCACAAGACTGTATCCTTGAAATAATTTTAAAAATTAGATTTCATGTTAATTTCATGTGTCCTTTTTTGTCAATTTTTATTTTTTTTATTTATTTTCTAAAATAAAAACTACATATCAGATAAGGACGATTCATGCATTAAAATAAGCGCCAGGTCCTCATCCTTAAGAAGGGATACTTCTTTGTCCAAATGCATTTTGCTCTATCTCTTGTAGTTTAGGAGTTGTAGAACACTTTTTGGAGTGGTAGCTGGCCAAAAACATGTGCTTTTTCCGTCATAACTCCCAAACCATACATCCTACAAGGACGATTTATGCACCAAATTGTTTCTAATACATATATACACAAGACTGCATACTCAGAAAAAAATTTTCTGAAATTTGATTTTTTTCAAGAATCTTAGTTAAAATTTTTTACATGAATCATAGTTTTTGACGTCGTTTTTTGCGATTTTTTTGATTTTTTTGCCATAACTTCTAAACCATACATCACAAAAGGACGATTTATGCATCAAAATGTTCCTTAAGCTACTGCCCACAAGACTGTATCCTTGAAATAATTTTAAAAATTAGATTTCATGTTAATTTCATGTGTCCTTTTTTGTCAATTTTTATTTTTTTTATTTATTTTCTAAAATAAAAACTACATATCAGATAAGGACGATTCATGCATTAAAATAAGCGCCAGGTCCTCGTCCTTAAGAAAGGATACTTCTTGGTCCAAATGCATTTTGCTCTATCTCTTGTAGTTTAGGAGTTGTAGAACACTTTTTGGAGTGGTAGCTGTCCAAAAACATGTGCTTTTTCCGTCATAACTCCCAAACCATACATCCTACAAGGACGATTTATGCACCAAATTGTTTCTAATACATATATACACAAGACTGCATACTCAGAAAAAAGTTTTCTGAAATTTGATTTTTTTCAAGAATCTTAGTTAAAATTTTTTACATGAATCATAGTTTTTGACGTCGTTTTTTGCGATTTTTTTGATTTTTTTGCCATAACTTCTAAACCATACATCATAAAAGGACGATTTATGCATCAAAATGTTCCTTAAGCTACTGCCCACAAGACTGTATCCTTGAAATAATTTTAAAAATTAGATTTCATGTTAATTTCATGTGTCCTTTTTTGTCAATTTTTATTTTTTTTATTTATTTTCTTTTCATTTTCATTTTTATTCATTTTTTTCTGAAATTTGATTTTTTTCAAGAATCTTAGTTAAAATTTTTTACATGAATCATAGTTTTTGACGTCGTTTTTTGCGATTTTTTTTATTTTTTTGCCATAACTTCTAAACCATACATCATAAAAGGACGATTTATGCATCAAAATGTTCCTTAAGCTACTGCCCACAAGACTGTATCCTTGAAATAATTTTAAAAATTAGATTTCATGTTAATTTCATGTGTCCTTTTTTGTCAATTTTTATTTTTTTTATTTATTTTCTAAAATAAAAACTACATATCAGATAAGGACGATTCATGCATTAAAATAAGCGCCAGGTCCTCATCCTTAAGAAGGGATACTTCTTTGTCCAAATGCATTTTGCTCTATCTCTTGTAGTTTAGGAGTTGTAGAACACTTTTTGGAGTGGTAGCTGGCCAAAAACATTTGCTTTTTCCGTCATAACTCCCAAACCATACATTCTACAAGGACGATTTATGCACCAAATTGTTTCTAATACATATATACACAAGACTGCATACTCAGAAAAAAGTTTTCTGAAATTTGATTTTTTTCAAGAATCTTAGTTAAAATTTTTTACATGAATCATAGTTTTTGACGTCGTTTTTTGCGATTTTTTTGATTTTTTTGCCATAACTTCTAAACCATACATCACAAAAGGACGATTTATGCATCAAAATGTTCCTTAAGCTACTGCCCACAAGACTGTATCCTTGAAATAATTTTAAAAATTAGATTTCATGTTAATTTCATGTGTCCTTTTTTGTCAATTTTTATTTTTTTTATTTATTTTCTAAAATAAAAACTACATATCAGATAAGGACGATTCATGCATTAAAATAAGCGCCAGGTCCTCGTCCTTAAGAAAGGATACTTCTTGGTCCAAATGCATTTTGCTCTATCTCTTGTAGTTTAGGAGTTGTAGAACACTTTTTGGAGTGGTAGCTGTCCAAAAACATGTGCTTTTTCCGTCATAACTCCCAAACCATACATCCTACAAGGACGATTTATGCACCAAATTGTTTCTAATACATATATACACAAGACTGCATACTCAGAAAAAAGTTTTCTGAAATTTGATTTTTTTCAAGAATCTTAGTTAAAATTTTTTACACGAATCATAGTTTTTGACGTCGTTTTTTGCGATTTTTTGATTTTTTTGCCATAACTTCTAAACCATACATCATAAAAGGACGATTTATGCATCAAAATGTTCCTTAAGCTACTGCCCACAAGACTGTATCCTTGAAATAATTTTAAAAATTAGATTTCATGTTAATTTCATGTGTCCTTTTTTGTCAATTTTTATTTTTTTTATTTATTTTCTAAAATAAAAACTACATATCAGATATGGACGATTCATGCATTAAAATAAGCGCCAGGTCCTCGTCCTTAAAAAGGGAAACTTCTTTGTCCAAATGCCGTTTGCTCTATCTCTTGAAGTTTAGGAGTTGTAGAACACTTTTTGGAGCGGTAGCTGGCCAAAAACATGTGCTTTTTCCGTCATAACTCCCAAACCATACATCCTACAAGGACGATTTATGCACCAAATTGTTTCTAATACATATATACACAAGACTGCATACTCAGAAAAAAGTTTTCTGAAATTTGATTTTTTTCAAGAATCTTAGTTAAAATTTTTTACATGAATCATAGTTTTTGACGTCGTTTTTTGCGATTTTTTTGATTTTTTTGCCATAACTTCTAAACCATACATCATAAAAGGACGATTTATGCATCAAAATGTTCCTTAAGCTACTGCCCACAAGACTGTATCCTTGAAATAATTTTAAAAATTAGATTTCATGTTAATTCCATGTGTCCTTTTTTGTCAATTTTTATTTTTTTTATTTATTTTCTAAAATAAAAACTACATATCAGATAAGGACGATTCATGCATTAAAATAAGCGCCAGGTCCTCGTCCTTAAGAAGGGATACTTCTTTGTCCAAATGCATTTTGCTCTATCTCTTGTAGTTTAGGAGTTGTAGAACACTTTTTGGAGTGGTAGCTGGCCAAAAACATGTGCTTTTTCCGTCATAACTCCCAAACCATACATCCTACAAGGACGATTTATGCACCAAATTGTTTCTAATACATATATACACAAGACTGCATACTCAGAAAAAAATTTTCTGAAATTTGATTTTTTTCAAGAATCTTAGTTAAAATTTTTTACATGAATCATAGTTTTTGACGTCGTTTTTTGCGATTTTTTTGATTTTTTTGCCATAACTTCTAAACCATACATCATAGAAGGACGATTTATGCATCAAAATGTTCCTTAAGCTACTGCCCACAAGACTGTATCCTTGAAATAATTTTAAAAATTAGATTTCATGTTAATTTCATGTGTCCTTTTTTGTCAATTTTTATTTTTTTTATTTATTTTCTAAAATAAAAACTACATATCAGATATGGACGATTCATGCATTAAAATAAGCGCCAGGTCCTCGTCCTTAAAAAGGGAAACTTCTTTGTCCAAATGCCGTTTGCTCTATCTCTTGAAGTTTAGGAGTTGTAGAACACTTTTTGGAGTGGTAGCTGGCCAAAAACATGTGCTTTTTCCGTCATAACTCCCAAACCAGACATCCTACAAGGACGATTTATGCACCAAATTGTTTCTAATACATATATACACAAGACTGCATACTCAGAAAAAAGTTTTCTGAAATTTGATTTTTTTCAAGAATCTTAGTTAAAATTTTTTACATGAATCATAGTTTTTGACGTCGTTTTTTGCGATTTTTTTGATTTTTTTGCCATAACTTCTAAACCATACATCATAAAAGGACGATTTATGCATCAAAATGTTCCTTAAGCTACTGCCCACAAGACTGTATCCTTGAAATAATTTTAAAAATTAGATTTCATGTTAATTTCATGTGTCCTTTTTTGTCAATTTTTATTTTTTTTATTTATTTTCTAAAATAAAAACTACATATCAGATAAGGACGATTCATGCATTAAAATAAGCGCCAGGTCCTCGTCCTTAAGAAGGGATACTTCTTTGTCCAAATGCATTTTGCTCTATCTCTTGTAGTTTAGGAGTTGTAGAACACTTTTTGGAGTGGTAGCTGGCCAAAAACATGTGCTTTTTCCGTCATAACTCCCAAACCATACATCCTACAAGGACGATTTATGCACCAAATTGTTTCTAATACATATATACACAAGACTGCATACTCAGAAAAAAATTTTCTGAAATTTGATTTTTTTCAAGAATCTTAGTTAAAATTTTTTACATGAATCATAGTTTTTGACATCGTTTTTTGCGATTTTTTTGATTTTTTTGCCATAACTTCTAAACCATACATCATAAAAGGACAATTTATGCATCAAAATGTTCCTTAAGCTACTGCCCACAAGACTGTATCCTTGAAATAATTTTAAAAATTAGATTTCATGTTAATTTCATGTGTCCTTTTTTGTCAATTTTTATTTTTTTTATTTATTTTCTAAAATAAAAACTACATATCAGATAAGGACGATTCATGCATTAAAATAAGCGCCAGGTCCTCATCCTTAAGAAGGGATACTTCTTTATCCAAATGCATTTTGCTCTATCTCTTGTAGTTTAGGAGTTGTAGAACACTTTTTGGAGTGGTAGCTGGCCAAAAACATGTGCTTTTTCCGTCATAACTCCCAAACCATACATCCTACAAGGACGATTTATGCACCAAATTGTTTCTAATACATATATACACAAGACTGCATACTCAGAAAAAATTTTCTGAAATTTGATTTTTTTCAAGAATCTTAGTTAAAATTTTTTACATGAATCATAGTTTTTGACGTCGTTTTTTGCGATTTTTTTGATTTTTTTGCCATAACTTCTAAACCATACATCATAGAAGGACGATTTATGCATCAAAATGTTCCTTAAGCTACTGCCCACAAGACTGTATCCTTGAAATAATTTTAAAAATTAGATTTCATGTTAATTTCATGTGTCCTTTTTTGTCAATTTTTATTTTTTTTATTTATTTTCTAAAATAAAAACTACATATCAGATAAGGACGATTCATGCATTAAAATAAGCGCCAGGTCCTCGTCCTTAAGAAGGGATACTTCTTGGTCCAAATGCATTTTGCTCTATCTCTTGTAGTTTAGGAGTTGTAGAACACTTTTTGGAGTGGTAGCTGGCCAAAAACATGTGCTTTTTCCGTCATAACTCCCAAACCATACATCCTACAAGGACGATTTATGCACCAAATTGTTTCTAATACATATATACACAAGACTGCATACTCAGAAAAAAGTTTTCTGAAATTTGATTTTTTTCAAGAATCTTAGTTAAAATTTTTTACATGAATCATAGTTTTTGACGTCGTTTTTTGCGATTTTTTTGATTTTTTTGCCATAACTTCTAAACCATACATCATAAAAGGACGATTTATGCATCAAAATGTTCCTTAAGCTACTGCCCACAAGACTGTATCCTTGAAATAATTTTAAAAATTAGATTTCATGTTAATTTCATGTGTCCTTTTTTGTCAATTTTTATTTTTTTTATTTATTTTCTAAAATAAAAACTACATATCAGATAAGGACGATTCATGCATTAAAATAAGCGCCAGGTCCTCGTCCTTAAGAAGGGATACTTCTTGGTCCAAATGCATTTTGCTCTATCTCTTGTAGTTTAGGAGTTGTAGAACACTTTTTGGAGTGGTAGCTGGCCAAAAACATGTGCTTTTTCCGTCATAACTCCCAAACCATACATCCTACAAGGACGATTTATGCACCAAATTGTTTCTAATACATTTATACACAAGACTGCATACTCAGAAAAAAGTTTTCTGAAATTTGATTTTTTTCAAGAATCTTAGTTAAAATTTTTTACATGAATCATAGTTTTTGACGTCGTTTTTTGCGATTTTTTTGATTTTTTTGCCATAACTTCTAAACCATACATCATAAAAGGACGATTTATGCATCAAAATGTTCCTTAAGCTACTGCCCACAAGACTGTATCCTTGAAATAATTTTAAAAATTAGATTTCATGTTAATTTCATGTGTCCTTTTTTGTCAATTTTTATTTTTTTTATTTATTTTCTAAAATAAAAACTACATATCAGATAAGGACGATTCATGCATTAAAATAAGCGCCAGGTCCTCATCCTTAAGAAGGGATACTTCTTGGTCCAAATGCATTTTGCTCTATCTCTTGTAGTTTAGGAGTTGTAGAACACTTTTTGGAGTGGTAGCTGGCCAAAAACATGTGCTTTTTCCGTCATAACTCCCAAACCATACATCCTACAAGGACGATTTATGCACCAAATTGTTTCTAATACATATATACACAAGACTGCATACTCAGAAAAAAGTTTTCTGAAATTTGATTTTTTTCAAGAATCTTAGTTAAAATTTTTTACATGAATCATAGTTTTTGACGTCGTTTTTTGCGATTTTTTTGATTTTTTTGCCATAACTTCTAAACCATAAATCATAAAAGGACGATTTATGCATCAAAATGTTCCTTAAGCTACTGCCCATAAGACTGTATCCTTGAAATAATTTTAAAAATTAGATTTCATGTTAATTTCATGTGTCCTTTTTTGTCAATTTTTATTTTTTTTATTTATTTTCTAAAATAAAAACTACATATCAGATAAGGACGATTCATGCATTAAAATAAGCGCCAGGTCCTCGTCCTTAAGAAGGGATACTTCTTGGTCCAAATGCATTTTGCTCTATCTCTTGTAGTTAAGGAGTTGTAGAACACTTTTTGGAGTGGTAGCTGGCCAAAAACATGTGCTTTTTCCGTCATAACTCCCAAACCATACATCCTACAAGGACGATTTATGCACCAAATTGTTTCTAATACATATATACACAAGACTGCATACTCAGAAAAAAGTTTTCTGAAATTTGATTTTTTTCAAGAATCTTAGTTAAAATTTTTTACATGAATCATAGTTTTTGACGTCGTTTTTTGCGATTTTTTTGATTTTTTTGCCATAACTTCTAAACCATACATCATAAAAGGACGATTTATGCATCAAAATGTTCCTTCAGCTACTGCCCACAAGACTGTATCCTTGAAATAATTTTAAAAATTAGATTTCATGTTAATTTCATGTGTCCTTTTTTGTCAATTTTTATTTTTTTTATTTATTTTCTAAAATAAAAACTACATATCAGATAAGGACGATTCATGCATTAAAATAAGCGCCAGGTCCTCGTCCTTAAGAAGGGATACTTCTTTGTCCAAATGCATTTTGCTCTATCTCTTGTAGTTTAGGAGTTGTAGAACACTTTTTGGAGTGGTAGCTGGCCAAAAACATGTGCTTTTTCCGTCATAATTCCCAAACCATACATCCTACAAGGACGATTTATGCACCAAATTGTTTCTAATACATATATACACAAGACTGCATACTCAGAAAAAAATTTTCTGAAATTTGATTTTTTTCAAGAATCTTAGTTAAAATTTTTTACATGAATCATAGTTTTTGACGTCGTTTTTTGCGATTTTTTTGATTTTTTTGCCATAACTTCTAAACCATACATCATAAAAGGACAATTTATGCATCAAAATGTTCCTTAAGCTACTGCCCACAAGACTGTATCCTTGAAATAATTTTAAAAATTAGATTTCATGTTAATTTCATGTGTCCTTTTTTGTCAATTTTTATTTTTTTTATTTATTTTCTAAAATAAAAACTACATATCAGATAAGGACGATTCATGCATTAAAATAAGCGCCAGGTCCTCATCCTTAAGAAGGGATACTTCTTTATCCAAATGCATTTTGCTCTATCTCTTGTAGTTTAGGAGTTGTAGAACACTTTTTGGAGTGGTAGCTGGCCAAAAACATGTGCTTTTTCCGTCATAACTCCCAAACCATACATCCTACAAGGACGATTTATGCACCAAATTGTTTCTAATACATATATACACAAGACTGCATACTCAGAAAAAATTTTCTGAAATTTGATTTTTTTCAAGAATCTTAGTTAAAATTTTTTACATGAATCATAGTTTTTGACGTCGTTTTTTGCGATTTTTTTGATTTTTTTGCCATAACTTCTAAACCATACATCATAGAAGGACGATTTATGCATCAAAATGTTCCTTAAGCTACTGCCCACAAGACTGTATCCTTGAAATAATTTTAAAAATTAGATTTCATGTTAATTTCATGTGTCCTTTTTTGTCAATTTTTATTTTTTTTATTTATTTTCTAAAATAAAAACTACATATCAGATAAGGACGATTCATGCATTAAAATAAGCGCCAGGTCCTCGTCCTTAAGAAGGGATACTTCTTGGTCCAAATGCATTTTGCTCTATCTCTTGTAGTTTAGGAGTTGTAGAACACTTTTTGGAGTGGTAGCTGGCCAAAAACATGTGCTTTTTCCGTCATAACTCCCAAACCATACATCCTACAAGGACGATTTATGCACCAAATTGTTTCTAATACATATATACACAAGACTGCATACTCAGAAAAAAGTTTTCTGAAATTTGATTTTTTTCAAGAATCTTAGTTAAAATTTTTTACATGAATCATAGTTTTTGACGTCGTTTTTTGCGATTTTTTTGATTTTTTTGCCATAACTTCTAAACCATACATCATAAAAGGACGATTTATGCATCAAAATGTTCCTTAAGCTACTGCCCACAAGACTGTATCCTTGAAATAATTTTAAAAATTAGATTTCATGTTAATTTCATGTGTCCTTTTTTGTCAATTTTTATTTTTTTTATTTATTTTCTAAAATAAAAACTACATATCAGATAAGGACGATTCATGCATTAAAATAAGCGCCAGGTCCTCGTCCTTAAGAAGGGATACTTCTTGGTCCAAATGCATTTTGCTCTATCTCTTGTAGTTTAGGAGTTGTAGAACACTTTTTGGAGTGGTAGCTGGCCAAAAACATGTGCTTTTTCCGTCATAACTCCCAAACCATACATCCTACAAGGACGATTTATGCACCAAATTGTTTCTAATACATATATACACAAGACTGCATACTCAGAAAAAAGTTTTCTGAAATTTGATTTTTTTCAAGAATCTTAGTTAAAATTTTTTACATGAATCATAGTTTTTGACGTCGTTTTTTGCGATTTTTTTGATTTTTTTGCCATAACTTCTAAACCATACATCATAAAAGGACGATTTATGCATCAAAATGTTCCTTAAGCTACTGCCCACAAGACTGTATCCTTGAAATAATTTTAAAAATTAGATTTCATGTTAATTTCATGTGTCCTTTTTTGTCAATTTTTATTTTTTTTATTTATTTTCTAAAATAAAAACTACATATCAGATAAGGACGATTCATGCATTAAAATAAGCGCCAGGTCCTCATCCTTAAGAAGGGATACTTCTTGGTCCAAATGCATTTTGCTCTATCTCTTGTAGTTTAGGAGTTGTAGAACACTTTTTGGAGTGGTAGCTGGCCAAAAACATGTGCTTTTTCCGTCATAACTCCCAAACCATACATCCTACAAGGACGATTTATGCACCAAATTGTTTCTAATACATATATACACAAGACTGCATACTCAGAAAAAAGTTTTCTGAAATTTGATTTTTTTCAAGAATCTTAGTTAAAATTTTTTACATGAATCATAGTTTTTGACGTCGTTTTTTGCGATTTTTTTGATTTTTTTGCCATAACTTCTAAACCATAAATCATAAAAGGACGATTTATGCATCAAAATGTTCCTTAAGCTACTGCCCATAAGACTGTATCCTTGAAATAATTTTAAAAATTAGATTTCATGTTAATTTCATGTGTCCTTTTTTGTCAATTTTTATTTTTTTTATTTATTTTCTAAAATAAAAACTACATATCAGATAAGGACGATTCATGCATTAAAATAAGCGCCAGGTCCTCGTCCTTAAGAAGGGATACTTCTTGGTCCAAATGCATTTTGCTCTATCTCTTGTAGTTAAGGAGTTGTAGAACACTTTTTGGAGTGGTAGCTGGCCAAAAACATGTGCTTTTTCCGTCATAACTCCCAAACCATACATCCTACAAGGACGATTTATGCACCAAATTGTTTCTAATACATATATACACAAGACTGCATACTCAGAAAAAAGTTTTCTGAAATTTGATTTTTTTCAAGAATCTTAGTTAAAATTTTTTACATGAATCATAGTTTTTGACGTCGTTTTTTGCGATTTTTTTGATTTTTTTGCCATAACTTCTAAACCATACATCATAAAAGGACGATTTATGCATCAAAATGTTCCTTAAGCTACTGCCCACAAGACTGTATCCTTGAAATAATTTTAAAAATTAGATTTCATGTTAATTTCATGTGTCCTTTTTTGTCAATTTTTATTTTTTTTATTTATTTTCTAAAATAAAAACTACATATCAGATAAGGACGATTCATGCATTAAAATAAGCGCCAGGTCCTCGTCCTTAAGAAGGGATACTTCTTGGTCCAAATGCATTTTGCTCTATCTCTTGTAGTTTAGGAGTTGTAGAACACTTTTTGGAGTGGTAGCTGGCCAAAAACATGTGCTTTTTCCGTCATAACTCCCAAACCATACATCCTACAAGGACGATTTATGCACCAAATTGTTTCTAATACATATATACACAAGACTGCATACTCAGAAAAAAGTTTTCTGAAATTTGATTTTTTTCAAGAATCTTAGTTAAAATTTTTTACATGAATCATAGTTTTTGACGTCGTTTTTTGCGATTTTTTTGATTTTTTTGCCATAACTTCTAAACCATACATCATAAAAGGACGATTTATGCATCAAAATGTTCCTTAAGCTACTGCCCACAAGACTGTATCCTTGAAATAATTTTAAAAATTAGATTTCATGTTAATTTCATGTGTCCTTTTTTGTCAATTTTTATTTTTTTTATTTATTTTCTAAAATAAAAACTACATATCAGATAAGGACGATTCATGCATTAAAATAAGCGCCAGGTCCTCGTCCTTAAGAAGGGATACTTCTTGGTCCAAATGCATTTTGCTCTATCTCTTGTAGTTTAGGAGTTGTAGAACACTTTTTGGAGTGGTAGCTGGCCAAAAACATGTGCTTTTTCCGTCATAACTCCCAAACCATACATCCTACAAGGACGATTTATGCACCAAATTGTTTCTAATACATATATACACAAGACTGCATACTCAGAAAAAAGTTTTCTGAAATTTGATTTTTTTCAAGAATCTTAGTTAAAATTTTTTACATGAATCATAGTTTTTGACGTCGTTTTTTGCGATTTTTTTGATTTTTTTGCCATAACTTCTAAACCATACATCATAAAAGGACGATTTATGCATCAAAATGTTCCTTAAGCTACTGCCCACAAGACTGTATCCTTGAAATAATTTTAAAAATTAGATTTCATGTTAATTTCATGTGTCCTTTTTTGTCAATTTTTATTTTTTTTATTTATTTTCTAAAATAAAAACTACATATCAGATAAGGACGATTCATGCATTAAAATAAGCGCCAGGTCCTCGTCCTTAAGAAGGGATACTTCTTGGTCCAAATGCATTTTGCTCTATCTCTTGTAGTTTAGGAGTTGTAGAACACTTTTTGGAGTGGTAGCTGGCCAAAAACATGTGCTTTTTCCGTCATAACTCCCAAACCATACATCCTACAAGGACGATTTATGCACCAAATTTTTTTCTAATACATATATACACAAGACTGCATACTCAGAAAAAAGTTTTCTGAAATTTGATTTTTTTCAAGAATCTTAGTTAAAATTTTTTACATGAATCATAGTTTTTGACGTCGTTTTTTGCGATTTTTTTGATTTTTTTGCCATAACTTCTAAACCATACATCATAAAAGGACGATTTATGCATCAAAATGTTCCTTAAGCTACTGCCCACAAGACTGTATCCTTGAAATAATTTTAAAAATTAGATTTCATGTTAATTTCATGTGTCCTTTTTTGTCAATTTTTATTTTTTTTATTTATTTTCTAAAATAAAAACTACATATCAGATAAGGACGATTCATGCATTAAAATAAGCGCCAGGTCCTCGTCCTTAAGAAGGGATACTTCTTGGTCCAAATGCATTTTGCTCTATCTCTTGTAGTTTAGGAGTTGTAGAACACTTTTTGGAGTGGTAGCTGGCCAAAAACATGTGCTTTTTCCGTCATAACTCCCAAACCATACATCCTACAAGGACGATTTATGCACCAAATTGTTTCTAATACATATATACACAAGACTGCATACTCAGAAAAAAGTTTTCTGAAATTTGATTTTTTTCAAGAATCTTAATAAAAATTTTTTACAGAATCATAGTTTTTGACGTCGTTTTTTGCGATTTTTTTGATTTTTTTGCCATAACTTCTACACCATACATCATAAAAGGACGATTTATGCATCAAAATGTTCCTTAAGCTACTGCCCACAAGACTGTATCCTTGAAATAATTTTAAAAATTAGATTTCATGTTAATTTCATGTGTCCTTTTTTGTCAATTTTTATTTTTTTTATTTATTTTCTAAAATAAAAACTACATATCAGATAAGGACGATTCATGCATTAAAATAAGCGCCAGGTCCTCGTCCTTAAGAAGGGATACTTCTTGGTCCAAATGCATTTTGCTCTATCTCTTGTAGTTTAGGAGTTGTAGAACACTTTTTGGAGTGGTAGCTGGCCAAAAACATGTGCTTTTTCCGTCATAACTCCCAAACCATACATCCTACAAGGACGATTTATGCACCAAATTGTTTCTAATACATATATACACAAGACTGCATACTCAGAAAAAAGTTTTCTGAAATTTGATTTTTTTCAAGAATCTTAGTTAAAATTTTTTACATGAATCATAGTTTTTGACGTCGTTTTTTGCGATTTTTTTGATTTTTTTGCCATAACTTCTAAACCATACATCATAAAAGGACGATTTATGCATCAAAATGTTCCTTAAGCTACTGCCCACAAGACTGTATCCTTGAAATAATTTTAAAAATTAGATTTCATGTTAATTTCATGTGTCCTTTTTTGTCAATTTTTATTTTTTTTATTTATTTTCTTTTCATTTTCATTTTTATTCATTTTTTTCTGAAATTTGATTTTTTTCAAGAATCTTAGTTAAAATTTTTTACATGAATCATAGTTTTTGACGTCGTTTTTTGCGATTTTTTTGATTTTTTTGCCATAACTTCTAAACCATACATCATAAAAGGACGATTTATGCATCAAAATGTTCCTTAAGCTACTGTCCACAAGACTGTATCCTTGAAATAATTTTAAAAATTAGATTTCATGTTAATTTCATGTGTCCTTTTTTGTCAATTTTTATTTTTTTTATTTATTTTCTAAAATAAAAACTACATATCAGATAAGGACGATTCATGCATTAAAATAAGCGCCAGGTCCTCGTCCTTAAGAAGGGATACTTCTTGGTCCAAATGCATTTTGCTCTATCTCTTGTAGTTTAGGAGTTGTAGAACACTTTTTGGAGTGGTAGCTGGCCAAAAACATGTGCTTTTTCCGTCATAACTCCCAAACCATACATCCTACAAGGACGATTTATGCACCAAATTGTTTCTAATACATATATACACAAGACTGCATACTCAGAAAAAAGTTTTCTGAAATTTGATTTTTTTCAAGAATCTTAGTTAAAATTTTTTACAGAATCATAGTTTTTGACGTCGTTTTTTGCGATTTTTTTGATTTTTTTGCCATAACTTCTACACCATACATCATAAAAGGACGATTTATGCATCAAAATGTTCCTTAAGCTACTGCCCACAAGACTGTATCCTTGAAATAATTTTAAAAATTAGATTTCATGTTAATTTCATGTGTCCTTTTTTGTCAATTTTTATTTTTTTTATTTATTTTCTAAAATAAAAACTACATATCAGATAAGGACGATTCATGCATTAAAATAAGCGCCAGGTCCTCGTCCTTAAGAAGGGATACTTCTTGGTCCAAATGCATTTTGCTCTATCTCTTGTAGTTTAGGAGTTGTAGAACACTTTTTGGAGTGGTAGCTGGCCAAAAACATGTGCTTTTTCCGTCATAACTCCCAAACCATACATCCTACAAGGACGATTTATGCACCAAATTGTTTCTAATACATATATACACAAGACTGCATACTCAGAAAAAAGTTTTCTGAAATTTGATTTTTTTCAAGAATCTTAGTTAAAATTTTTTACATGAATCATAGTTTTTGACGTCGTTTTTTGCGATTTTTTTGATTTTTTTGCCATAACTTCTAAACCATACATCATAAAAGGACGATTTATGCATCAAAATGTTCCTTAAGCTACTGCCCACAAGACTGTATCCTTGAAATAATTTTAAAAATTAGATTTCATGTTAATTTCATGTGTCCTTTTTTGTCAATTTTTATTTTTTTTATTTATTTTCTAAAATAAAAACTACATATCAGATAAGGACGATTCATGCATTAAAATAAGCGCCAGGTCCTCGTCCTTCAGAAGGGATACTTCTTGGTCCAAATGCATTTTGCTCTATCTCTTGTAGTTTAGGAGTTGTAGAACACTTTTTGGAGTGGTAGCTGGCCAAAAACATGTGCTTTTTCCGTCATAACTCCCAAACCATACATCCTACAAGGACGATTTATGCACCAAATTGTTTCTAATACATATATACACAAGACTGCATACTCAGAAAAAAGTTTTCTGAAATTTGATTTTTTTCAAGAATCTTAGTTAAAATTTTTTACATGAATCATAGTTTTTGACGTCGTTTTTTGCGATTTTTTTGATTTTTTTGCCATAACTTCTAAACCATACATCATAAAGGGACGATTTATGCATCAAAATGTTTCTTAAGCTACTGCCCACAAGACTGTATCCTTGAAATAATTTTAAAAATTAGATTTCATGTTAATTTCATGTGTCCTTTTTTGTCAATTTTTATTTTTTTTATTTATTTTCTAAAATAAAAACTACATATCAGATAAGGACGATTCATGCATTAAAATAAGCGCCAGGTCCTCGTCCTTTAGAAGGGATACTTCTTGGTCCAAATGCATTTTGCTCTATCTCTTGTAGTTTAGGAGTTGTAGAACACTTTTTGGAGTGGTAGCTGGCCAAAAACATGTGCTTTTTCCGTCATAACTCCCAAACCATACATCCTACAAGGACGATTTATGCACCAAATTGTTTCTAATACATATATACACAAGACTGCATACTCAGAAAAAAGTTTTCTGAAATTTGATTTTTTTCAAGAATCTTAGTTAAAATTTTTTACATGAATCATAGTTTTTGACGTCGTTTTTTGCGATTTTTTTGATTTTTTGCCATAACTTCTAAACCATACATCATAAAAGGACGATTTATGCATCAAAATGTTCCTTAAGCTACTGCCCACAAGACTGTATCCTTGAAATAATTTTAAAAATTAGATTTCATGTTAATTTCATGTGTCCTTTTTTGTCAATTTTTATTTTTTTATTTATTTTCTTTTCATTTTCATTTTTATTCATTTTTTTCTGAAATTTGATTTTTTTCAAGAATCTTAGTTAAAATTTTTTACATGAATCATAGTTTTTGACGTCGTTTTTTGCGATTTTTTTGATTTTTTTGCCATAACTTCTAAACCATACATCATAAAAGGACGATTTATGCATCAAAATGTTCCTTAAGCTACTGCCCACAAGACTGTATCCTTGAAATAATTTTAAAAATTAGATTTCATGTTAATTTCATGTGTCCTTTTTTGTCAATTTTTATTTTTTTTATTTATTTTCTAAAATAAAAACTACATATCAGATAAGGACGATTCATGCATTAAAATAAGCGCCAGGTCCTCGTCCTTAAGAAGGGATACTTCTTGG
Organism: Dichetophora obliterata; assembly: GCA_963920525.1. NCBI lineage: Eukaryota > Metazoa > Arthropoda > Insecta > Diptera > Sciomyzidae > Dichetophora > Dichetophora obliterata. Next base: position 1,780,236 of record OY986438.1, on the reverse strand, counting down.
TCCAAATGCATTTTGCTCTATCTCTTGTAGTTTAGGAGTTGTAGAACACTTTTTGGAGTGGTAGCTGGCCAAAAACATGTGCTTTTTCCGTCATAACTCCCAAACCATACATCCTACAAGGACGATTTATGCACCAAATTGTTTCTAATACATATATACACAAGACTGCATACTCAGAAAAAAGTTTTCTGAAATTTGATTTTTTTCAAGAATCTTAGTTAAAATTTTTTACATGAATCATAGTTTTTGACGTCGTTTTTTGCGATTTTTTTGATTTTTTTGCCATAACTTCTAAACCATACATCATAAAAGGACGATTTATGCATCAAAATGTTCCTTAAGCTACTGCCCACAAGACTGTATCCTTGAAATAATTTTAAAAATTAGATTTCATGTTAATTTCATGTGTCCTTTTTTGTCAATTTTTATTTTTTTTATTTATTTTCTTTTCATTTTCATTTTAATTCATTTTTTTCTGAAATTTGATTTTTTTCAAGAATCTTAGTTAAAATTTTTTACATGAATCATAGTTTTTGACGTCGTTTTTTGCGATTTTTTTGATTTTTTTGCCATAACTTCTAAACCATACATCATAAAAGGACGATTTATGCATCAAAATGTTCCTTAAGCTACTGCCCACAAGACTGTATCCTTGAAATAATTTTAAAAATTAGATTTCATGTTAATTTCATGTGTCCTTTTTTGTCAATTTTTATTTTTTTTATTTATTTTCTAAAATAAAAACTACATATCAGATAAGGACGATTCATGCATTAAAATAAGCGCCAGGTCCTCGTCCTTAAAAAGGGAAACTTCTTTGTCCAAATGCCGTTTGCTCTATCTCTTGAAGTTTAGGAGTTGTAGAACACTTTTTGGAGTGGTAGCTGGCCAAAAACATGTGCTTTTTCCGTCATAACTCCCAAACCATACATCCTACAAGGACGATTTATGCACCAAATTGTTTCTAATACATATATACACAAGACTGCATACTCAGAAAAAAGTTTTCTGAAATTTGATTTTTTTCAAGAATCTTAGTTAAAATTTTTTACATGAATCATAGTTTTTGACGTCGTTTTTTGCGATTTTTTTGATTTTTTTGCCATAACTTCTAAACCATACATCATAAAAGGACGATTTATGCATCAAAATGTTCCTTAAGCTACTGCCCACAAGACTGTATCCTTGAAATAATTTTAAAAATTAGATTTCATGTTAATTTCATGTGTCCTTTTTTGTCAATTTTTATTTTTTTTATTTATTTTCTTTTCATTTTCATTTTTATTCATTTTTTTCTGAAATTTGATTTTTTTCAAGAATCTTAGTTAAAATTTTTTACATGAATCATAGTTTTTGACGTCGTTTTTTGCGATTTTTTTGATTTTTTTGCCATAACTTCTAAACCATACATCATAAAAGGACGATTTATGCATCAAAATGTTCCTTAAGCTACTGCCCACAAGACTGTATCCTTGAAATAATTTTAAAAATTAGATTTCATGTTAATTTCATGTGTCCTTTTTTGTCAATTTTTATTTTTTTTATTTATTTTCTAAAATAAAAACTACATATCAGATAAGGACGATTCATGCATTAAAATAAGCGCCAGGTCCTCGTCCTTAAGAAGGGATACTTCTTGGTCCAAATGCATTTTGCTCTATCTCTTGTAGTTTAGGAGTTGTAGAACACTTTTTGGAGTGGTAGCTGGCCAAAAACATGTGCTTTTTCCGTCATAACTCCCAAACCATACATCCTACAAGGACGATTTATGCACCAAATTGTTTCTAATACATATATACACAAGACTGCATACTCAGAAAAAAGTTTTCTGAAATTTGATTTTTTTCAAGAATCTTAGTTAAAATTTTTTACATGAATCATAGTTTTTGACGTCGTTTTTTGCGATTTTTTTGATTTTTTTGCCATAACTTCTAAACCATACATCATAAAAGGACGATTTATGCATCAAAATGTTCCTTAAGCTACTGCCCACAAGACTGTATCCTTGAAATAATTTTAAAAATTAGATTTCATGTTAATTTCATGTGTCCTTTTTTGTCAATTTTTATTTTTTTTATTTATTTTCTTTTCATTTTCATTTTTATTCATTTTTTTCTGAAATTTGATTTTTTTCAAGAATCTTAGTTAAAATTTTTTACATGAATCATAGTTTTTGACGTCGTTTTTTGCGATTTTTTTGATTTTTTTGCCATAACTTCTAAACCATACATCATAAAAGGACGATTTATGCATCAAAATGTTCCTTAAGCTACTGCCCACAAGACTGTATCCTTGAAATAATTTTAAAAATTAGATTTCATGTTAATTTCATGTGTCCTTTTTTGTCAATTTTTATTTTTTTTATTTATTTTCTAAAATAAAAACTACATATCAGATAAGGACGATTCATGCATTAAAATAAGCGCCAGGTCCTCGTCCTTAAGAAGGGATACTTCTTGGTCCAAATGCATTTTGCTCTATCTCTTGTAGTTTAGGAGTTGTAGAACACTTTTTGGAGTGGTAGCTGGCCAAAAACATGTGCTTTTTCCGTCATAACTCCCAAACCATACATCCTACAAGGACGATTTATGCACCAAATTGTTTCTAATACATATATACACAAGACTGCATACTCAGAAAAAAGTTTTCTGAAATTTGATTTTTTTCAAGAATCTTAGTTAAAATTTTTTACATGAATCATAGTTTTTGACGTCGTTTTTTGCGATTTTTTTGATTTTTTTGCCATAACTTCTAAACCATACATCATAAAAGGACGATTTATGCATCAAAATGTTCCTTAAGCTACTGCCCACAAGACTGTATCCTTGAAATAATTTTAAAAATTAGATTTCATGTTAATTTCATGTGTCCTTTTTTGTCAATTTTTATTTTTTTTATTTATTTTCTAAAATAAAAACTACATATCAGATAAGGACGATTCATGCATTAAAATAAGCGCCAGGTCCTCATCCTTAAGAAGGGATACTTCTTTGTCCAAATGCATTTTGCTCTATCTCTTGTAGTTTAGGAGTTGTAGAACACTTTTTGGAGTGGTAGCTGGCCAAAAACATGTGCTTTTTCCGTCATAACTCCCAAACCATACATCCTACAAGGACGATTTATGCACCAAATTGTTTCTAATACATATATACACAAGACTGCATACTCAGAAAAAAGTTTTCTGAAATTTGATTTTTTTCAAGAATCTTAGTTAAAATTTTTTACATGAATCATAGTTTTTGACGTCGTTTTTTGCGATTTTTTTTATTTTTTTGCCATAACTTCTAAACCATACATCATAAAAGGACGATTTATGCATCAAAATGTTCCTTAAGCTACTGCCCACAAGACTGTATCCTTGAAATAATTTTAAAAATTAGATTTCATGTTAATTTCATGTGTCCTTTTTTGTCAATTTTTATTTTTTTATTTATTTTCTAAAATAAAAACTACATATCAGATAAGGACGATTCATGCATTAAAATAAGCGCCAGGTCCTCGTCCTTAAAAAGGGAAACTTCTTTGTCCAAATGCCGTTTGCTCTATCTCTTGAAGTTTAGGAGTTGTAGAACACTTTTTGGAGTGGTAGCTGGCCAAAAACATGTGCTTTTTCCGTCATAACTCCCAAACCATACATCCTACAAGGACGATTTATGCACCAAATTGTTTCTAATACATATATACACAAGACTGCATACTCAGAAAAAAGTTTTCTGAAATTTGATTTTTTTCAAGAATCTTAGTTAAAATTTTTTACATGAATCATAGTTTTTGACGTCGTTTTTTGCGATTTTTTTTATTTTTTTGCCATAACTTCTAAACCATACATCATAAAAGGACGATTTATGCATCAAAATGTTCCTTAAGCTACTGCCCACAAGACTGTATCCTTGAAATAATTTTAAAAATTAGATTTCATGTTAATTTCATGTGTCCTTTTTTGTCAATTTTTATTTTTTTTATTTATTTTCTAAAATAAAAACTACATATCAGATAAGGACGATTCATGCATTAAAATAAGCGCCAGGTCCTCGTCCTTAAGAAGGGATACTTCTTGGTCCAAATGCATTTTGCTCTATCTCTTGTAGTTTAGGAGTTGTAGAACACTTTTTGGAGTGGTAGCTGGCCAAAAACATGTGCTTTTCCGTCATAACTCCCAAACCATACATCCTACAAGGACGATTTATGCACCAAATTGTTTCTAATACATATATACACAAGACTGCATACTCAGAAAAAAGTTTTCTGAAATTTGATTTTTTTCAAGAATCTTAGTTAAAATTTTTTACATGAATCATAGTTTTTGACGTCGTTTTTTGCGATTTTTTTGATTTTTTTGCCATAACTTCTAAACCATACATCATAGAAGGACGATTTATGCATCAAAATGTTCCTTAAGCTACTGCCCACAAGACTGTATCCTTGAAATAATTTTAAAAATTAGATTTCATGTTAATTTCATGTGTCCTTTTTTGTCAATTTTTATTTTTTTTATTTATTTTCTAAAATAAAAACTACATATCAGATAAGGACGATTCATGCATTAAAATAAGCGCCAGGTCCTCGTCCTTAAGAAGGGATATTTCTTTGTCCAAATGCATTTTGCTCTATCTCTTGTAGTTTAGGAGTTGTAGAACACTTTTTGGAGTGGTAGCTGGCCAAAAACATGTGCTTTTTCCATCATAACTCCCAAACCATACATCCTACAAGGACGATTTATGCACCAAATTGTTTCTAATACATATATACACAAGACTGCATATTCAGAAAAAAGTTTTCTGAAATTTGATTTTTTTCAAGAATCTTAGTTAAAATTTTTTACATGAATCATAGTTTTTGACGTCGTTTTTTGCGATTTTTTTGATTTTTTTGCCATAACTTCTAAACCATACATCATAAAAGGACGATTTATGCATCAAAATGTTCCTTAAGCTACTGTCCACAAGACTGTATCCTTGAAATAATTTTAAAAATTAGATTTCATGTTAATTTCATGTGTCCTTTTTTGTCAATTTTTATTTTTTTTATTTATTTTCTAAAATAAAAACTACATATCAGATAAGGACGATTCATGCATTAAAATAAGTGCCAGGTCCTCGTCCTTAAGAAGGGATACTTCTTGGTCCAAATGCATTTTGCTCTATCTCTTGTAGTTTAGGAGTTGTAGAACACTTTTTGGAGTGGTAGCTGGCCAAAAACATGTGCTTTTTCCGTCATAACTCCCAAACCATACATCCTACAAGGACGATTTATGCACCAAATTGTTTCTAATACATATATACACAAGACTGCATACTCAGAAAAAAGTTTTCTGAAATTTGATTTTTTTCAAGAATCTTAGTTAAAATTTTTTACATGAATCATAGTTTTTGACGTGGTTTTTTGCGATTTTTTTGATTTTTTTGCCATAACTTCTAAACCATACATCATAAAAGGACGATTTATGCATCAAAATGTTCCTTAAACTACTGCCCACAAGACTGTATCCTTGAAATAATTTTAAAAATTAGATTTCATGTTAATTTCATGTGTCCTTTTTTGTCAATTTTTATTTTTTTTATTTATTTTCTTTTGATTTTCATTTTTATTCATTTTTTTCTGAAATTTGATTTTTTTCAAGAATCTTAGTTAAAATTTTTTACATGAATCATAGTTTTTGACGTCGTTTTTTGCGATTTTTTTGATTTTTTTGCCATAACTTCTAAACCATACATCATAAAAGGACGATTTATGCATCAAAATGTTCCTTAAGCTACTGCCCACAAGACTGTATCCTTGAAATAATTTTAAAAATTAGATTTCATGTTAATTTCATGTGTCCTTTTTTGTCAATTTTTATTTTTTTTATTTATTTTCTAAAATAAAAACTACATATCAGATAAGGACGATTCATGCATTAAAATAAGCGCCAGGTCCTCATCCTTAAGAAGGGATACTTCTTTGTCCAAATGCATTTTGCTCTATCTCTTGTAGTTTAGGAGTTGTAGAACACTTTTTGGAGTGGTAGCTGGCCAAAAACATGTGCTTTTTCCGTCATAACTCCCAAACCATACATCCTACAAGGACGATTTATGCACCAAATTGTTTCTAATACATATATACACAAGACTGCATACTCAGAAAAAAGTTTTCTGAAATTTGATTTTTTTCAAGAATCTTAGTTAAAATTTTTTACATGAATCATAGTTTTTGACGTCGTTTTTTGCGATTTTTTTGATTTTTTTGCCATAACTTCTAAACCATACATCATAAAAGGACGATTTATGCATCAAAATGTTCCTTAAGCTACTGCCCACAAGACTGTATCCTTGAAATAATTTTAAAAATTAGATTTCATGTTAATTTCATGTGTCCTTTTTTGTCAATTTTTATTTTTTTTATTTATTTTCTAAAATAAAAACTACATATCAGATAAGGACGATTCATGCATTAAAATAAGCGCCAGGTCCTCGTCCTTAAGAAGGGATATTTCTTTGTCCAAATGCATTTTGCTCTATCTCTTGTAGTTTAGGAGTTGTAGAACACTTTTTGGAGTGGTAGCTGGCCAAAAACATGTGCTTTTTCCATCATAACTCCCAAACCATACATCCTACAAGGACGATTTATGCACCAAATTGTTTCTAATACATATATACACAAGACTGCATATTCAGAAAAAAGTTTTCTGAAATTTGATTTTTTTCAAGAATCTTAGTTAAAATTTTTTACATGAATCATAGTTTTTGACGTCGTTTTTTGCGATTTTTTTGATTTTTTTGCCATAACTTCTAAACCATACATCATAAAAGGACGATTTATGCATCAAAATGTTCCTTAAGCTACTGTCCACAAGACTGTATCCTTGAAATAATTTTAAAAATTAGATTTCATGTTAATTTCATGTGTCCTTTTTTGTCAATTTTTATTTTTTTTATTTATTTTCTAAAATAAAAACTACATATCAGATAAGGACGATTCATGCATTAAAATAAGCGCCAGGTCCTCGTCCTTAAGAAGGGATACTTCTTGGTCCAAATGCATTTTGCTCTATCTCTTGTAGTTTAGGAGTTGTAGAACACTTTTTGGAGTGGTAGCTGGCCAAAAACATGTGCTTTTTCCGTCATAACTCCCAAACCATACATCCTACAAGGACGATTTATGCACCAAATTGTTTCTAATACATATATACACAAGACTGCATACTCAGAAAAAAGTTTTCTGAAATTTGATTTTTTTCAAGAATCTTAGTTAAAATTTTTTACATGAATCATAGTTTTTGACGTGGTTTTTTGCGATTTTTTTGATTTTTTTGCCATAACTTCTAAACCATACATCATAAAAGGACGATTTATGCATCAAAATGTTCCTTAAACTACTGCCCACAAGACTGTATCCTTGAAATAATTTTAAAAATTAGATTTTATGTTAATTTCATGTGTCCTTTTTTGTCAATTTTTATTTTTTTTATTTATTTTCTTTTGATTTTCATTTTTATTCATTTTTTTCTGAAATTTGATTTTTTTCAAGAATCTTAGTTAAAATTTTTTACATGAATCATAGTTTTTGACGTCGTTTTTTGCGATTTTTTTGATTTTTTTGCCATAACTTCTAAACCATACATCATAAAAGGACGATTTGTGCATCAAAATGTTCCTTAAGCTACTGCCCACAAGACTGTATCCTTGAAATAATTTTAAAAATTAGATTTCATGTTAATTTCATGTGTCCTTTTTTGTCAATTTTTATTTTTTTTATTTATTTTCTAAAATAAAAACTACATATCAGATAAGGACAATTCATGCATTAAAATAAGCGCCAGGTCCTCGTCCTTAAAAAGGGAAACTTCTTTGTCCAAATGCCGTTTGCTCTATCTCTTGAAGTTTAGGAGTTGTAGAACACTTTTTGGAGTGGTAGCTGGCCAAAAACATGTGCTTTTTCCGTCATAACTCCCAAACCATACATCCTACAAGGACGATTTATGCACCAAATTGTTTCTAATACATATATACACAAGACTGCATACTCAGAAAAAAGTTTTCTGAAATTTGATTTTTTTCAAGAATCTTAGTTAAAATTTTTTACATGAATCATAGTTTTTGACGTCGTTTTTTGCGATTTTTTTGATTTTTTTGCCATAACTTCTAAACCATACATCATAAAAGGACGATTTATGCATCAAAATGTTCCTTAAGCTACTGCCCACAAGACTGTATCCTTGAAATAATTTTAAAAATTAGATTTCATGTTGATTTCATATGTCCTTTTTTGTCAATTTTTATTTTTTTTTTATTTTCTAAAATAAAAACTACATGTCAGATAAGGACGATTCATGCATTAAAATAAGCGCCAAGTCCTCGTCCTTAAGAAGGGAAACTTCTTTGTCCAAATGCCGTTTGCTCTATCTCTTGAAGTTTAGGAGTTGTAGAACACTTTTTGGAGTGGTAGCTGGCCAAAAACATGTGCTTTTTCCGTCATAACTCCCAAACCATACATCCTACAAGGACGATTTATGCACCAAATTGTTTCTAATACATATGTACACAAGACTGCATACTCAGAAAAAAGTTTTCTGAAATTTGATTTTTTTCAAGAATCTTAGTTAAAATTTTTTACATGAATCATAGTTTTTGACGTCGTTTTTTGCGATTTTTTTGATTTTTTTGCCATAACTTCTAAACCATACATCATAAAAGGACGATTTGTGCATCAAAATGTTCCTTAAGCTACTGCCCACAAGACTGTATCCTTGAAATAATTTTAAAAATTAGATTTCATGTTAATTTCATGTGTCCTTTTTTGTCAATTTTTATTTTTTTTATTTATTTTCTAAAATAAAAACTACATATCAGATAAGGACAATTCATGCATTAAAATAAGCGCCAGGTCCTCGTCCTTAAAAAGGGAAACTTCTTTGTCCAAATGCCGTTTGCTCTATCTCTTGAAGTTTAGGAGTTGTAGAACACTTTTTGGAGTGGTAGCTGGCCAAAAACATGTGCTTTTTCCGTCATAACTCCCAAACCATACATCCTACAAGGACGATTTATGCACCAAATTGTTTCTAATACATATATACACAAGACTGCATACTCAGAAAAAAGTTTTCTGAAATTTGATTTTTTTCAAGAATCTTAGTTAAAATTTTTTACATGAATCATAGTTTTTGACGTCGTTTTTTGCGATTTTTTTGATTTTTTTGCCATAACTTCTAAACCATACATCATAAAAGGACGATTTATGCATCAAAATGTTCCTTAAGCTACTGCCCACAAGACTGTATCCTTGAAATAATTTTAAAAATTAGATATCATGTTAATTTCATGTGTCCTTTTTTGTCAATTTTTATTTTTTTTATTTATTTTCTAAAATAAAAACTACATATCAGATAAGGACGATTCATGCATTAAAATAAGCGCCAGGTCCTCGTCCTTAAGAAGGGATACTTCTTGGTCCAAATGCATTTTGCTCTATCTCTTGTAGTTTAGGAGTTGTAGAACACTTTTTGGAGTGGTAGCTGGCCAAAAACATGTGCTTTTTCCGTCATAACTCCCAAACCATACATCCTACAAGGACGATTTATGCACCAAATTGTTTCTAATACATATATACACAAGACTGCATACTCAGAAAAAAGTTTTCTGAAATTTGATTTTTTTCAAGAATCTTAGTTAAAAATTTTTACATGAATCATAGTTTTTGACGTCGTTTTTTGCGATTTTTTTGATTTTTTTGCCATAACTTCTAAACCATACATCATAAAAGGACGATTTATGCATCAAAATGTTCCTTAAGCTACTGCCCACAAGACTGTATCCTTGAAATAATTTTAAAAATTAGATTTCATGTTAATTTCATGTGTCCTTTTTTGTCAATTTTTATTTTTTTTATTTATTTTCTAAAATAAAAACTACATATCAGATAAGGACGATTCATGCATTAAAATAAGCGCCAGGTCCTCGTCCTTAAGAAGGGATACTTCTTGGTCCAAATGCATTTTGCTCTATCTCTTGTAGTTTAGGAGTTGTAGAACACTTTTTGGAGTGGTAGCTGGCCAAAAACATGTGCTTTTTCCGTCATAACTCCCAAACCATACATCCTACAAGGACGATTTATGCACCAAATTGTTTCTAATACATATATACACAAGACTGCATACTCAGAAAAAAGTTTTCTGAAATTTGATTTTTTCAAGAATCTTAGTTAAAATTTTTTACATGAATCATAGTTTTTGACGTCGTTTTTTGCGATTTTTTTTATTTTTTTGCCATAACTTCTAAACCATACATCATAAAAGGACGATTTATGCATCAAAATGTTCCTTAAGCTATTGCCCACAAGACTGTATCCTTGAAATAATTTTAAAAATTAGATTTCATGTTAATTTCATGTGTCCTTTTTTGTCAATTTTTATTTTTTTTATTTATTTTCTTTTCATTTTCATTTTTATTCATTTTTTTCTGAAATTTGATTTTTTTCAAGAATCTTAATTAAAATTTTTTACATGAATCATAGTTTTTGACGTCGTTTTTTGCGATTTTTTTGATTTTTTTGCCATAACTTCTAAACCATACATCATAAAAGGACGATTTATGCATCAAAATGTTCCTTAAGCTACTGCCCACAAGACTGTATCCTTGAAATAATTTTAAAAATTAGATTTCATGTTAATTTCATGTGTCCTTTTTTGTCAATTTTTATTTTTTTTATTTATTTTCTAAAATAAAAACTACATATCAGATAAGGACGATTCATGCATTAAAATAAGCGCCAGGTCCTCATCCTTAAGAAGGGATACTTCTTTGTCCAAATGCATTTTGCTCTATCTCTTGTAGTTTAGGAGTTGTAGAACACTTTTTGGAGTGGTAGCTGGCCAAAAACATGTGCTTTTTCAGTCATAACTCCCAAACCATACATCCTACAAGGACGATTTATGCACCAAATTGTTTCTAATACATATATACACAAGACTGCATACTCAGAAAAAAGTTTTCTGAAATTTGATTTTTTTCAAGAATCTTGGTTAAAATTTTTTACATAATCATAGTTTTTGACGTCGTTTTTTGCGATTTTTTTGATTTTTTTGCCATAACTTCTAAACCATACATCATAAAAGGACGATTTATGCATCAAAATGTTCCTTAAGCTACTGCCCACAAGACTGTATCCTTGAAATAATTTTAAAAATTAGATTTCATGTTAATTTCATGTGTCCTTTTTTGTCAATTTTTATTTTTTTTATTTATTTTCTAAAATAAAAACTACATATCAGATAAGGACGATTCATGCATTAAAATAAGCGCCAGGTCCTCGTCCTTAAGAAGGGATACTTCTTTGTCCAAATGCATTTTGCTCTATCTCTTGTAGTTTAGGAGTTGTAGAACACTTTTTGGAGTGGTAGCTGGCCAAAAACATGTGCTTTTTCCGTCATAACTCCCAAACCATACATCCTACAAGGACGATTTATGCACCAAATTGTTTCTAATACATATATACACAAGACTGCATACTCAGAAAAAAGTTTTCTGAAATTTGATTTTTTTCAAGAATCTTAGTTAAAATTTTTTACATGAATCATAGTTTTTGACGTCGTTTTTTGCGATTTTTTTTATTTTTTTGCCATAACTTCTAAACCATACATCATAAAAGGACGATTTATGCATCAAAATGTTCCTTAAGCTACTGCCCACAAGACTGTATCCTTGAAATAATTTTAAAAATTAGATTTCATGTTAATTTCATGTGTCCTTTTTCGCCAATTTTTATTTTTTTTATTTATTTTCTAAAATAAAAACTACATATCAGATAAGGACGATTCATGCATTAAAATAAGCGCCAGGTCCTCGTCCTTAAGAAGGGATACTTCTTGGTCCAAATACATTTTGCTCTATCTCTTGTAGTTTAGGAGTTGTAGAACACTTTTTGGAGTGGTAGCTGGCCAAAAACATGTGCTTTTTCCGTCATAACTCCCAAACCATACATCCTACAAGGACGATTTATGCACCAAATTGTTTCTTATACATATATACACAAGACTGCATACTCAGAAAAAAGTTTTCTGAAATTTGATTTTTTTCAAGAATCTTAGTTAAAATTTTTTACATGAATCATAGTTTTTGACGTCGTTTTTTGCGATTTTTTTGATTTTTTTGCCATAACTTCTAAACCATACATCATAAAAGGACGATTTATGCATCAAAATGTTCCTTAAGCTACTGCCCACAAGACTGTATCCTTGAAATAATTTTAAAAATTAGATTTCATGTTAATTTCATGTGTCCTTTTTTGTCAATTTTTATTTTTTTTATTTATTTTCTAAAATAAAAACTACATATCAGATAAGGACGATTCATGCATTAAAATAAGCGCCAGGTCCTCGTCCTTAAGAAGGGATACTTCTTGGTCCAAATGCATTTTGCTCTATCTCTTGTAGTTTAGGAGTTGTAGAACACTTTTTGGAGTGGTAGCTGGCCAAAAACATGTGCTTTTTCAGTCATAACTCCCAAACCATACATCCTACAAGGACGATTTATGCACCAAATTGTTTCTAATACATATATACACAAGACTGCATACTCAGAAAAAAGTTTTCTGAAATTTGATTTTTTTCAAGAATCTTGGTTAAAATTTTTTACATGAATCATAGTTTTTGACGTCGTTTTTTGCGATTTTTTTGATTTTTTTGCCATAACTTCTAAACCATACATCATAAAAGGACGATTTATGCATCAAAATGTTCCTTAAGCTACTGCCCACAAGACTGTATCCTTGAAATAATTTTAAAAATTAGATTTCATGTTAATTTCATGTGTCCTTTTTTGTCAATTTTTATTTTTTTTATTTATTTTCTAAAATAAAAACTACATATCAGATAAGGACGATTCATGCATTAAAATAAGCGCCAGGTCCTCGTCCTTAAGAAGGGATACTTCTTTGTCCAAATGCATTTTGCTCTATCTCTTGTAGTTTAGGAGTTGTAGAACACTTTTTGGAGTGGTAGCTGGCCAAAAACATGTGCTTTTTCCGTCATAACTCCCAAACCATACATCCTACAAGGACGATTTATACACCAAATTGTTTCTAATACATATATACACAAGACTGCATACTCAGAAAAAAGTTTTCTGAAATTTGATTTTTTTCAAGAATCTTAGTTAAAATTTTTTACATGAATCATAGTTTTTGACGTGGTTTTTTGCGATTTTTTTGATTTTTTTGCCATAACTTCTAAACCATACATCATAAAAGGACGATTTGTGCATCAAAATGTTCCTTAAGCTACTGCCCACAAGACTGTATCCTTGAAATAATTTTAAAAATTAGATTTCATGTTAATTTCATGTGTCCTTTTTTGTCAATTTTTATTTTTTTTATTTATTTTCTAAAATAAAAACTACATATCAGATAAGGACGATTCATGCATTAAAATAAGCGCCAGGTCCTCGTCCTTAAGAAGGGATACTTCTTGGTCCAAAAACATGTGCTTTTTCCAAATTTTCCAAAATTTGATTTTTTTCAAGAATCTTAGTTAACATTTTTTACATGAATCATAGTTTTTGACGTGGTTTTTTGCGATTTTTTTGATTTTTTTGCCATAACTTCTAAACCATACATCATAAAAGGACGATTTATGCATCAAAATGTTCCTTAAGCTACTGCCCACAAGACTGTATCCTTGAAATAATTTTAAAAATTAGATTTCATGTTAATTTCATGTGTCCTTTTTTGTCAATTTTTATTTTTTTTATTTATTTTCTAAAATAAAAACTACATATCAGATAAGGACGATTCATGCATTAAAATAAGCGCCAGGTCCTCGTCCTTAAGAAGGGATACTTCTTGGTCCAAATGCATTTTGCTCTATCTCTTGTAGTTTAGGAGTTGTAGAACACTTTTTGGAGTGGTAGCTGGCCAAAAACATGTGCTTTTTCCGTCATAACTCCCAAACCATACATCCTACAAGGACGATTTATGCACCAAATTGTTTCTAATACATATATACACAAGACTGCATACTCAGAAAAAAGTTTTCTGAAATTTGATTTTTTTCAAGAATCTTGGTTAAAATTTTTTACATGAATCGTAGTTTTTGACGTGGTTTTTTGCGATTTTTTTGATTTTTTTGCCATAACTTCTAAACCATACATCATAAAAGGACGATTTATGCATCAAAATGTTCCTTAAGCTACTGCCCACAAGACTGTATCCTTGAAATAATTTTAAAAATTAGATTTCATGTTAATTTCATGTGTCCTTTTTTGTCAATTTTTATTTTTTTTATTTATTTTCTAAAATAAAAACTACATATCAGATAAGGACGATTCATGCATTAAAATAAGCGCCAGGTCCTCGTCCTTAAGAAGGGATACTTCTTGGTCCAAAAACATGTGCTTTTTCCAAATTTTCCAAAATTTGATTTTTTTCAAGAATCTTAGTTAACATTTTTTACATGAATCATAGTTTTTGACGTGGTTTTTTGCGATTTTTTTGATTTTTTTGCCATAACTTCTAAACCATACATCATAAAAGGACGATTTATGCATCAAAATGTTCCTTAAGCTACTGCCCACAAGACTGTATCCTTGAAATAATTTTAAAAATTAGATTTCATGTTAATTTCATGTGTCCTTTTTTGTCAATTTTTATTTTTTTTATTTATTTTCTAAAATAAAAACTACATATCAGATAAGGACGATTCATGCATTAAAATAAGCGCCAGGTCCTCGTCCTTAAGAAGGGATACTTCTTGGTCCAAATGCATTTTGCTCTATCTCTTGTAGTTTAGGAGTTGTAGAACACTTTTTGGAGTGGTAGCTGGCCAAAAACATGTGCTTTTTCCGTCATAACTCCCAAACCATACATCCTACAAGGACGATTTATGCACCAAATTGTTTCTAATACATATATACACAAGACTGCATACTCAGAAAAAAGTTTTCTGAAATTTGATTTTTTTCAAGAATCTTAGTTAAAATTTTTTACATGAATCATAGTTTTTGACGTGGTTTTTTGCGATTTTTTTGATTTTTTTGCCATAACTTCTAAACCATACATCATAAAAGGACGATTTATGCATCAAAATGTTCCTTAAGCTACTGCCCACAAGACTGTATCCTTGAAATAATTTTAAAAATTAGATTTCATGTTAATTTCATGTGTCCTTTTTTGTCAATTTTTATTTTTTTTATTTATTTTCTAAAATAAAAACTACATATCAGATAAGGACGATTCATGCATTAAAATAAGCGCCAGGTCCTCGTCCTTAAGAAGGGATACTTCTTGGTCCAAATGCATTTTGCTCTATCTCTTGTAGTTTAGGAGTTGTAGAACACTTTTTGGAGTGGTAGCTGGCCAAAAACATGTGCTTTTTCCGTCATAACTCCCAAACCATACATCCTACAAGGACGATTTATGCACCAAATTGTTTCTAATACATATATACACAAGACTGCATACTCAGAAAAAAGTTTTCTGAAATTTGATTTTTTTCAAGAATCTTGGTTAAAATTTTTTACATGAATCATAGTTTTTGACGTGGTTTTTTGCGATTTTTTTGATTTTTTTGCCATAACTTCTAAACCATACATCATAAAAGGACGATTTATGCATCAAAATGTTCCTTAAGCTACTGCCCACAAGACTGTATCCTTGAAATAATTTTAAAAATTAGATTTCATGTTAATTTCATGTGTCCTTTTTTGTCAATTTTTATTTTTTTTATTTATTTTCTAAAATAAAAACTACATATCAGATAAGGACGATTCATGCATTAAAATAAGCGCCAGGTCCTCGTCCTTAAGAAGGCATACTTCTTGGTCCAAAAACATGTGCTTTTTCCAAATTTTCCAAAATTTGATTTTTTTCAAGAATCTTAGTTAACATTTTTTACATGAATCATAGTTTTTGACGTGGTTTTTTGCGATTTTTTTGATTTTTTTGCCATAACTTCTAAACCATACATCATAAAAGGACGATTTATGCATCAAAATGTTCCTTAAGCTACTGCCCACAAGACTGTATCCTTGAAATAATTTAAAAAATTAGATTTCATGTTAATTTCATGTGTCCTTTTTTGTCAATTTTTATTTTTTTTATTTATTTTCTAAAATAAAAACTACATATCAGATAAGGACGATTCATGCATTAAAATAAGCGCCAGGTCCTCGTCCTTAAGAAGGGATACTTCTTGGTCCAAATGCATTTTGCTCTATCTCTTGTAGTTTAGGAGTTGTAGAACACTTTTTGGAGTGGTAGCTGGCCAAAAACATGTGCTTTTTCCGTCATAACTCCCAAACCATACATCCTACAAGGACGATTTATGCACCAAATTGTTTCTAATACATATATACACAAGACTGCATACTCAGAAAAAAGTTTTCTGAAATTTGATTTTTTTCAAGAATCTTGGTTAAAATTTTTTACATGAATCATATTTTTTGACGTGGTTTTTTGCGATTTTTTTGATTTTTTTGCCATAACTTCTAAACCATACATCATAAAAGGACGATTTATGCATCAAAATGTTCCTTAAGCTACTGCCCACAAGACTGTATCCTTGAAATAATTTTAAAAATTAGATTTCATGTTAATTTCATGTGTCCTTTTTTGTCAATTTTTATTTTTTTTATTTATTTTCTAAAATAAAAACTACATATCAGATAAGGACGATTCATGCATTAAAATAAGCGCCAGGTCCTCGTCCTTAAGAAGGGATACTTCTTGGTCCAAAAACATGTGCTTTTTCCAAATTTTCCAAAATTTGATTTTTTTCAAGAATCTTAGTTAACATTTTTTACATGAATCATAGTTTTTGACGTGGTTTTTTGCGATTTTTTTGATTTTTTTGCCATAACTTCTAAACCATACATCATAAAAGGACGATTTATGCATCAAAATGTTCCTTAAGCTACTGCCCACAAGACTGTATCCTTGAAATAATTTTAAAAATTAGATTTCATGTTAATTTCATGTGTCCTTTTTTGTCAATTTTTATTTTTTTTATTTATTTTCTAAAATAAAAACTACATATCAGATAAGGACGATTCATGCATTAAAATAAGCGCCAGGTCCTCGTCCTTAAGAAGGGATACTTCTTGGTCCAAATGCATTTTGCTCTATCTCTTGTAGTTTAGGAGTTGTAGAACACTTTTTGGAGTGGTAGCTGGCCAAAAACATGTGCTTTTTCCGTCATAACTCCCAAACCATACATCCTACAAGGACGATTTATGCACCAAATTGTTTCTAATACATATATACACAAGACTGCATACTCAGAAAAAAGTTTTCTGAAATTTGATTTTTTTCAAGAATCTTAGTTAAAATTTTTTACATGAATCATAGTTTTTGACGTGGTTTTTTGCGATTTTTTTGATTTTTTTGCCATAACTTCTAAACCATACATCATAAAAGGACGATTTATGCATCAAAATGTTCCTTAAGCTACTGCCCACAAGACTGTATCCTTGAAATAATTTTAAAAATTAGATTTCATGTTAATTTCATGTGTCCTTTTTTGTCAATTTTTATTTTTTTTATTTATTTTCTAAAATAAAAACTACATATCAGATAAGGACGATTCATGCATTAAAATAAGCGCCAGGTCCTCGTCCTTAAGAAGGGATACTTCTTGGTCCAAAAACATGTGCTTTTTCCAAATTTTCCAAAATTTGATTTTTTTCAAGAATCTTAGTTAACATTTTTTACATGAATCATAGTTTTTGACGTGGTTTTTTGCGATTTTTTTGATTTTTTTGCCATAACTTCTAAACCATACATCATAAAAGGACGATTTATGCATCAAAATGTTCCTTAAGCTCTTGCCCACAAGACTGTATCCTTGAAATAATTTTAAAAATTAGATTTCATGTTAATTTCATGTGTCCTTTTTTGTCAATTTTTATTTTTTTTATTTATTTTCTAAAATAAAAACTACATATCAGATATGGACGATTCATGCATTAAAATAAGCGCCAGGTCCTCGTCCTTAAGAAGGGATACTTCTTGGTCCAAATGCATTTTGCTCTATCTCTTGTAGTTTAGGAGTTGTAGAACACTTTTTGGAGTGGTAGCTGGCCAAAACATGTGCTTTTTCCGTCATAACTCCCAAACCATACATCCTACAAGGACGATTTATGCACCAAATTGTTTCTAATACATATATACACAAGACTGCATACTCAGAAAAAAGTTTTCTGAAATTTGATTTTTTTCAAGAATCTTAGTTAAAATTTTTTACATGAATCATAGTTTTTGACGTGGTTTTTTGCGATTTTTTTGATTTTTTTGCCATAACTTCTAAACCATACATCATAAAAGGACGATTTATGCATCAAAATGTTCCTTAAGCTACTGCCCACAAGACTGTATCCTTGAAATAATTTTAAAAATTAGATTTCATGTTAATTTCATGTGTCCTTTTTTGTCAATTTTTATTTTTTTTATTTATTTTCTAAAATAAAAACTACATATCAGATAAGGACGATTCATGCATTAAAATAAGCGCCAGGTCCTCGTCCTTAAAAAGGGAAACTTCTTTGTCCAAATGCCGTTTGCTCTATCTCTTGAAGTTTAGGAGTTGTAGAACACTTTTTGGAGTGGTAGCTGGCCAAAAACATGTGCTTTTTCCGTCATAACTCCCAAACCATACATCCTACAAGGACGATTTATGCACCAAATTGTTTCTAATACATATATACACAAGACTGCATACTCAGAAAAAAGTTTTCTGAAATTTGATTTTTTTCAAGAATCTTAGTTAAAATTTTTTACATGAATCATAGTTTTTGACGTCGTTTTTTGCGATTTTTTTGATTTTTTTGCCATAACTTCTAAACCATACATCATAAAAGGACGATTTATGCATCAAAATGTTCCTTAAGCTACTGCCCACAAGACTGTATCCTTGAAATAATTTTAAAAATTAGATTTCATGTTAATTTCATGTGTCCTTTTTTGTCAATTTTTATTTTTTTTATTTATTTTCTAAAATAAAAACTACATATCAGATAAGGACGATTCATGCATTAAAATAAGCGCCAGGTCCTCGTCCTTAAGAAGGGATACTTCTTTGTCCAAATGCATTTTGCTCTATCTCTTGTAGTTTAGGAGTTGTAGAACACTTTTTGGAGTGGTAGCTGGCCAAAAACATGTGCTTTTTCCGTCATAACTCCCAAACTATACATCCTACAAGGACGATTTATGCACCAAATTGTTTCTAATACATATATACACAAGACTGCATATTCAGAAAAAAGTTTTCTGAAATTTGATTTTTTTCAAGAATCTTAGTTAAAATTTTTTACATGAATCATAGTTTTTGACGTGGTTTTTTGCGATTTTTTTTGATTTTTTTGCCATAACTTCTAAACCATACATCATAAAAGGACGATTTATGCATCAAAATGTTCCTTAAGCTACTGCCCACAAGACTGTATCCTTGAAATAATTTTAAAAATTAGATTTCATGTTAATTTCATGTGTCCTTTTTTGTCAATTTTTATTTTTTTTATTTATTTTCTAAAATAAAAACTACATATCAGATAAGGACGATTCATGCATTAAAATAAGCGCCAGGTCCTCGTCCTTAAAAAGGGAAACTTCTTTGTCCAAATGCCGTTTGCTCTATCTCTTGAAGTTTAGGAGTTGTAGAACACTTTTTGGAGTGGTAGCTGGCCAAAAACATGTGCTTTTTCCGTCATAACTCCCAAACCATACATCCTACAAGGACGATTTATGCACCAAATTGTTTCTAATACATATATACACAAGACTGCATACTCAGAAAAAAGTTTTCTGAAATTTGATTTTTTTCAAGAATCTTAGTTAAAATTTTTTACATGAATCATAGTTTTTGACGTCGTTTTTTGCGATTTTTTTGATTTTTTTGCCATAACTTCTAAACCATACATCATAAAAGGACGATTTATGCATCAAAATGTTCCTTAAGCTACTGCCCACAAGACTGTATCCTTGAAATAATTTTAAAAATTAGATTTCATGTTAATTTCATGTGTCCTTTTTTGTCAATTTTTATTTTTTTTATTTATTTTCTAAAATAAAAACTACATATCAGATAAGGACGATTCATGCATTAAAATAAGCGCCAGGTCCTCGTCCTTAAGAAGAGATACTTCTTTGTCCAAATGCATTTTGCTCTATCTCTTGTAGTTTAGGAGTTGTAGAACACTTTTTGGAGTGGTAGCTGGCCAAAAACATGTGCTTTTTCCATCATAACTCCCAAACCATACATCCTACAAGGACGATTTATGCACCAAATTGTTTCTAATACATATATACACAAGACTGCATACTCAGAAAAAAGTTTTCTGAAATTTGATTTTTTTCAAGAATCTTAGTTAAAATTTTTTACATGAATCATAGTTTTTGACGTCGTTTTTTGCGATTTTTTTGATTTTTTTGCCATAACTTCTAAACCATACATCATAAAAGGACGATTTATGCATCAAAATGTTCCTTAAGCTACTGCCCACAAGACTGTATCCTTGAAATAATTTTAAAAATTAGATTTCATGTTAATTTCATGTGTCCTTTTTTGTCAATTTTTATTTTTTTATTTATTTTCTAAAATAAAAACTACATATCAGATAAGGACGATTCATGCATTAAAATAAGCGCCAGGTCCTCGTCCTTAAGAAGGGATACTTCTTTGTCCAAATGCATTTTGCTCTATCTCTTGTAGTTTAGGAGTTGTAGAACACTTTTTGGAGTGGTAGCTGGCCAAAAACATGTGCTTTTTCCATCATAACTCCCAAACCATACATCCTACAAGGACGATTTATGCACCAAATTGTTTCTAATACATATATACACAAGACTGCATATTCAGAAAAAAGTTTTCTGAAATTTGATTTTTTTCAAGAATCTTAGTTAAAATTTTTTACATGAATCATAGTTTTTGACGTCGTTTTTTGCGATTTTTTTGATTTTTTTGCCATAACTTCTAAACCATACATCATAAAAGGACGATTTATGCATCAAAATGTTCATTAAGCTACTGCCCACAAGACTGTATCCTTGAAATAATTTTAAAAATTAGATTTCATGTTAATTTCATGTGTCCTTTTTTGTCAATTTTTATTTTTTTTATTTATTTTCTAAAATAAAAACTACATATCAGATAAGGACGATTCATGCATTAAAATAAGCGCCAGGTCCTCGTCCTTAAGAAGGGATACTTCTTGGTCCAAATGCATTTTGCTCTATCTCTTGTAGTTTAGGAGTTGTAGAACACTTTTTGGAGTGGTAGCTGGCCAAAAACATGTGCTTTTTCCGTCATAACTCCCAAACCATACATCCTACAAGGACGATTTATGCACCAAATTGTTTCTAATACATATATACACAAGACTGCATACTCAGAAAAAAGTTTTCTGAAATTTGATTTATTTCAAGAATCTTAGTTAAAATTTTTTACATGAATCATAGTTTTTGACGTGGTTTTTTGCGATTTTTTTGATTTTTTTGCCATAACTTCTAAACCATACATCATAAAAGGACGATTTATGCATCAAAATGTTCCTTAAGCTACTGCCCACAAGACTGTATCCTTGAAATAATTTTAAAAATTAGATTTCATGTTAATTTCATGTGTCCTTTTTTGTCAATTTTTATTTTTTTTATTTATTTTCTAAAATAAAAACTACATATCAGATAAGGACGATTCATGCATTAAAATAAGCGCCAGGTCCTCGTCCTTAAGAAGGGATACTTCTTGGTCCAAATGCATTTTGCTCTATCTCTTGTAGTTTAGGAGTTGTAGAACACTTTTTGGAGTGGTAGCTGGCCAAAAACATGTGCTTTTTCCGTCATAACTCCCAAACCATACATCCTACAAGGACGATTTATGCACCAAATTGTTTCTAATACATATATACACAAGACTGCATACTCAGAAAAAAGTTTTCTGAAATTTGATTTTTTTCAAGAATCTTAGTTAAAATTTTTTACATGAATCATAGTTTTTGACGTCGTTTTTTGCGATTTTTTTGATTTTTTTGCCATAACTTCTAAACCATACGTCATAAAAGGACGATTTATGCATCAAAATGTTCCTTAAGCTACTGCCCACAAGACTGTATCCTTGAAATAATTTTAAAAATTAGATTTCATGTTAATTCATGTGTCCTTTTTTGTCAATTTTTTTTTTTTTATTTATTTTCTAAAATAAAAACTACATATCAGATAAGGACGATTCATGCATTAAAATAAGCGCCAGGTCCTCGTCCTTAAAAAGGGAAACTTCTTTGTCCAAATGCCGTTTGCTCTATCTCTTGAAGTTTAGGAGTTGTAGAACACTTTTTGGAGTGGTAGCTGGCCAAAAACATGTGCTTTTTCCGTCATAACTCCCAAACCATACATCCTACAAGGACGATTTATGCACCAAATTGTTTCTAATACATATATACACAAGACTGCATACTCAGAAAAAAGTTTTCTGAAATTTGATTTTTTTCAAGAATCTTAGTTAAAATTTTTTACATGAATCATAGTTTTTGACGTCGTTTTTTGCGATTTTTTTGATTTTTTTGCCATAACTTCTAAACCATACATCATAAAAGGACGATTTATGCATCAAAATGTTCCTTAAGCTACTGCCCACAAGACTGTATCCTTGAAATAATTTTAAAAATTAGATTTCATGTTAATTTCATGTGTCCTTTTTTGTCAATTTTTATTTTTTTTATTTATTTTCTAAAATAAAAACTACATATCAGATAAGGACGATTCATGCATTAAATTAAGCGCCAGGTCCTCGTCCTTAAGAAGGGATACTTCTTTGTCCAAATGCATTTTGCTCTATCTCTTGTAGTTTAGGAGTTGTAGAACACTTTTTGGAGTGGTAGCTGGCCAAAAACATGTGCTTTTTCCGTCATAACTCCCAAACCATACATCCTACAAGGACGATTTATGCACCAAATTGTTTCTAATACATATATACACAAGACTGCATACTCAGAAAAAAGTTTTCTGAAATTTGATTTTTTTCAAGAATCTTAGTTAAAATTTTTTACATGAATCATAGTTTTTGACGTGGTTTTTTGCGATTTTTTTGATTTTTTTGCCATAACTTCTAAACCATACATCATGAAAGGACGATTTATGCATCAAAATGTTCCTTAAGCTACTGCCCACAAGACTGTATCCTTGAAATAATTTTAAAAATTAGATTTCATGTTAATTTCATGTGTCCTTTTTTGTCAATTTTTATTTTTTTTATTTATTTTCTAAAATAAAAACTACATATCAGATAAGGACGATTCATGCATTAAAATAAGCGCCAGGTCCTCGTCCTTAAGAAGGGATACTTCTTTGTCCAAATGCATTTTGCTCTATCTCTTGTAGTTTAGGAGTTGTAGAACACTTTTTGGAGTGGTAGCTGGCCAAAAACATGTGCTTTTTCCGTCATAACTCCCAAACTATACATCCTACAAGGACGATTTATGCACCAAATTGTTTCTAATACATATATACACAAGACTGCATATTCAGAAAAAAGTTTTCTGAAATTTGATTTTTTTCAAGAATCTTAGTTAAAATTTTTTACATGAATCATAGTTTTTGACGTCGTTTTTTGCGATTTTTTTTGATTTTTTTGCTAAAGCTACTGCCCACAAGACTGTATCCTTGAAATAATTTTAAAAATTAGATTTCATGTTAATTTCATGTGTCCTTTTTTGTCAATTTTTATTTTTTTTATTTATTTTCTAAAATAAAAACTACATATCAGATAAGGACGATTCATGCATTAAAATAAGCGCCAGGTCCTCATCCTTAAGAAGGGATACTTCTTTGTCCAAATGCATTTTGCTCTATCTCTTGTAGTTTAGGAGTTGTAGAACACTTTTTGGAGTGGTAGCTGGCCAAAAACATGTGCTTTTTCGGTCATAACTCCCAAACCATACATCCTACAAGGACGATTTATGCACCAAATTGTTTCTAATACATATATACACAAGACTGCATATTCAAAAAAAAGTTTTCTGAAATTTGATTTTTTTCAAGAATCTTAGTTAAAATTTTCTACATGAATCATAGTTTTTGACGTGGTTTTTTGCGATTTTTTTGATTTTTTTGCCATAACTTCTAAACCATACATCATAAAAGGACGATTTATGCATCAAAATGTTCCTTAAGCTACTGCCCACAAGACTGTATCCTTGAAATAATTTTAAAAATTAGATTTCATGTTAATTTCATGTGTCCTTTTTTGTCAATTTTTATTTTTTTTATTTATTTTCTAAAATAAAAACTACATATCAGATAAGGACGATTCATGCATTAAAATAAGCGCCAGGTCCTCGTCCTTAAGAAGGGATACTTCTTTGTCCAAATGCATTTTGCTCTATCTCTTGTAGTTTAGGAGTTGTAGAACACTTTTTGGAGTGGTAGCTGGCCAAAAACATGTGCTTTTTCCATCATAACTCCCAAACCATACATCCTACAAGGACGATTTATGCACCAAATTGTTTCTAATACATATATACACAAGACTGCATATTCAGAAAAAAGTTTTCTGAAATTTGATTTTTTTCAAGAATCTTAGTTAAAATTTTTTACATGAATCATAGTTTTTGACGTCGTTTTTTGCGATTTTTTTGATTTTTTTGCCATAACTTCTAAACCATACATCATAAAAGGACGATTTATGCATCAAAATGTTCCTTAAGCTACTGCCCGCAAGACTGTATCCTTGAAATAATTTTAAA
Organism: Dichetophora obliterata; assembly: GCA_963920525.1. Lineage (NCBI taxonomy): Eukaryota > Metazoa > Arthropoda > Insecta > Diptera > Sciomyzidae > Dichetophora > Dichetophora obliterata. The sequence continues at coordinate 1,755,538 of OY986438.1, read as the reverse complement.
AATTAGATTTCATGTTAATTTCATGTGTCCTTTTTTGTCAATTTTTATTTTTTTTATTTATTTTCTAAAATAAAAACTACATATCAGATAAGGACGATTCATGCATTAAAATAAGCGCCAGGTCCTCGTCCTTAAGAAGGGATACTTCTTGGTCCAAATGCATTTTGCTCTATCTCTTGTAGTTTAGGAGTTGTAGAACACTTTTTGGAGTGGTAGCTGGCCAAAAACATGTGCTTTTTCCGTCATAACTCCCAAACCATACATCCTACAAGGACGATTTATGCACCAAATTGTTTCTAATACATATATACACAAGACTGCATACTCAGAAAAAAGTTTTCTGAAATTTGATTTTTTTCAAGAATCTTAGTTAAAATTTTTTACATGAATCATAGTTTTTGACGTCGTTTTTTGCGATTTTTTTGATTTTTTTGCCATAACTTCTAAACCATACATCATAAAAGGACGATTTATGCATCAAAATGTTCCTTAAGCTACTGCCCACAAGACTGTATCCTTGAAATAATTTTAAAAATTAGATTTCATGTTAATTTCATGTGTCCTTTTTTGTCAATTTTTATTTTTTTTATTTATTTTCTAAAATAAAAACTACATATCAGATAAGGACGATTCATGCATTAAAATAAGCGCCAGGTCCTCGTCCTTAAGAAGGGATACTTCTTGGTCCAAATGCATTTTGCTCTATCTCTTGTAGTTTAGGAGTTGTAGAACACTTTTTGGAGTGGTAGCTGGCCAAAAACATGTGCTTTTTCCGTCATAACTCCCAAACCATACATCCTACAAGGACGATTTATGCACCAAATTGTTTCTAATACATATATACACAAGACTGCATACTCAGAAAAAAGTTTTCTGAAATTTGATTTTTTTCAAGAATCTTAGTTAAAATTTTCTACATGAATCATAGTTTTTGACGTGGTTTTTTGCGATTTTTTTGATTTTTTTGCCATAACTTCTAAACCATACATCATAAAAGGACGATTTATGCATCAAAATGTTCCTTAAGCTACTGCCCACAAGACTGTATCCTTGAAATAATTTTAAAAATTAGATTTCATGTTAATTTCATGTGTCCTTTTTTGTCAATTTTTATTTTTTTTATTTATTTTCTAAAATAAAAACTACATATCAGATAAGGACGATTCATGCATTAAAATAAGCGCCAGGTCCTCGTCCTTAAGAAGGGATACTTCTTTGTCCAAATTCATTTTGCTCTATCTCTTGTAGTTTAGGAGTTGTAGAACACTTTTTGGAGTGGTAGCTGGCCAAAAACATGTGCTTTTTCCATCATAACTCCCAAACCATACATCCTACAAGGACGATTTATGCACCAAATTGTTTCTAATACATATATACACAAGACTGCATATTCAGAAAAAAGTTTTCTGAAATTTGATTTTTTTCAAGAATCTTAGTTAAAATTTTTTACATGAATCATAGTTTTTGACGTCGTTTTTTGCGATTTTTTTGATTTTTTTGCCATAACTTCTAAACCATACATCATAAAAGGACGATTTATGCATCAAAATGTTCCTTAAGCTACTGCCCACAAGACTGTATCCTTGAAATAATTTTAAAAATTAGATTTCATGTTAATTTCATGTGTCCTTTTTTGTCAATTTTTATTTTTTTTATTTATTTTCTAAAATAAAAACTACATATCAGATAAGGACGATTCATGCATTAAAATAAGCGCCAGGTCCTCGTCCTTAAGAAGGGATACTTCTTGGTCCAAATGCATTTTGCTCTATCTCTTGTAGTTTAGGAGTTGTAGAACACTTTTTGGAGTGGTAGCTGGCCAAAAACATGTGCTTTTTCCGTCATAACTCCCAAACCATACATCCTACAAGGACGATTTATGCACCAAATTGTTTCTAATACATATATACACAAGACTGCATACTCAGAAAAAAGTTTTCTGAAATTTGATTTTTTTCAAGAATCTTAGTTAAAATTTTTTACATGAATCATAGTTTTTGACGTCGTTTTTTGCGATTTTTTTGATTTTTTTGCCATAACTTCTAAACCATACATCATAAAAGGACGATTTATGCATCAAAATGTTCCTTAAGCTACTGCCCACAAGACTGTATCCTTGAAATAATTTTAAAAATTAGATTTCATGTTAATTTCATGTGTCCTTTTTTGTCAATTTTTATTTTTTTTATTTATTTTCTAAAATAAAAACTACATATCAGATAAGGACGATTCATGCATTAAAATAAGCGCCAGGTCCTCGTCCTTAAGAAGGGATACTTCTTGGTCCAAATGCATTTTGCTCTATCTCTTGTAGTTTAGGAGTTGTAGAACACATCCTACAAGGACGATTTATGCACCAAATTGTTTCTAATACATATATACACAAGACTGCATACTCATAAATCATAAAAGGACGATTTATGCATCAAAATGTTCCTAAAGCTACTGCCCACAAGACTGTATCCTTGAAATAATTTTAAAAATTAGATTTCATGTTAATTTTATGTGTCCTTTTTTGTCAATTTTTATTTTTTTTATTTATTTTCTAAAATAAAAACTACATATCAGATAAGGACGATTCATGCATTAAAATAAGCGCCAGGTCCTCATCCTTAAGAAGGGATACTTCTTTGTCCAAATGCATTTTGCTCTATCTCTTGTAGTTTAGGAGTTGTAGAACACTTTTTGGAGTGGTAGCTGGCCAAAAACATGTGCTTTTTCGGTCATAACTCATAAACCATACATCCTACAAGGACGATTTATGCACCAAATTGTTTCTAATACATATATACACAAGACTGCATATTCAAAAAAAAGTTTTCTGAAATTTGATTTTTTTCAAGAATCTTAGTTAAAATTTTCTACATGAATCATAGTTTTTGACGTGGTTTTTTGCGATTTTTTTGATTTTTTTGCCATAACTTCTAAACCATACATCATAAAAGGACGATTTATGCATCAAAATGTTCCTTAAGCTACTGCCCACAAGACTGTATCCTTGAAATAATTTTAAAAATTAGATTTCATGTTAATTTCATGTGTCCTTTTTTGTCAATTTTTATTTTTTTTATTTATTTTCTAAAATAAAAACTACATATCAGATAAGGACGATTCATGCATTAAAATAAGCGCCAGGTCCTCGTCCTTAAGAAGGGATACTTCTTTGTCCAAATGCATTTTGCTCTATCTCTTGTAGTTTAGGAGTTGTAGAACACTTTTTGGAGTGGTAGCTGGCCAAAAACATGTGCTTTTTCCATCATAACTCCCAAACCATACATCCTACAAGGACGATTTATGCACCAAATTGTTTCTAATACATATATACACAAGACTGCATATTCAGAAAAAAGTTTTCTGAAATTTGATTTTTTTCAAGAATCTTAGTTAAAATTTTTTACATGAATCATAGTTTTTGACGTCGTTTTTTGCGATTTTTTTGATTTTTTTGCCATAACTTCTAAACCATACATCATAAAAGGACGATTTATGCATCAAAATGTTCCTTAAGCTACTGCCCGCAAGACTGTATCCTTGAAATAATTTTAAAAATTAGATTTCATGTTAATTTCATGTGTCCTTTTTTGTCAATTTTTATTTTTTTTATTTATTTTCTAAAATAAAAACTACATATCAGATAAGGACGATTCATGCATTAAAATAAGCGCCAGGTCCTCGTCCTTAAGAAGGGATACTTCTTGGTCCAAATGCATTTTGCTCTATCTCTTGTAGTTTAGGAGTTGTAGAACACTTTTTGGAGTGGTAGCTGGCCAAAAACATGTGCTTTTTCCGTCATAACTCCCAAACCATACATCCTACAAGGACGATTTATGCACCAAATTGTTTCTAATACATATATACACAAGACTGCATACTCAGAAAAAAGTTTTCTGAAATTTGATTTTTTTCAAGAATCTTAGTTAAAATTTTTTACATGAATCATAGTTTTTGACGTCGTTTTTTGCGATTTTTTTGATTTTTTTGCCATAACTTCTAAACCATACATCATAAAAGGACGATTTATGCATCAAAATGTTCCTTAAGCTACTGCCCACAAGACTGTATCCTTGAAATAATTTTAAAAATTAGATTTCATGTTAATTTCATGTGTCCTTTTTTGTCAATTTTTATTTTTTTTATTTATTTTCTAAAATAAAAACTACATATCAGATAAGGACGATTCATGCATTAAAATAAGCGCCAGGTCCTCGTCCTTAAGAAGGGATACTTCTTGGTCCAAATGCATTTTGCTCTATCTCTTGTAGTTTAGGAGTTGTAGAACACTTTTTGGAGTGGTAGCTGGCCAAAAACATGTGCTTTTTCCGTCATAACTCCCAAACCATACATCCTACAAGGACGATTTATGCACCAAATTGTTTCTAATACATATATACACAAGACTGCATACTCAGAAAAAAGTTTTCTGAAATTTGATTTTTTTCAAGAATCTTAGTTAAAATTTTTTACATGAATCATAGTTTTTGACGTCGTTTTTTGCGATTTTTTTTATTTTTTTGCCATAACTTCTAAACCATACATCATAAAAGGACGATTTATGCATCAAAATGTTCCTTAAGCTACTGCCCACAAGACTGTATCCTTGAAATAATTTTAAAAATTAGATTTCATGTTAATTTCATGTGTCCTTTTTTGTCAATTTTTATTTTTTTTATTTATTTTCTAAAATAAAAACTACATATCAGATAAGGACGATTCATGCATTAAAATAAGCGCCAGGTCCTCGTCCTTAAGAAGGGATACTTCTTTGTCCAAATGCATTTTGCTCTATCTCTTGTAGTTTAGGAGTTGTAGAACACTTTTTGGAGTGGTAGCTGGCCAAAAACATGTGCTTTTTCCATCATAACTCCCAAACCATACATCCTACAAGGACGATTTATGCACCAAATTGTTTCTAATACATATATACACAAGACTGCATATTCAGAAAAAAGTTTTCTGAAATTTGATTTTTTTCAAGAATCTTAGTTAAAATTTTTTACATGAATCATAGTTTTTGACGTCGTTTTTTGCGATTTTTTTGATTTTTTTGCCATAACTTCTAAACCATACATCATAAAAGGACGATTTATGCATCAAAATGTTCCTTAAGCTACTGCCCACAAGACTGTATCCTTGAAATAATTTTAAAAATTAGATTTCATGTTAATTTCATGTGTCCTTTTTTGTCAATTTTTATTTTTTTTATTTATTTTCTAAAATAAAAACTACATATCAGATAAGGACGATTCATGCATTAAAATAAGCGCCAGGTCCTCGTCCTTAAGAAGGGATACTTCTTGGTCCAAATGCATTTTGCTCTATCTCTTGTAGTTTAGGAGTTGTAGAACACTTTTTGGAGTGGTAGCTGGCCAAAAACATGTGCTTTTTCCGTCATAACTCCCAAACCATACATCCTACAAGGACGATTTATGCACCAAATTGTTTCTAATACATATATACACAAGACTGCATACTCAGAAAAAAGTTTTCTGAAATTTGATTTTTTTCAAGAATCTTAGTTAAAATTTTTTACATGAATCATAGTTTTTGACGTCGTTTTTTGCGATTTTTTTGATTTTTTTGCCATAACTTCTAAACCATACATCATAAAAGGACGATTTATGCATCAAAATGTTCCTTAAGCTACTGCCCACAAGACTGTATCCTTGAAATAATTTTAAAAATTAGATTTCATGTTAATTTCATGTGTCCTTTTTTGTCAATTTTTATTTTTTTTATTTATTTTCTAAAATAAAAACTACATATCAGATAAGGACGATTCATGCATTAAAATAAGCGCCAGGTCCTCGTCCTTAAGAAGGGATACTTCTTGGTCCAAATGCATTTTGCTCTATCTCTTGTAGTTTAGGAGTTGTAGAACACTTTTTGGAGTGGTAGCTGGCCAAAAACATGTGCTTTTTCCGTCATAACTCCCAAACCATACATCCTACAAGGACGATTTATGCACCAAATTGTTTCTAACACATATATACACAAGACTGCATACTCAGAAAAAAGTTTTCTGAAATTTGATTTTTTTCAAGAATCTTAGTTAAAATTTTCTACATGAATCATAGTTTTTGACGTGGTTTTTTGCGATTTTTTTGATTTTTTTGCCATAACTTCTAAACCATACATCATAAAAGGACGATTTATGCATCAAAATGTTCCTTAAGCTACTGCCCACAAGACTGTATCCTTGAAATAATTTTAAAAATTAGATTTCATGTTAATTTCATGTGTCCTTTTTTGTCAATTTTTATTTTTTTTATTTATTTTCTAAAATAAAAACTACATATCAGATAAGGACGATTCATGCATTAAAATAAGCGCCAGGTCCTCGTCCTTAAAAAGGGAAACTTCTTTGTCCAAATGCCGTTTGCTCTATCTCTTGAAGTTTAGGAGTTGTAGAACACTTTTTGGAGTGGTAGCTGGCCAAAAACATGTGCTTTTTCCGTCATAACTCCCAAACCATACATCCTACAAGGACGATTTATGCACCAAATTGTTTCTAATACATATATACACAAGACTGCATACTCAGAAAAAAGTTTTCTGAAATTTGATTTTTTTCAAGAATCTTAGTTAAAATTTTTTACATGAATCATAGTTTTTGACGTCGTTTTTTGCGATTTTTTTTATTTTTTTGCCATAACTTCTAAACCATACATCATAAAAGGACGATTTATGCATCAAAATGTTCCTTAAGCTACTGCCCACAAGACTGTATCCTTGAAATAATTTTAAAAATTAGATTTCATGTTAATTTCATGTGTCCTTTTTTGTCAATTTTTATTTTTTTTATTTATTTTCTAAAATAAAAACTACATATCAGATAAGGACGATTCATGCATTAAAATAAGCACCAGGTCCTCGTCCTTAAGAAGGGATACTTCTTTGTCCAAATGCATTTTGCTCTATCTCTTGTAGTTTAGGAGTTGTAGAACACTTTTTGGAGTGGTAGCTGGCCAAAAACATGTGCTTTTTCCATCATAACTCCCAAACCATACATCCTACAAGGACGATTTATGCACCAAATTGTTTCTAATACATATATACACAAGACTGCATACTCAGAAAAAAGTTTTCTGAAATTTGATTTTTTTCAAGAATCTTAGTTAAAATTTTTTACATGAATCATAGTTTTTGACGTGGTTTTTTGCGATTTTTTTGATTTTTTTGCCATAACTTCTAAACCATACATCATAAAAGGACGATTTATGCATCAAAATGTTCCTTAAGCTACTGCCCACAAGACTGTATCCTTGAAATAATTTTAAAAATTAGATTTCATGTTAATTTCATGTGTCCTTTTTCGCCAATTTTTATTTTTTTTATTTATTTTCTAAAATAAAAACTACATATCAGATAAGGACGATTCATGCATTAAAATAAGCGCCAGGTCCTCGTCCTTAAGAAGGGATACTTCTTTGTCCAAATGCATTTTGCTCTATCTCTTGTAGTTTAGGAGTTGTAGAACACTTTTTGGAGTGGTAGCTGGCCAAAAACATGTGCTTTTTCCATCATAACTCCCAAACCATACATCCTACAAGGACGATTTATGCACCAAATTGTTTCTAATACATATATACACAAGACTGCATACTCAGAAAAAAGTTTTCTGAAATTTGATTTTTTTCAAGAATCTTAGTTAAAATTTTTTACATGAATCATAGTTTTTGACGTGGTTTTTTGCGATTTTTTTGCCATAACTTCTAAACCATACATCATAAAAGGACGATTTATGCATCAAAATGTTCCTTAAGCTACTGCCCACAAGACTGTATCCTTGAAATAATTTTAAAAATTAGATTTCATGTTAATTTCATGTGTCCTTTTTTGTCAATTTTTATTTTTTTTATTTATTTTCTAAAATAAAAACTACATATCAGATAAGGACGATTCATGCATTAAAATAAGCGCCAAGTCCTCGTCCTTAAGAAGGGAAACTTCTTTTTTCTAATCTAATTTTTAAAATTATTTCAAGGATACAGTCTTGTGGGCAGTAGCTTAAGGAACATTTTGATGCATAAATCGTCCTTTTATGATGTATGGTTTAGAAGTTATTTCAAAAAAATCAAAAAAATCGCAAAAAACGACGTCAAAAACTATGATTCATGTAAAAAATTTTAACTAAGATTCTTGAAAAAAATCAAATTTCAGAAAACTTTTTTCTGAATATGCAGTCTTGTGTATATATGTATTAGAAACAATTTGGTGCATAAATCGTCCTTGTAGGATGAATGGTTTGGGAGTTATGATGGAAAAAGCACATGTTTTTGGCCAGCTACCACTCCAAAAAGTGTTCTACAACTCCTAAACTACAAGAGATAGAGCAAAATGCATTTGGACAAAGAAGTATCCCTTCTTAAGGACGAGGACCTGGTGCTTATTTTAATGCATGAATCGTCCTTATCTGATATGTAGATTTTATTTTAGAAAATAAATAAAAAAAATAAAAATTGACAAAAAAGGACACATGAAATTAACATGAAATCTAATTTTTAAAATTATTTCAAGGATACAGTCTTGTGGGCAGTAGCTTAAGGAACATTTTGATGCATAAATCGTCCTTTTATGATGTATGGTTTAGAAGTTATGGCAAAAAAATCAAAAAAATCGCAAAAAACGACGTCAAAAACTATGATTCATGTAAAAAATTTTAACTAAGATTCTTGAAAAAAATCAAATTTCAGAAAACTTTTTTCTGAATATGCAGTCTTGTGTATATATGTATTAGAAACAATTTGGTGCATAAATCGTCCTTGTAGGATGTATGGTTTGGGAGTTATGATGGAAAAAGCACATGTTTTTGGCCAGCTACCACTCCAAAAAGTGTTCTACAACTCCTAAACTTCAAGAGATAGAGCAAACGGCATTTGGACAAAGAAGTTTCCCTTTTTAAGGACGAGGACCTGGCGCTTATTTTAATGCATGAATCGTCCTTATCTGATATGTAGTTTTTATTTTAGAAAATAAATAAAAAAAATAAAAATTGACAAAAAAGGACACATGAAATTAACATGAAATCTAATTTTTAAAATTATTTCAAGGATACAGTCTTGTGGGCAGTAGCTTAAGGAACATTTTGATGCATAAATCGTCCTTTTATGATGTATGGTTTAGAAGTTATGGCAAAAAAATCAAAAAAATCGCAAAAAACCACGTCAAAAACTATGATTCATGTAAAAAATTTTAACTAAGATTCTTGAAAAAAATCAAATTTCAGAGAACTTTTTTCTGAGTATGCAGTCTTGTGTATATATGTATTAGAAACAATTTGGTGCATAAATCGTCCTTGTAGGATGTATGGTTTGGGAGTTATGACGGAAAAAGCACATGTTTTTGGCCAGCTACCACTCCAAAAAGTGTTCTACAACTCCTAAACTTCAAGAGATAGAGCAAACGGCATTTGGACAAAGAAGTTTCCCTTTTTAAGGACGAGGACCTGGCGCTTATTTTAATGCATGAATCGTCCTTATCTGATATGTAGTTTTTATTTTAGAAAATAAATAAAAAAAATAAAAATTGACAAAAAAGGACACATGAAATTAACATGAAATCTAATTTTTAAAATTATTTTAAGGATACAGTCTTGTGGGCAGTAGCTTAAGGAACATTTTGATGCATAAATCGTCCTTTTATGATGTATGGTTTAGAAGTTATGGCAAAAAAATCGCAAAAAACCACGTCAAAAACTATGATTCATGTAAAAAATTTTAACTAAGATTCTTGAAAAAAATCAAATTTCAGAAAACTTTTTTCTGAGTATGCAGTCTTGTGTATATATGTATTAGAAACAATTTGGTGCATAAATCGTCCTTGTAGGATGTATGGTTTGGGAGTTATGATGGAAAAAGCACATGTTTTTGGCCAGCTACCACTCCAAAAAGTGTTCTACAACTCCTAAACTACAAGAGATAGAGCAAAATGCATTTGGACAAAGAAGTATCCCTTCTTAAGGACGAGGACCTGGCGCTTATTTTAATGCATGAATCGTCCTTATCTGATATGTAGTTTTTATTTTAGAAAATAAATAAAAAAAATAAAAATTGGCGAAAAAGGACACATGAAATTAACATGAAATCTAATTTTTAAAATTATTTCAAGGATACAGTCTTGTGGGCAGTAGCTTAAGGAACATTTTGATGCATAAATCGTCCTTTTATGATGTATGGTTTAGAAGTTATGGCAAAAAAATCAAAAAAATCGCAAAAAACCACGTCAAAAACTATGATTCATGTAAAAAATTTTAACTAAGATTCTTGAAAAAAATCAAATTTCAGAAAACTTTTTTCTGAGTATGCAGTCTTGTGTATATATGTATTAGAAACAATTTGGTGCATAAATCGTCCTTGTAGGATGTATGGTTTGGGAGTTATGATGGAAAAAGCACATGTTTTTGGCCAGCTACCACTCCAAAAAGTGTTCTACAACTCCTAAACTACAAGAGATAGAGCAAAATGCATTTGGACAAAGAAGTATCCCTTCTTAAGGACGAGGACCTGGTGCTTATTTTAATGCATGAATCGTCCTTATCTGATATGTAGTTTTTATTTTAGAAAATAAATAAAAAAAATAAAAATTGACAAAAAAGGACACATGAAATTAACATGAAATCTAATTTTTAAAATTATTTCAAGGATACAGTCTTGTGGGCAGTAGCTTAAGGAACATTTTGATGCATAAATCGTCCTTTTATGATGTATGGTTTAGAAGTTATGGCAAAAAAATAAAAAAAATCGCAAAAAACGACGTCAAAAACTATGATTCATGTAAAAAATTTTAACTAAGATTCTTGAAAAAAATCAAATTTCAGAAAACTTTTTTCTGAGTATGCAGTCTTGTGTATATATGTATTAGAAACAATTTGGTGCATAAATCGTCCTTGTAGGATGTATGGTTTGGGAGTTATGACGGAAAAAGCACATGTTTTTGGCCAGCTACCACTCCAAAAAGTGTTCTACAACTCCTAAACTTCAAGAGATAGAGCAAACGGCATTTGGACAAAGAAGTTTCCCTTTTTAAGGACGAGGACCTGGCGCTTATTTTAATGCATGAATCGTCCTTATCTGATATGTAGTTTTTATTTTAGAAAATAAATAAAAAAAATAAAAATTGACAAAAAAGGACACATGAAATTAACATGAAATCTAATTTTTAAAATTATTTCAAGGATACAGTCTTGTGGGCAGTAGCTTAAGGAACATTTTGATGCATAAATCGTCCTTTTATGATGTATGGTTTAGAAGTTATGGCAAAAAAATCAAAAAAATCGCAAAAAACCACGTCAAAAACTATGATTCATGTAAAAAATTTTAACTAAGATTCTTGAAAAAAATCAAATTTCAGAAAACTTTTTTCTGAGTATGCAGTCTTGTGTATATATGTATTAGAAACAATTTGGTGCATAAATCGTCCTTGTAGGATGTATGGTTTGGGAGTTATGACGGAAAAAGCACATGTTTTTGGCCAGCTACCACTCCAAAAAGTGTTCTACAACTCCTAAACTACAAGAGATAGAGCAAAATGCATTTGGACAAAGAAGTAGCCCTTCTTAAGGACGAGGACCTGGCGCTTATTTTAATGCATGAATCGTCCTTATCTGATATGTAGTTTTTATTTTAGAAAATAAATAAAAAAAATAAAAATTGACAAAAAAGGACACATGAAATTAACATGAAATCTAATTTTTAAAATTATTTCAAGGATACAGTCTTGTGGGCAGTAGCTTAAGGAACATTTTGATGCATAAATCGTCCTTTTATGATGTATGGTTTAGAAGTTATGGCAAAAAAATCAAAAAAATCGCAAAAAACCACGTCAAAAACTATGATTCATGTAAAAAATTTTAACTAAGATTCTTGAAAAAAATCAAATTTCAGAGAACTTTTTTCTGAGTATGCAGTCTTGTGTATATATGTATTAGAAACAATTTGGTGCATAAATCGTCCTTGTAGGATGTATGGTTTGGGAGTTATGACGGAAAAAGCACATGTTTTTGGCCAGCTACCACTCCAAAAAGTGTTCTACAACTCCTAAACTTCAAGAGATAGAGCAAACGGCATTTGGACAAAGAAGTTTCCCTTTTTAAGGACGAGGACCTGGCGCTTATTTTAATGCATGAATCGTCCTTATCTGATATGTAGTTTTTATTTTAGAAAATAAATAAAAAAAATAAAAATTGACAAAAAAGGACACATGAAATTAACATGAAATCTAATTTTTAAAATTATTTTAAGGATACAGTCTTGTGGGCAGTAGCTTAAGGAACATTTTGATGCATAAATCGTCCTTTTATGATGTATGGTTTAGAAGTTATGGCAAAAAAATCGCAAAAAACCACGTCAAAAACTATGATTCATGTAAAAAATTTTAACTAAGATTCTTGAAAAAAATCAAATTTCAGAAAACTTTTTTCTGAGTATGCAGTCTTGTGTATATATGTATTAGAAACAATTTGGTGCATAAATCGTCCTTGTAGGATGTATGGTTTGGGAGTTATGATGGAAAAAGCACATGTTTTTGGCCAGCTACCACTCCAAAAAGTGTTCTACAACTCCTAAACTACAAGAGATAGAGCAAAATGCATTTGGACAAAGAAGTATCCCTTCTTAAGGACGAGGACCTGGCGCTTATTTTAATGCATGAATCGTCCTTATCTGATATGTAGTTTTTATTTTAGAAAATAAATAAAAAAAATAAAAATTGGCGAAAAAGGACACATGAAATTAACATGAAATCTAATTTTTAAAATTATTTCAAGGATACAGTCTTGTGGGCAGTAGCTTAAGGAACATTTTGATGCATAAATCGTCCTTTTATGATGTATGGTTTAGAAGTTATGGCAAAAAAATCAAAAAAATCGCAAAAAACCACGTCAAAAACTATGATTCATGTAAAAAATTTTAACTAAGATTCTTGAAAAAAATCAAATTTCAGAAAACTTTTTTCTGAGTATGCAGTCTTGTGTATATATGTATTAGAAACAATTTGGTGCATAAATCGTCCTTGTAGGATGTATGGTTTGGGAGTTATGATGGAAAAAGCACATGTTTTTGGCCAGCTACCACTCCAAAAAGTGTTCTACAACTCCTAAACTACAAGAGATAGAGCAAAATGCATTTGGACAAAGAAGTATCCCTTCTTAAGGACGAGGACCTGGTGCTTATTTTAATGCATGAATCGTCCTTATCTGATATGTAGTTTTTATTTTAGAAAATAAATAAAAAAAATAAAAATTGACAAAAAAGGACACATGAAATTAACATGAAATCTAATTTTTAAAATTATTTCAAGGATACAGTCTTGTGGGCAGTAGCTTAAGGAACATTTTGATGCATAAATCGTCCTTTTATGATGTATGGTTTAGAAGTTATGGCAAAAAAATAAAAAAAATCGCAAAAAACGACGTCAAAAACTATGATTCATGTAAAAAATTTTAACTAAGATTCTTGAAAAAAATCAAATTTCAGAAAACTTTTTTCTGAGTATGCAGTCTTGTGTATATATGTATTAGAAACAATTTGGTGCATAAATCGTCCTTGTAGGATGTATGGTTTGGGAGTTATGACGGAAAAAGCACATGTTTTTGGCCAGCTACCACTCCAAAAAGTGTTCTACAACTCCTAAACTTCAAGAGATAGAGCAAACGGCATTTGGACAAAGAAGTTTCCCTTTTTAAGGACGAGGACCTGGCGCTTATTTTAATGCATGAATCGTCCTTATCTGATATGTAGTTTTTATTTTAGAAAATAAATAAAAAAAATAAAAATTGACAAAAAAGGACACATGAAATTAACATGAAATCTAATTTTTAAAATTATTTCAAGGATACAGTCTTGTGGGCAGTAGCTTAAGGAACATTTTGATGCATAAATCGTCCTTTTATGATGTATGGTTTAGAAGTTATGGCAAAAAAATCAAAAAAATCGCAAAAAACCACGTCAAAAACTATGATTCATGTAAAAAATTTTAACTAAGATTCTTGAAAAAAATCAAATTTCAGAAAACTTTTTTCTGAGTATGCAGTCTTGTGTATATATGTATTAGAAACAATTTGGTGCATAAATCGTCCTTGTAGGATGTATGGTTTGGGAGTTATGACGGAAAAAGCACATGTTTTTGGCCAGCTACCACTCCAAAAAGTGTTCTACAACTCCTAAACTACAAGAGATAGAGCAAAATGCATTTGGACAAAGAAGTAGCCCTTCTTAAGGACGAGGACCTGGCGCTTATTTTAATGCATGAATCGTCCTTATCTGATATGTAGTTTTTATTTTAGAAAATAAATAAAAAAAATAAAAATTGACAAAAAAGGACACATGAAATTAACATGAAATCTAATTTTTAAAATTATTTCAAGGATACAGTCTTGTGGGCAGTAGCTTAAGGAACATTTTGATGCATAAATCGTCCTTTTATGATGTATGGTTTAGAAGTTATGGCAAAAAAATCGCAAAAAACCACGTCAAAAACTATGATTCATGTAAAAAATTTTAACTAAGATTCTTGAAAAAAATCAAATTTCAGAAAACTTTTTTCTGAGTATGCAGTCTTGTGTATATATGTATTAGAAACAATTTGGTGCATAAATCGTCCTTGTAGGATGTATGGTTTGGGAGTTATGATGGAAAAAGCACATGTTTTTGGCCAGCTACCACTCCAAAAAGTGTTCTACAACTCCTAAACTACAAGAGATAGAGCAAAATGCATTTGGACAAAGAAGTATCCCTTCTTAAGGACGAGGACCTGGCGCTTATTTTAATGCATGAATCGTCCTTATCTGATATGTAGTTTTTATTTTAGAAAATAAATAAAAAAAATAAAAATTGGCGAAAAAGGACACATGAAATTAACATGAAATCTAATTTTTAAAATTATTTCAAGGATACAGTCTTGTGGGCAGTAGCTTAAGGAACATTTTGATGCATAAATCGTCCTTTTATGATGTATGGTTTAGAAGTTATGGCAAAAAAATCAAAAAAATCGCAAAAAACCACGTCAAAAACTATGATTCATGTAAAAAATTTTAACTAAGATTCTTGAAAAAAATCAAATTTCAGAAAACTTTTTTCTGAGTATGCAGTCTTGTGTATATATGTATTAGAAACAATTTGGTGCATAAATCGTCCTTGTAGGATGTATGGTTTGGGAGTTATGATGGAAAAAGCACATGTTTTTGGCCAGCTACCACTCCAAAAAGTGTTCTACAACTCCTAAACTACAAGAGATAGAGCAAAATGCATTTGGACAAAGAAGTATCCCTTCTTAAGGACGAGGACCTGGTGCTTATTTTAATGCATGAATCGTCCTTATCTGATATGTAGTTTTTATTTTAGAAAATAAATAAAAAAAATAAAAATTGACAAAAAAGGACACATGAAATTAACATGAAATCTAATTTTTAAAATTATTTCAAGGATACAGTCTTGTGGGCAGTAGCTTAAGGAACATTTTGATGCATAAATCGTCCTTTTATGATGTATGGTTTAGAAGTTATGGCAAAAAAATCAAAAAAATCGCAAAAAACGACGTCAAAAACTATGATTCATGTAAAAAATTTTAACTAAGATTCTTGAAAAAAATCAAATTTCAGAAAACTTTTTTCTGAATATGCAGTCTTGTGTATATATGTATTAGAAACAATTTGGTGCATAAATCGTCCTTGTAGGATGTATGGTTTGGGAGTTATGACGGAAAAAGCACATGTTTTTGGCCAGCTACCACTCCAAAAAGTGTTCTACAACTCCTAAACTACAAGAGATAGAGCAAAATGCATTTGGACAAAGAAGTATCCCTTCTTAAGGATGAGGACCTGGCGCTTATTTTAATGCATGAATCGTCCTTATCTGATATGTAGTTTTTATTTTAGAAAATAAATAAAAAAAATAAAAATTGACAAAAAAGGACACATGAAATTAACATGAAATCTAATTTTTAAAATTATTTCAAGGATACAGTCTTGTGGGCAGTAGCTTAAGGAACATTTTGATGCATAAATCGTCCTTTTATGATGTATGGTTTAGAAGTTATGGCAAAAAAATCAAAAAAATCGCAAAAAACCACGTCAAAAACTATGATTCATGTAAAAAATTTTAACTAGATTCTTGAAAAAAATCAAATTTCAGAAAACTTTTTTCTGAGTATGCAGTCTTGTGTATATATGTATTAGAAACAATTTGGTGCATAAATCGTCCTTGTAGGATGTATGGTTTGGGAGTTATGACGGAAAAAGCACATGTTTTTGGCCAGCTACCACTCCAAAAAGTGTTCTACAACTCCTAAACTTCAAGAGATAGAGCAAACGGCATTTGGACAAAGAAGTTTCCCTTCTTAAGGACGAGGACTTGGCGCTTATTTTAATGCATGAATCGTCCTTATCTGACATGTAGTTTTTATTTTAGAAAATAAAAAAAAAAATAAAAATTGACAAAAAAGGACATATGAAATCAACATGAAATCTAATTTTTAAAATTATTTCAAGGATACAGTCTTGTGGGCAGTAGCTTAAGGAACATTTTGATGCATAAATCGTCCTTTTATGATGTATGGTTGTGATGGTTGATTACCACTGGGGTTTTTTTTTATCTTAATTGAATTTTTTTTTGTCACCGCGATATTGGTAGTTTTAATTAAACAATTTATAAATATGAGTATTCGGTTTTGTAATTGAAATTCTATTACGAATTCGTCACGTAACCCATCCACATCGATATGTTGCATATATTGCTATTTTTGACTATTTTCGAATATTAGAATATCGAATATTTCAAACGGAAATTGCGAACTTAAGCCACTCTGATCTGTATAACGCGATCGAAAATTCTTTCTTTCTCTCTAAGCTTGCATCAGACAAGACACGCTGATTCTGCATCCAAAAATTACAAAAAGATCATCAAGACTAAAGTCAATTATATTTGTTAAAATTTAATAGTGAAGTTAAATAAAAGTTTTTACATTAATCTTGTCCTAATAGGAAAAAGGGCAAAACAATATTATTAATAAAACGTTAACAGCAGTTATCCGAATAATCAACTTCATCCAAAGGTAAAAAAAAAAAACAAAAAAAAAATGAATTTTAATATCTTTAGTGATTATTTTAATAATAAATAAAATAATAACACTTGCTTAGGCATTCGATCAGCAACATTCATTTTTGGTAGCATGGTGGTCACATAGTTGATCTGGCCACCTTGCACCCCACTACATGCTAAACCGAGAAACTCAAATTTCTCTATTACTCCACTGCCGAAGATCTGCAGCGGATCATGCATTCTTCTGTTCTTCAGCGCAGTCCAATCCTCAGTCATCATTTGCTAACACACGACAACGACAAAAATTCGGCTTTAATGTGCTTAAAACTAAGAAAAAAAAAACTATTAAGTTTGCTTAGAAGTGTTAAAAACTACTAAAATCTTCTTTAAACTATTTAAAGCTCTTAGATATGCTTAAAACCATGAAAACTATTAGATTAAAAGTTAAAGTTTAGTTTAATAAAGTAATAATTAAATTCAGTATTAAATACAAAAGTAAAATACCTATTAAAAGAAGAAAGAGAAAAAGAAAAAAAAAAGCATGTTACAGTAGTGAAATATATAAAGGTAATTTAAGCATATACACATTTTCTTATAGTGATAAATTAAAATAGTTGCTACGTCTCATCCACAACAACAATTCCTGCATCAGGCCTGCTGCATCGGATTTCGTAAGAAAAAAAATCAAACAAAAATGTAAGTTTATCATTTTAATAATTGTATATTATAAAAATTTAATAACCACGTTATTGTGCATAGAAATACATACATATATACATATTTGGTTATACATTTATATATATAGGTGTGTATGTATATACATACATAACACAAATATTC
Source organism: Dichetophora obliterata (assembly GCA_963920525.1). Classification (NCBI taxonomy): domain Eukaryota; kingdom Metazoa; phylum Arthropoda; class Insecta; order Diptera; family Sciomyzidae; genus Dichetophora; species Dichetophora obliterata. The sequence continues at coordinate 1,737,665 of OY986438.1, read as the reverse complement.
CAAATCATATACCATATATAGCTAAATTTGAATTACCTAAATATATTGGCAAGTACATAAATTTACGTAATGAGAATCAATATTCACATAGATAAAAGTCTTGGAATCTCTACTATAATAATAGCTAAACAAGAATAATTTTTCTCTTTTTTTCTTCTAATTTTCGTTAATATTAATAACCAAATAAATCAATAAAAAAATAAACATATAAAATATCGCAAATTTGTAAAACTAATGTACCTTAAGTAGTTATTAAAAGTGAAAGAAGATAGTTAAAACAAACATAAAAATAAGTTAATTACAGATATGTGTATAATACTAACATATAAACGAAAACATTTAACTAAAATAACATAAACAAACTAGAATTCGCTATAAGCTATATATTAAGAATTTAATTATTTACCCAACAACAACTAGCAGATTAATGTAACAACATATGTTCCATTTTCATTCATTCCTAAGAAATGTTTGCTCACTAATAAGTGAAGGAGAATAGCTTAACTTGAACTAGAACATATGTTTTTATTTCTGTTATTGCATTTATCAAATTCAAAGTAAAAATAAAAAAAAAATACGCATAATGAAATTATTTGATTTAAAAAGATTGAAATAAAGATTAATAAAATGAAGTTTAAATAAATATCTCTCTTTTGGCCTGATGTGTTGAAAAAAAAAATAAAACCGGTTTAGTTTAAAACAAATAGGGGCTATCATAAATTATTGTGAGAACAGTTTTGGTAGTAAAGGTTGGGATATGGGGTAAGCAGAACATCAACATCTTGCTCTGCTGCTAAGTGTGTCTGTCTTCCATTCTGTTATTGTTTTGTGTTTAATAGATTCAATAACTTTTATTTGTCCGTCCGTCATTTGTTGTAATTTTCCTATCCCCTCTAGTTTCTTAAGCACGTAAATCTCTCTTGTTTTGACTCTTCAGTGTGACGTAACAAAACCCCCCCGTCCGACGAGCTAAGCTTTTAACCCTTACGTGCGCATGTTATTAAATCACCTGAAGTAGCTTCGATGATGAAAATGGTTACCCGAAGCTGAACATTCATTACATGGTTTAGAAGTTATGGCAAAAAAATCAAAAAAATCGCAAAAAACGACGTCAAAAACTATGATTCATGTAAAAAATTTTAACTAAGATTCTTGAAAAAAATCAAATTTCAGAAAACTTTTTTCTGAGTATGCAGTCTTGTGTATATATGTATTAGAAACAATTTGGTGCATAAATCGTCCTTGTAGGATGTATGGTTTGGGAGTTATGACGGAAAAAGCACATGTTTTTGGCCAGCTACCACTCCAAAAAGTGTTCTACAACTCCTAAACTTCAAGAGATAGAGCAAACGGCATTTGGACAAAGAAGTTTCCCTTTTTAAGGACGAGGACCTGGCGCTTATTTTAATGCATGAATCGTCCTTATCTGATATGTAGTTTTTATTTTAGAAAATAAATAAAAAAAAAAAAATTGACAAAAAAGGACACATGAAATTAACATGAAATCTAATTTTTAAAATTATTTCAAGGATACAGTCTTGTGGGCAGTAGCTTAAGGAACATTTTGATGCATAAATCGTCCTTTTATGATGTATGGTTTAGAAGTTATGGCAAAAAAAATAAAAAAAATCGCAAAAAACGACGTCAAAAACTATGATTCATGTAAAAAATTTTAACTAAGATTCTTGAAAAAAATCAAATTTCAGAAAACTTTTTTCTGAATATGCAGTCTTGTGTATATATGTTTTAGAAACAATTTGGTGCATAAATCGTCCTTGTAGGATGTATGGTTTGGGAGTTATGATGGAAAAAGCACATGTTTTTGGCCAGCTACCACTCCAAAAAGTGTTCTACAACTCCTAAACTACAAGAGATAGAGCAAAATGCATTTGTACAAAGAAGTATCCCTTCTTAAGGACGAGGACCTGGTGCTTATTTTAATGCATGAATCGTCCTTATCTGATATGTAGTTTTTATTTTAGAAAATAAATAAAAAAAATAAAAATTGACAAAAAAGGACACATGAAATTAACATGAAATCTAATTTTTAAAATTATTTCAAGGATACAGTCTTGTGGGCAGTAGCTTAAGGAACATTTTGATGCATAAATCGTCCTTTTATGATGTATGGTTTAGAAGTTATGGCAAAAAAATCAAAAAAATCGCAAAAAACGACGTCAAAAACTATGATTCATGTAAAAAATTTTAACTAAGATTCTTGAAAAAAATCAAATTTCAGAAAACTTTTTTCTGAGTATGCAGTCTTGTGTATATATGTATTAGAAACAATTTGGTGCATAAATCGTCCTTGTAGGATGTATGGTTTGGGAGTTATGACGGAAAAAGCACATGTTTTTGGCCAGCTACCACTCCAAAAAGTGTTCTACAACTCCTAAACTACAAGAGATAGAGCAAAATGCATTTGGACCAAGAAGTATCCCTTCTTAAGGACGAGGACCTGGCGCTTATTTTAATGCATGAATCGTCCTTATCTGATATGTAGTTTTTATTTTAGAAAATAAATAAAAAAAATAAAAATTGACAAAAAAGGACACATGAAATTAACATGAAATCTAATTTTTAAAATTATTTCAAGGATACAGTCTTGTGGGCAGTAGCTTAAGGAACATTTTGATGCATAAATCGTCCTTTTATGATGTATGGTTTAGAAGTTATGGCAAAAAAATCAAAAAAATCGCAAAAAACGACGTCAAAAACTATGATTCATGTAAAAAATTTTAACTAAGATTCTTGAAAAAAATCAAATTTCAGAAAACTTTTTTCTGAGTATGCAGTCTTGTGTATATATGTATTAGAAACAATTTGGTGCATAAATCGTCCTTGTAGGATGTATGGTTTGGGAGTTATGACGGAAAAAGCACATGTTTTTGGCCAGCTACCACTCCAAAAAGTGTTCTACAACTCCTAAACTTCAAGAGATAGAGCAAACGGCATTTGGACAAAGAAGTTTCCCTTCTTAAGGACGAGGACTTGGCGCTTATTTTAATGCATGAATCGTCCTTATCTGACATGTAGTTTTTATTTTAAAAAATAAAAAAAAAATAAAAATTGACAAAAAAGGACATATGAAATCAACATGAAATCTAATTTTTAAAATTATTTCAAGGATACAGTCTTGTGGGCAGTAGCTTAAGGAACATTTTGATGCATAAATCGTCCTTTTATGATGTATGGTTTAGAAGTTATTACAAAAAATCAAAAAAATCGCAAAAAACGACGTCAAAAACTATGATTCATGTAAAAAATTTTAACTAAGATTCTTGAAAAAAATCAAATTTCAGAAAACTTTTTTCTGAATATGCAGTCTTGTGTATATATGTATTAGAAACAATTTGGTGCATAAATCGTCCTTGTAGGATGTATGGTTTGGGAGTTATGATGGAAAAAGCACATGTTTTTGGCCAGCTACCACTCCAAAAAGTGTTCTACAACTCCTAAACTACAAGAGATAGAGCAAAATGCATTTGGACCAAGAAGTATCCCTTCTTAAGGACGAGGACCTGGCGCTTATTTTAATGCATGAATCGTCCTTATCTGATATGTAGTTTTTATTTTAGAAAATAAATAAAAAAAATAAAAATTGACAAAAAAGGACACATGAAATTAACATGAAATCTAATTTTTAAAATTATTTCAAGGATACAGTCTTGTGGGCAGTAGCTTAAGGAACATTTTGATGCATAAATCGTCCTTTTATGATGTATGGTTTAGAAGTTATGGCAAAAAAATCAAAAAAATCGCAAAAAACGACGTCAAAAACTATGATTCATGTAAAAAATTTTAACTAAGATTCTTGAAAAAAATCAAATTTCAGAAAACTTTTTTCTGAGTATGCAGTCTTGTGTATATATGTATTAGAAACAATTTGGTGCATAAATCGTCCTTGTAGGATGTATGGTTTGGGAGTTATGACGGAAAAAGCACATGTTTTTGGCCAGCTACCACTCCAAAAAGTGTTCTACAACTCCTAAACTTCAAGAGATAGAGCAAACGGCATTTGGACAAAGAAGTTTCCCTTCTTAAGGACAAGGACTTGGCGCTTATTTTAATGCATGAATCGTCCTTATCTGACATGTAGTTTTTATTTTAAAAAATAAAAAAAAAATAAAAATTGACAAAAAAGGACATATGAAATCAACATGAAATCTAATTTTTAAAATTATTTCAAGGATACAGTCTTGTGGGCAGTAGCTTAAGGAACATTTTGATGCATAAATCGTCCTTTTATGATGTATGGTTTAGAAGTTATTACAAAAAATCAAAAAAATCGCAAAAAACGACGTCAAAAACTATGATTCATGTAAAAAATTTTAACTAAGATTCTTGAAAAAAATCAAATTTCAGAAAACTTTTTTCTGAATATGCAGTCTTGTGTATATATGTATTAGAAACAATTTGGTGCATAAATCGTCCTTGTAGGATGTATGGTTTGGGAGTTATGATGGAAAAAGCACATGTTTTTGGCCAGCTACCACTCCAAAAAGTGTTCTACAACTCCTAAACTACAAGAGATAGAGCAAAATGCATTTGGACCAAGAAGTATCCCTTCTTAAGGACGAGGACCTGGCGCTTATTTTAATGCATGAATAGTCCTTATCTGATATGTAGTTTTTATTTTAGAAAATAAATAAAAAAAATAAAAATTGACAAAAAAGGACACATGAAATTAACATGAAATCTAATTTTTAAAATTATTTCAAGGATACAGTCTTGTGGGCAGTAGCTTAAGGAACATTTTGATGCATAAATCGTCCTTTTATGATGTATGGTTTAGAAGTTATGGCAAAAAAATCAAAAAAATCGCAAAAAACGACGTCAAAAACTATGATTCATGTAAAAAATTTTAACTAAGATTCTTGAAAAAAATCAAATTTCAGAAAACTTTTTTCTGAGTATGCAGTCTTGTGTATATATGTATTAGAAACAATTTGGTGCATAAATCGTCCTTGTAGGATGTATGGTTTGGGAGTTATGACGGAAAAAGCACATGTTTTTGGCCAGCTACCACTCCAAAAAGTGTTCTACAACTCCTAAACTACAAGAGATAGAGCAAAATGCATTTGGACCAAGAAGTATCCCTTCTTAAGGACGAGGAACTGGCGCTTATTTTAATGCATGAATCGTCCTTATCTGATATGTAGTTTTTATTTTAGAAAATAAATAAAAAAAATAAAAATTGACAAAAAAGGACACATGAAATTAACATGAAATCTAATTTTTAAAATTATTTCAAGGATACAGTCTTGTGGGCAGTAGCTTAAGGAACATTTTGATGCATAAATCGTCCTTTTATGATGTATGGTTTAGAAGTTATGGCAAAAAAATCAAAAAAATCGCAAAAAACGACGTCAAAAACTATGATTCATGTAAAAAATTTTAACTAAGATTCTTGAAAAAAATCAAATTTCAGAAAACTTTTTTCTGAGTATGCAGTCTTGTGTATATATGTATTAGAAACAATTTGGTGCATAAATCGTCCTTGTAGGATGTATGGTTTGGGAGTTATGACGGAAAAAGCACATGTTTTTGGCCAGCTACCACTCCAAAAAGTGTTCTACAACTCCTAAACTTCAAGAGATAGAGCAAACGGCATTTGGACAAAGAAGTTTCCCTTCTTAAGGACGAGGACTTGGCGCTTATTTTAATGCATGAATCGTCCTTATCTGACATGTAGTTTTTATTTTAAAAAATAAAAAAAAAATAAAAATTGACAAAAAAGGACATATGAAATCAACATGAAATCTAATTTTTAAAATTATTTCAAGGATACAGTCTTGTGGGCAGTAGCTTAAGGAACATTTTGATGCATAAATCGTCCTTTTATGATGTATGGTTTAGAAGTTATTACAAAAAATCAAAAAAATCGCAAAAAACGACGTCAAAAACTATGATTCATGTGAACTTGATTTTATGAACATCATAAAAGGACGATTTATGCATCAAAATGTTCCTTAAGCTACTGCCCACAAGACTGTATCCTTGAAATAATTTTAAAAATTAGATTTCATGTTAATTTCATGTGTCCTTTTTTGTCAATTTTTATTTTTTTTATTTATTTTCTAAAATAAAATCTACATATCAGATAAGGACGATTCATGCATTAAAATAAGCACCAGGTCCTCGTTCTTAAGAAGGGATACTTCTTTGTCCAAATGCATTTTGCTCTATCTCTTGTAGTTTAGGAGTTGTAGAACACTTTTTGGAGTGGTAGCTGGCCAAAAACATGTGCTTTTTCCATCATAACTCCCAAACCATACATCCTACAAGGACGATTTATGCACCAAATTGTTTCTAATACATATATACACAAGACTGCATATTCAGAAAAAAGTTTTCTGAAATTTGATTTTTTTCAAGAATCTTAGTTAAAATTTTTTACATGAATCATAGTTTTTGACGTCGTTTTTTGCGATTTTTTTGATTTTTTTGAAATAACTTCTAAACCATACATCATAAAAGGACGATTTATGCATCAAAATGTTCCTTAAGCTACTGCCCACAAGACTGTATCCTTGAAATAATTTTAAAAATTAGATTAGAAAAAAGAAGTATCCCTTCTTAAGGACGAGGACCTGGTGCTTATTTTAATGCATGAATCGTCCTTATCTGATATGTAGTTTTTATTTTAGAAAATAAATAAAAAAAATAAAAATTGACAAAAAAGGACACATGAAATTAACATGAAATCTAATTTTTAAAATTATTTCAAGGATACAGTCTTGTGGGCAGTAGCTTAAGGAACATTTTGATGCATAAATCGTCCTTTTATGATGTATGGTTTAGAAGTTATGGCAAAAAAATCAAAAAAATCGCAAAAAACGACGTCAAAAACTATGATTCATGTAAAAAATTTTAACTAAGATTCTTGAAAAAAATCAAATTTCAGAAAACTTTTTTCTGAATATGCAGTCTTGTGTATATATGTATTAGAAACAATTTGGTGCATAAATCGTCCTTGTAGGATGTATGGTTTGGGAGTTATGATGGAAAAAGCACATGTTTTTGGCCAGCTACCACTCCAAAAAGTATTCTACAACTCCTAAACTACAAGAGATAGAGCAAAATGCATTTGGACAAAGAAGTATCCCTTCTTAAGGACGAGGACCTGGTGCTTATTTTAATGCATGAATCGTCCTTATCTGATATGTAGTTTTTATTTTAGAAAATAAATAAAAAAAATAAAAATTGACAAAAAAGGACACATGAAATTAACATGAAATCTAATTTTTAAAATTATTTCAAGGATACAGTCTTGTGGGCAGTAGCTTAAGGAACATTTTGATGCATAAATCGTCCTTTTATGATGTATGGTTTAGAAGTTATGACGGAAAAAGCACATGTTTTTGGCCAGCTACCACTCCAAAAAGTGTTCTACAACTCCTAAACTACAAGAGATAGAGCAAAATGCATTTGGACCAAGAAGTATCCCTTCTTAAGGACGAGGACCTGGCGCTTATTTTAATGCATGAATCGTCCTTATCTGATATGTAGTTTTTATTTTAGAAAATAAATAAAAAAAATAAAAATTGACAAAAAAGGACACATGAAATTAACATGAAATCTAATTTTTAAAATTATTTCAAGGATACAGTCTTGTGGGCAGTAGCTTAAGGAACATTTTGATGCATAAATCGTCCTTTTATGATGTATGGTTTAGAAGTTATGGCAAAAAAATCAAAAAAATCGCAAAAAACGACGTCAAAAACTATGATTCATGTAAAAAATTTTAACTAAGATTCTTGAAAAAAATCAAATTTCAGAAAACTTTTTTCTGAGTATGCAGTCTTGTGTATATATGTATTAGAAACAATTTGGTGCATAAATCGTCCTTGTAGGATGTATGGTTTGGGAGTTATGACGGAAAAAGCACATGTTTTTGGCCAGCTACCACTCCAAAAAGTGTTCTACAACTCCTAAACTTCAAGAGATAGAGCAAACGGCATTTGGACAAAGAAGTTTCCCTTCTTAAGGACGAGGACTTGGCGCTTATTTTAATGCATGAATCGTCCTTATCTGACATGTAGTTTTTATTTTAAAAAATAAAAAAAAAATAAAAATTGACAAAAAAGGACATATGAAATCAACATGAAATCTAATTTTTAAAATTATTTCAAGGATACAGTCTTGTGGGCAGTAGCTTAAGGAACATTTTGATGCATAAATCGTCCTTTTATGATGTATGGTTTAGAAGTTATTACAAAAAATCAAAAAAATCGCAAAAAACGACGTCAAAAACTATGATTCATGTAAAAAATTTTAACTAAGATTCTTGAAAAAAATCAAATTTCAGAAAACTTTTTTCTGAATATGCAGTCTTGTGTATATATGTATTAGAAACAATTTGGTGCATAAATCGTCCTTGTAGGATGTATGGTTTGGGAGTTATGATGGAAAAAGCACATGTTTTTGGCCAGCTACCACTCCAAAAAGTGTTCTACAACTCCTAAACTACAAGAGATAGAGCAAAATGCATTTGGACAAAGAAGTATCCCTTCTTAAGGATGAGGACCTGGCGCTTATTTTAATGCATGAATCGTCCTTATCTGATATGTAGTTTTTATTTTAGAAAATAAATAAAAAAAATAAAAATTGACAAAAAAGGACACATGAAATTAACATGAAATCTAATTTTTAAAATTATTTCAAGGATACAGTCTTGTGGGCAGTAGCTTAAGGAACATTTTGATGCATAAATCGTCCTTTTATGATGTATGGTTTAGAAGTTATGGCAAAAAAATCAAAAAAATCGCAAAAAACGACGTCAAAAACTATGATTCATGTAAAAAATTTTAACTAAGATTCTTGAAAAAAATCAAATTTCAGAAAACTTTTTTCTGAGTATGCAGTCTTGTGTATATATGTATTAGAAACAATTTGGTGCATAAATCGTCCTTGTAGGATGTATGGTTTGGGAGTTATGACGGAAAAAGCACATGTTTTTGGCCAGCTACCACTCCAAAAAGTGTTCTACAACTCCTAAACTACAAGAGATAGAGCAAAATGCATTTGTACAAAGAAGTATCCCTTCTTAAGGACGAGGACCTGGTGCTTATTTTAATGCATGAATCGTCCTTATCTGATATGTAGTTTTTATTTTAGAAAATAAATAAAAAAAATAAAAATTGACAAAAAATGACACATGAAATTAACATGAAATCTAATTTTTAAAATTATTTCAAGGATACAGTCTTGTGGGCAGTAGCTTAAGGAACATTTTGATGCATAAATCGTCCTTTTATGATGTATGGTTTAGAAGTTATGGCAAAAAAATCAAAAAAATCGCAAAAAACGACGTCAAAAACTATGATTCATGTAAAAAATTTTAACTAAGATTCTTGAAAAAAATCAAATTTCAGAAAACTTTTTTCTGAGTATGCAGTCTTGTGTATATATGTATTAGAAACAATTTGGTGCATAAATCGTCCTTGTAGGATGTATGGTTTGGGAGTTATGACGGAAAAAGCACATGTTTTTGGCCAGCTACCACTCCAAAAAGTGTTCTACAACTCCTAAACTACAAGAGATAGAGCAAAATGCATTTGGACCAAGAAGTATCCCTTCTTAAGGACGAGGACCTGGCGCTTATTTTAATGCATGAATCGTCCTTATCTGATATGTAGTTTTTATTTTAGAAAATAAATAAAAAAAATAAAAATTGACAAAAAAGGACACATGAAATTAACATGAAATCTAATTTTTAAAATTATTTCAAGGATACAGTCTTGTGGGCAGTAGCTTAAGGAACATTTTGATGCATAAATCGTCCTTTTATGATGTATGGTTTAGAAGTTATGGCAAAAAAATCAAAAAAATCGCAAAAAACGACGTCAAAAACTATGATTCATGTAAAAAATTTTAACTAAGATTCTTGAAAAAAATCAAATTTCAGAAAACTTTTTTCTGAGTATGCAGTCTTGTGTATATATGTATTAGAAACAATTTGGTGCATAAATCGTCCTTGTAGGATGTATGGTTTGGGAGTTATGACGGAAAAAGCACATGTTTTTGGCCAGCTACCACTCCAAAAAGTGTTCTACAACTCCTAAACTACAAGAGATAGAGCAAAATGCATTTGGACCAAGAAGTATCCCTTCTTAAGGACGAGGACCTGGCGCTTATTTTATTGCATGAATCGTCCTTATCTGATATGTAGTTTTTATTTTAGAAAATAAATAAAAAAAATAAAAATTGACAAAAAAGGACACATGAAATTAACATGAAATCTAATTTTTAAAATTATTTCAAGGATACAGTCTTGTGGGCAGTAGCTTAAGGAACATTTTGATGCATAAATCGTCCTTTTATGATGTATGGTTTAGAAGTTATGGCAAAAAAATCAAAAAAATCGCAAAAAACGACGTCAAAAACTATGATTCATGTAAAAAATTTTAACTAAGATTCTTGAAAAAAATCAAATTTCAGAAAACTTTTTTCTGAGTACGCAGTCTTGTGTATATATGTATTAGAAACAATTTGGTGCATAAATCGTCCTTGTAGGATGTATGGTTTGGGAGTTATGACGGAAAAAGCACATGTTTTTGGCCAGCTACCACTCCAAAAAGTGTTCTACAACTCCTAAACTTCAAGAGATAGAGCAAACGGCATTTGGACAAAGAAGTTTCCCTTCTTAAGGACGAGGACTTGGCGCTTATTTTAATGCATGAATCGTCCTTATCTGACATGTAGTTTTTATTTTAAAAAATAAAAAAAAAATAAAAATTGACAAAAAAGGACATATGAAATCAACATGAAATCTAATTTTTAAAATTATTTCAAGGATACAGTCTTGTGGGCAGTAGCTTAAGGAACATTTTGATGCATAAATCGTCCTTTTATGATGTATGGTTTAGAAGTTATTACAAAAAATCAAAAAAATCGCTAAAAACGACGTCAAAAACTATGATTCATGTAAAAAATTTTAACTAAGATTCTTGAAAAAAATCAAATTTCAGAAAACTTTTTTCTGAATATGCAGTCTTGTGTATATATGTATTAGAAACAATTTGGTGCATAAATCGTCCTTGTAGGATGTATGGTTTGGGAGTTATGATGGAAAAAGCACATGTTTTTGGCCAGCTACCACTCCAAAAAGTGTTCTACAACTCCTAAACTACAAGAGATAGAGCAAAATGCATTTGGACAAAGAAGTATCCCTTCTTAAGGATGAGGACCTGGCGCTTATTTTAATGCATGAATCGTCCTTATCTGATATGTAGTTTTTATTTTAGAAAATAAATAAAAAAAATAAAAATTGACAAAAAAGGACACATGAAATTAACATGAAATCTAATTTTTAAAATTATTTCAAGGATACAGTCTTGTGGGCAGTAGCTTAAGGAACATTTTGATGCATAAATCGTCCTTTTATGATGTATGGTTTAGAAGTTATGGCAAAAAAATCAAAAAAATCGCAAAAAACGACGTCAAAAACTATGATTCATGTAAAAAATTTTAACTAAGATTCTTGAAAAAAATCAAATTTCAGAAAACTTTTTTCTGAGTATGCAGTCTTGTGTATATATGTATTAGAAACAATTTGGTGCATAAATCGTCCTTGTAGGATGTATGGTTTGGGAGTTATGACGGAAAAAGCACATGTTTTTGGCCAGCTACCACTCCAAAAAGTGTTCTACAACTCCTAAACTACAAGAGATAGAGCAAAATGCATTTGTACAAAGAAGTATCCCTTCTTAAGGACGAGGACCTGGTGCTTATTTTAATGCATGAATCGTCCTTATCTGATATGTAGTTTTTATTTTAGAAAATAAATAAAAAAAATAAAAATTGACAAAAAAGGACACATGAAATTAACATGAAATCTAATTTTTAAAATTATTTCAAGGATACAGTCTTGTGGGCAGTAGCTTAAGGAACATTTTGATGCATAAATCGTCCTTTTATGATGTATGGTTTAGAAGTTATGGTAAAAAAATCAAAAAAATCGCAAAAAACGACGTCAAAAACTATGATTATGTAAAAAATTTTAACTAAGATTCTTGAAAAAAATCAAATTTCAGAAAACTTTTTTCTGAGTATGCAGTCTTGTGTATATATGTATTAGAAACAATTTGGTGCATAAATCGTCCTTGTAGGATGTATGGTTTGGGAGTTATGACGGAAAAAGCACATGTTTTTGGCCAGCTACCACTCCAAAAAGTGTTCTACAACTCCTAAACTACAAGAGATAGAGCAAAATGCATTTGGACCAAGAAGTATCCCTTCTTAAGGACGAGGACCTGGCGCTTATTTTAATGCATGAATCGTCCTTATCTGATATGTAGTTTTTATTTTAGAAAATAAATAAAAAAATAAAAATTGACAAAAAAGGACACATGAAATTAACATGAAATCTAATTTTTAAAATTATTTCAAGGATACAGTCTTGTGGGCAGTAGCTTAAGGAACATTTTGATGCATAAATCGTCCTTTTATGATGTATGGTTTAGAAGTTATGGCAAAAAAATCAAAAAAATCGCAAAAAACCACGTCAAAAACTATGATTCATGTAAAAAATTTTAACTAAGATTCTTGAAAAAAATCAAATTTCAGAAAACTTTTTTCTGAGTATGCAGTCTTGTGTATATATGTATTAGAAACAATTTGGTGCATAAATCGTCCTTGTAGGATGTATGGTTTGGGAGTTATGACGGAAAAAGCACATGTTTTTGGCCAGCTACCACTCCAAAAAGTGTTCTACAACTCCTAAACTTCAAGAGATAGAGCAAACGGCATTTGGACAAAGAAGTTTCCCTTCTTAAGGACGAGGACTTGGCGCTTATTTTAATGCATGAATCGTCCTTATCTGACATGTAGTTTTTATTTTAAAAAATAAAAAAAAAATAAAAATTGACAAAAAAGGACATATGAAATCAACATGAAATCTAATTTTTAAAATTATTTCAAGGATACAGTCTTGTGGGCAGTAGCTTAAGGAACATTTTGATGCATAAATCGTCCTTTTATGATGTATGGTTTAGAAGTTATTACAAAAAATCAAAAAAATCGCAAAAAACGACGTCAAAAACTATGATTCATGTAAAAAATTTTAACTAAGATTCTTGAAAAAAATCAAATTTCAGAAAACTTTTTTCTGAATATGCAGTCTTGTGTATATATGTATTAGAAACAATTTGGTGCATAAATCGTCCTTGTAGGATGTATGGTTTGGGAGTTATGATGGAAAAAGCACATGTTTTTGGCCAGCTACCACTCCAAAAAGTGTTCTACAACTCCTAAACTACAAGAGATAGAGCAAAATGCATTTGGACAAAGAAGTATCCCTTCTTAAGGATGAGGACCTGGCGCTTATTTTAATGCATGAATCGTCCTTATCTGATATGTAGTTTTTATTTTAGAAAATAAATAAAAAAAATAAAAATTGACAAAAAAGGACACATGAAATTAACATGAAATCTAATTTTTAAAATTATTTCAAGGATACAGTCTTGTGGGCAGTAGCTTAAGGAACATTTTGATGCATAAATCGTCCTTTTATGATGTATGGTTTAGAAGTTATGGCAAAAAAATCAAAAAAATCGCAAAAAACGACGTCAAAAACTATGATTCATGTAAAAAATTTTAACTAAGATTCTTGAAAAAAATCAAATTTCAGAAAACTTTTTTCTGAGTATGCAGTCTTGTGTATATATGTATTAGAAACAATTTGGTGCATAAATCGTCCTTGTAGGATGTATGGTTTGGGAGTTATGACGGAAAAAGCACATGTTTTTGGCCAGCTACCACTCCAAAAAGTGTTCTACAACTCCTAAACTACAAGAGATAGAGCAAAATGCATTTGTACAAAGAAGTATCCCTTCTTAAGGACGAGGACCTGGTGCTTATTTTAATGCATGAATCGTCCTTATCTGATATGTAGTTTTTATTTTAGAAAATAAATAAAAAAAATAAAAATTGACAAAAAATGACACATGAAATTAACATGAAATCTAATTTTTAAAATTATTTCAAGGATACAGTCTTGTGGGCAGTAGCTTAAGGAACATTTTGATGCATAAATCGTCCTTTTATGATGTATGGTTTAGAAGTTATGGCAAAAAAATCAAAAAAATCGCAAAAAACGACGTCAAAAACTATGATTCATGTAAAAAATTTTAACTAAGATTCTTGAAAAAAATCAAATTTCAGAAAACTTTTTTCTGAGTATGCAGTCTTGTGTATATATGTATTAGAAACAATTTGGTGCATAAATCGTCCTTGTAGGATGTATGGTTTGGGAGTTATGACGGAAAAAGCACATGTTTTTGGCCAGCTACCACTCCAAAAAGTGTTCTACAACTCCTAAACTACAAGAGATAGAGCAAAATGCATTTGGACCAAGAAGTATCCCTTCTTAAGGACGAGGACCTGGCGCTTATTTTAATGCATGAATCGTCCTTATCTGATATGTAGTTTTTATTTTAGAAAATAAATAAAAAAAATAAAAATTGACAAAAAAGGACACATGAAATTAACATGAAATCTAATTTTTAAAATTATTTCAAGGATACAGTCTTGTGGGCAGTAGCTTAAGGAACATTTTGATGCATAAATCGTCCTTTTATGATGTATGGTTTAGAAGTTATGGCAAAAAAATCAAAAAAATCGCAAAAAACGACGTCAAAAACTATGATTCATGTAAAAAATTTTAACTAAGATTCTTGAAAAAAATCAAATTTCAGAAAACTTTTTTCTGAGTACGCAGTCTTGTGTATATATGTATTAGAAACAATTTGGTGCATAAATCGTCCTTGTAGGATGTATGGTTTGGGAGTTATGACGGAAAAAGCACATGTTTTTGGCCAGCTACCACTCCAAAAAGTGTTCTACAACTCCTAAACTTCAAGAGATAGAGCAAACGGCATTTGGACAAAGAAGTTTCCCTTCTTAAGGACGAGGACTTGGCGCTTATTTTAATGCATGAATCGTCCTTATCTGACATGTAGTTTTTATTTTAAAAAATAAAAAAAAAATAAAAATTGACAAAAAAGGACATATGAAATCAACATGAAATCTAATTTTTAAAATTATTTCAAGGATACAGTCTTGTGGGCAGTAGCTTAAGGAACATTTTGATGCATAAATCGTCCTTTTATGATGTATGGTTTAGAAGTTATTACAAAAAATCAAAAAAATCGCAAAAAACGACGTCAAAAACTATGATTCATGTAAAAAATTTTAACTAAGATTCTTGAAAAAAATCAAATTTCAGAAAACTTTTTTCTGAATATGCAGTCTTGTGTATATATGTATTAGAAACAATTTGGTGCATAAATCGTCCTTGTAGGATGTATGGTTTGGGAGTTATGATGGAAAAAGCACATGTTTTTGGCCAGCTACCACTCCAAAAAGTGTTCTACAACTCCTAAACTACAAGAGATAGAGCAAAATGCATTTGGACAAAGAAGTATCCCTTCTTAAGGATGAGGACCTGGCGCTTATTTTAATGCATGAATCGTCCTTATCTGATATGTAGTTTTTATTTTAGAAAATAAATAAAAAAAATAAAAATTGACAAAAAAGGACACATGAAATTAACATGAAATCTAATTTTTAAAATTATTTCAAGGATACAGTCTTGTGGGCAGTAGCTTAAGGAACATTTTGATGCATAAATCGTCCTTTTATGATGTATGGTTTAGAAGTTATGGCAAAAAAATCAAAAAAATCGCAAAAAACGACGTCAAAAACTATGATTCATGTAAAAAATTTTAACTAAGATTCTTGAAAAAAATCAAATTTCAGAAAACTTTTTTCTGAGTATGCAGTCTTGTGTATATATGTATTAGAAACAATTTGGTGCATAAATCGTCCTTGTAGGATGTATGGTTTGGGAGTTATGACGGAAAAAGCACATGTTTTTGGCCAGCTACCACTCCAAAAAGTGTTCTACAACTCCTAAACTACAAGAGATAGAGCAAAATGCATTTGTACAAAGAAGTATCCCTTCTTAAGGACGAGGACCTGGTGCTTATTTTAATGCATGAATCGTCCTTATCTGATATGTAGTTTTTATTTTAGAAAATAAATAAAAAAAATAAAAATTGACAAAAAAGGACACATGAAATTAACATGAAATCTAATTTTTAAAATTATTTCAAGGATACAGTCTTGTGGGCAGTAGCTTAAGGAACATTTTGATGCATAAATCGTCCTTTTATGATGTATGGTTTAGAAGTTATGGCAAAAAAATCAAAAAAATCGCAAAAAACGACGTCAAAAACTATGATTCATGTAAAAAATTTTAACTAAGATTCTTGAAAAAAATCAAATTTCAGAAAACTTTTTTCTGAGTATGCAGTCTTGTGTATATATGTATTAGAAACAATTTGGTGCATAAATCGTCCTTGTAGGATGTATGGTTTGGGAGTTATGACGGAAAAAGCACATTTTTTGGCCAGCTACCACTCCAAAAAGTGTTCTACAACTCCTAAACTACAAGAGATAGAGCAAAATGCATTTGGACCAAGAAGTATCCCTTCTTAAGGACGAGGACCTGGCGCTTATTTTAATGCATGAATCGTCCTTATCTGATATGTAGTTTTTATTTTAGAAAATAAATAAAAAAAATAAAAATTGACAAAAAAGGACACATGAAATTAACATGAAATCTAATTTTTAAAATTATTTCAAGGATACAGTCTTGTGGGCAGTAGCTTAAGGAACATTTTGATGCATAAATCGTCCTTTTATGATGTATGGTTTAGAAGTTATGGCAAAAAAATCAAAAAAATCGCAAAAAACGACGTCAAAAACTATGATTCATGTAAAAAATTTTAACTAAGATTCTTGAAAAAAATCAAATTTCAGAAAACTTTTTTCTGAGTACGCAGTCTTGTGTATATATGTATTAGAAACAATTTGGTGCATAAATCGTCCTTGTAGGATGTATGGTTTGGGAGTTATGACGGAAAAAGCACATGTTTTTGGCCAGCTACCACTCCAAAAAGTGTTCTACAACTCCTAAACTTCAAGAGATAGAGCAAACGGCATTTGGACAAAGAAGTTTCCCTTCTTAAGGACGAGGACTTGGCGCTTATTTTAATGCATGAATCGTCCTTATCTGACATGTAGTTTTTATTTTAAAAAATAAAAAAAAAATAAAAATTGACAAAAAAGGACATATGAAATCAACATGAAATCTAATTTTTAAAATTATTTCAAGGATACAGTCTTGTGGGCAGTAGCTTAAGGAACATTTTGATGCATAAATCGTCCTTTTATGATGTATGGTTTAGAAGTTATTACAAAAAATCAAAAAAATCGCAAAAAACGACGTCAAAAACTATGATTCATGTAAAAAATTTTAACTAAGATTCTTGAAAAAAATCAAATTTCAGAAAACTTTTTTCTGAATATGCAGTCTTGTGTATATATGTATTAGAAACAATTTGGTGCATAAATCGTCCTTGTAGGATGTATGGTTTGGGAGTTATGATGGAAAAAGCACATGTTTTTGGCCAGCTACCACTCCAAAAAGTGTTCTACAACTCCTAAACTACAAGAGATAGAGCAAAATGCATTTGTACAAAGAAGTATCCCTTCTTAAGGACGAGGACCTGGCGCTTATTTTAATGCATGAATCGTCCTTATCTGATATGTAGTTTTTATTTTAGAAAATAAATAAAAAAAATAAAAATTGACAAAAAAGGACACATGAAATTAACATGAAATTTTTTTAAAATTATTTCAAGGATACAGTCTTGTGGGCAGTAGCTTAAGGAACATTTTGATGCATAAATCGTCCTTTTATGATGTATGGTTTAGAAGTTATGGCAAAAAAATCAAAAAAATCGCAAAAAACGACGTCAAAAACTATGATTCATGTAAAAAATTTTAACTAAGATTCTTGAAAAAAATCAAATTTCAGAAAACTTTTTTCTGAGTATGCAGTCTTGTGTATATATGTATTAGAAACAATTTGGTGCATAAATCGTCCTTGTAGGATGTATGGTTTGGGAGTTATGATGGAAAAAGCACATGTTTTTGGCCAGCTACCACTCCAAAAAGTGTTCTACAACTCCTAAACTACAAGAGATAGAGCAAAATGCATTTGGACCAAGAAGTATCCCTTCTTAAGGACGAGGACCTGGCGCTTATTTTAATGCATGAATCGTCCTTATCTGATATGTAGTTTTTATTTTAGAAAATAAATAAAAAAAATAAAAATTGACAAAAAAGGACACATGAAATTAACATGAAATCTAATTTTTAAAATTATTTCAAGGATACAGTCTTGTGGGCAGTAGCTTAAGGAACATTTTGATGCATAAATCGTCCTTTTATGATGTATGGTTTAGAAGTTATGGCAAAAAAATCAAAAAAATCGCAAAAAACGACGTCAAAAACTATGATTCATGTAAAAAATTTTAACTAAGATTCTTGAAAAAAATCAAATTTCAGAAAACTTTTTTCTGAGTATGCAGTCTTGTGTATATATGTATTAGAAACAATTTGGTGCATAAATCGTCCTTGTAGGATGTATGGTTTGGGAGTTATGACGGAAAAAGCACATGTTTTTGGCCAGCTACCACTCCAAAAAGTGTTCTACAACTCCTAAACTACAAGAGATAGAGCAAAATGCATTTGGACCAAGAAGTATCCCTTCTTAAGGACGAGGACCTGGCGCTTATTTTAATGCATGAATCGTCCTTATCTGATATGTAGTTTTTATTTTAGAAAATAAATAAAAAAAATAAAAATTGACAAAAAAGGACACATGAAATTAACATGAAATCTAATTTTTAAAATTATTTCAAGGATACAGTCTTGTGGGCAGTAGCTTAAGGAACATTTTGATGCATAAATCGTCCTTTTATGATGTATGGTTTAGAAGTTATGGCAAAAAAATCAAAAAAATCGCAAAAAACGACGTCAAAAACTATGATTCATGTAAAAAATTTTAACTAAGATTCTTGAAAAAAATCAAATTTCAGAAAACTTTTTTCTGAGTACGCAGTCTTGTGTATATATGTATTAGAAACAATTTGGTGCATAAATCGTCCTTGTAGGATGTATGGTTTGGGAGTTATGACGGAAAAAGCACATGTTTTTGGCCAGCTACCACTCCAAAAAGTGTTCTACAACTCCTAAACTTCAAGAGATAGAGCAAACGGCATTTGGACAAAGAAGTTTCCCTTCTTAAGGACGAGGACTTGGCGCTTATTTTAATGCATGAATCGTCCTTATCTGACATGTAGTTTTTATTTTAAAAAATAAAAAAAAAATAAAAATTGACAAAAAAGGACATATGAAATCAACATGAAATCTAATTTTTAAAATTATTTCAAGGATACAGTCTTGTGGGCAGTAGCTTAAGGAACATTTTGATGCATAAATCGTCCTTTTATGATGTATGGTTTAGAAGTTATTACAAAAAATCAAAAAAATCGCAAAAAACGACGTCAAAAACTATGATTCATGTAAAAAATTTTAACTAAGATTCTTGAAAAAAATCAAATTTCAGAAAACTTTTTTCTGAATATGCAGTCTTGTGTATATATGTATTAGAAACAATTTGGTGCATAAATCGTCCTTGTAGGATGTATGGTTTGGGAGTTATGATGGGAAAAGCACATGTTTTTGGCCAGCTACCACTCCAAAAAGTGTTCTACAACTCCTAAACTACAAGAGATAGAGCAAAATGCATTTGTACAAAGAAGTTTCCCTTCTTAAGGACGAGGACCTGGCGCTTATTTTAATGCATGAATCGTCCTTATCTGATATGTAGTTTTTATTTTAGAAAATAAATAAAAAAAATAAAAATTGACAAAAAAGGACACATGAAATTAACATGAAATCTAATTTTTAAAATTATTTCAAGGATACAGTCTTGTGGGCAGTAGCTTAAGGAACATTTTGATGCATAAATCGTCCTTTTATGATGTATGGTTTAGAAGTTATGGCAAAAAAATCAAAAAAATCGCAAAAAACGACGTCAAAAACTATGATTCATGTAAAAAATTTTAACTAAGATTCTTGAAAAAAATCAAATTTCAGAAAACTTTTTTCTGAGTACGCAGTCTTGTGTATATATGTATTAGAAACAATTTGGTGCATAAATCGTCCTTGTAGGATGTATGGTTTGGGAGTTATGACGGAAAAAGCACATGTTTTTGGCCAGCTACCACTCCAAAAAGTGTTCTACAACTCCTAAACTTCAAGAGATAGAGCAAACGGCATTTGGACAAAGAAGTTTCCCTTCTTAAGGACGAGGACTTGGCGCTTATTTTAATGCATGAATCGTCCTTATCTGACATGTAGTTTTTATTTTAAAAAATAAAAAAAAAATAAAAATTGACAAAAAAGGACATATGAAATCAACATGAAATCTAATTTTTAAAATTATTTCAAGGATACAGTCTTGTGGGCAGTAGCTTAAGGAACATTTTGATGCATAAATCGTCCTTTTATGATGTATGGTTTAGAAGTTATTACAAAAAATCAAAAAAATCGCAAAAAACGACGTCAAAAACTATGATTCATGTAAAAAATTTTAACTAAGATTCTTGAAAAAAATCAAATTTCAGAAAACTTTTTTCTGAATATGCAGTCTTGTGTATATATGTATTAGAAACAATTTGGTGCATAAATCGTCCTTGTAGGATGTATGGTTTGGGAGTTATGATGGAAAAAGCACATGTTTTTGGCCAGCTACCACTCCAAAAAGTGTTCTACAACTCCTAAACTACAAGAGATAGAGCAAAATGCATTTGTACAAAGAAGTATCCCTTCTTAAGGACGAGGACCTGGCGCTTATTTTAATGCATGAATCGTCCTTATCTGATATGTAGTTTTTATTTTAGAAAATAAATAAAAAAAATAAAAATTGACAAAAAAGGACACATGAAATTAACATGAAATTTTTTTAAAATTATTTCAAGGATACAGTCTTGTGGGCAGTAGCTTAAGGAACATTTTGATGCATAAATCGTCCTTTTATGATGTATGGTTTAGAAGTTATGGCAAAAAAATCAAAAAAATCGCAAAAAACGACGTCAAAAACTATGATTCATGTAAAAAATTTTAACTAAGATTCTTGAAAAAAATCAAATTTCAGAAAACTTTTTTCTGAGTATGCAGTCTTGTGTATATATGTATTAGAAACAATTTGGTGCATAAATCGTCCTTGTAGGATGTATGGTTTGGGAGTTATGATGGAAAAAGCACATGTTTTTGGCCAGCTACCACTCCAAAAAGTGTTCTACAACTCCTAAACTACAAGAGATAGAGCAAAATGCATTTGGACCAAGAAGTATCCCTTCTTAAGGACGAGGACCTGGCGCTTATTTTAATGCATGAATCGTCCTTATCTGATATGTAGTTTTTATTTTAGAAAATAAATAAAAAAAATAAAAATTGACAAAAAAGGACACATGAAATTAACATGAAATCTAATTTTTAAAATTATTTCAAGGATACAGTCTTGTGGGCAGTAGCTTAAGGAACATTTTGATGCATAAATCGTCCTTTTATGATGTATGGTTTAGAAGTTATGGCAAAAAAATCAAAAAAATCGCAAAAAACGACGTCAAAAACTATGATTCATGTAAAAAATTTTAACTAAGATTCTTGAAAAAAATCAAATTTCAGAAAACTTTTTTCTGAGTATGCAGTCTTGTGTATATATGTATTAGAAACAATTTGGTGCATAAATCGTCCTTGTAGGATGTATGGTTTGGGAGTTATGACGGAAAAAGCACATGTTTTTGGCCAGCTACCACTCCAAAAAGTGTTCTACAACTCCTAAACTACAAGAGATAGAGCAAAATGCATTTGGACCAAGAAGTATCCCTTCTTAAGGACGAGGACCTGGCGCTTATTTTAATGCATGAATCGTCCTTATCTGATATGTAGTTTTTATTTTAGAAAATAAATAAAAAAAATAAAAATTGACAAAAAAGGACACATGAAATTAACATGAAATCTAATTTTTAAAATTATTTCAAGGATACAGTCTTGTGGGCAGTAGCTTAAGGAACATTTTGATGCATAAATCGTCCTTTTATGATGTATGGTTTAGAAGTTATGGCAAAAAAATCAAAAAAATCGCAAAAAACGACGTCAAAAACTATGATTCATGTAAAAAATTTTAACTAAGATTCTTGAAAAAAATCAAATTTCAGAAAACTTTTTTCTGAGTACGCAGTCTTGTGTATATATGTATTAGAAACAATTTGGTGCATAAATCGTCCTTGTAGGATGTATGGTTTGGGAGTTATGACGGAAAAAGCACATGTTTTTGGCCAGCTACCACTCCAAAAAGTGTTCTACAACTCCTAAACTTCAAGAGATAGAGCAAACGGCATTTGGACAAAGAAGTTTCCCTTCTTAAGGACGAGGACTTGGCGCTTATTTTAATGCATGAATCGTCCTTATCTGACATGTAGTTTTTATTTTAAAAAATAAAAAAAAAATAAAAATTGACAAAAAAGGACATATGAAATCAACATGAAATCTAATTTTTAAAATTATTTCAAGGATACAGTCTTGTGGGCAGTAGCTTAAGGAACATTTTGATGCATAAATCGTCCTTTTATGATGTATGGTTTAGAAGTTATTACAAAAAATCAAAAAAATCGCAAAAAACGACGTCAAAAACTATGATTCATGTAAAAAATTTTAACTAAGATTCTTGAAAAAAATCAAATTTCAGAAAACTTTTTTCTGAATATGCAGTCTTGTGTATATATGTATTAGAAACAATTTGGTGCATAAATCGTCCTTGTAGGATGTATGGTTTGGGAGTTATGATGGGAAAAGCACATGTTTTTGGCCAGCTACCACTCCAAAAAGTGTTCTACAACTCCTAAACTACAAGAGATAGAGCAAAATGCATTTGTACAAAGAAGTTTCCCTTCTTAAGGACGAGGACCTGGCGCTTATTTTAATGCATGAATCGTCCTTATCTGATATGTAGTTTTTATTTTAGAAAATAAATAAAAAAAATAAAAATTGACAAAAAAGGACACATGAAATTAACATGAAATCTAATTTTTAAAATTATTTCAAGGATACAGTCTTGTGGGCAGTAGCTTAAGGAACATTTTGATGCATAAATCGTCCTTTTATGATGTATGGTTTAGAAGTTATGGCAAAAAAATCAAAAAAATCGCAAAAAACGACGTCAAAAACTATGATTCATGTAAAAAATTTTAACTAAGATTCTTGAAAAAAATCAAATTTCAGAAAACTTTTTTCTGAGTATGCAGTCTTGTGTATATATGTATTAGAAACAATTTGGTGCATAAATCGTCCTTGTAGGATGTATGGTTTGGGAGTTATGACGGAAAAAGCACATGTTTTTGGCCAGCTACCACTCCAAAAAGTGTTCTACAACTCCTAAACTACAAGAGATAGAGCAAAATGCATTTGGACCAAGAAGTATCCCTTCTTAAGGACGAGGACCTGGCGCTTATTTTAATGCATGAATCGTCCTTATCTGATATGTAGTTTTTATTTTAGAAAATAAATAAAAAAAATAAAAATTGACAAAAAAGGACACATGAAATTAACATGAAATCTAATTTTTAAAATTATTTCAAGGATACAGTCTTGTGGGCAGTAGCTTAAGGAACATTTTGATGCATAAATCGTCCTTTTATGATGTATGGTTTAGAAGTTATGGCAAAAAAATCAAAAAAATCGCAAAAAACGACGTCAAAAACTATGATTCATGTAAAAAATTTTAACTAAGATTCTTGAAAAAAATCAAATTTCAGAAAACTTTTTTCTGAATATGCAGTCTTGTGTATATATGTATTAGAAACAATTTGGTGCATAAATCGTCCTTGTAGGATGTATGGTTTGGGAGTTATGATGGGAAAAGCACATGTTTTTGGCCAGCTACCACTCCAAAAAGTGTTCTACAACTCCTAAACTACAAGAGATAGAGCAAAATGCATTTGTACAAAGAAGTATCCCTTCTTAAGGACGAGGACCTGGCGCTTATTTTAATGCATGAATCGTCCTTATCTGATATGTAGTTTTTATTTTAGAAAATAAATAAAAAAAATAAAAATTGACAAAAAAGGACACATGAAATTAACATGAAATCTAATTTTTAAAATTATTTCAAGGATACAGTCTTGTGGGCAGTAGCTTAAGGAACATTTTGATGCATAAATCGTCCTTTTATGATGTATGGTTTAGAAGTTATGGCAAAAAAATCAAAAAAATCGCAAAAAACGACGTCAAAAACTATGATTCATGTAAAAAATTTTAACTAAGATTCTTGAAAAAAATCAAATTTCAGAAAACTTTTTTCTGAGTATGCAGTCTTGTGTATATATGTATTAGAAACAATTTGGTGCATAAATCGTCCTTGTAGGATGTATGGTTTGGGAGTTATGACGGAAAAAGCACATGTTTTTGGCCAGCTACCACTCCAAAAAGTGTTCTACAACTCCTAAACTACAAGAGATAGAGCAAAATGCATTTGGACCAAGAAGTATCCCTTCTTAAGGACGAGGACCTGGCGCTTATTTTAATGCATGAATCGTCCTTATCTGATATGTAGTTTTTATTTTAGAAAATAAATAAAAAAAATAAAAATTGACAAAAAAGGACACATGAAATTAACATGAAATCTAATTTTTAAAATTATTTCAAGGATACAGTCTTGTGGGCAGTAGCTTAAGGAACATTTTGATGCATAAATCGTCCTTTTATGATGTATGGTTTAGAAGTTATGGCAAAAAAATCAAAAAAATCGCAAAAAAACGACGTCAAAAACTATGATTCATGTAAAAAATTTTAACTAAGATTCTTGAAAAAAATCAAATTTCAGAAAACTTTTTTCTGAGTATGCAGTCTTGTGTATATATGTATTAGAAACAATTTGGTGCATAAATCGTCCTTGTAGGATGTATGGTTTGGGAGTTATGACGGAAAAAGCACATGTTTTTGGCCAGCTACCACTCCAAAAAGTGTTCTACAACTCCTAAACTACAAGAGATAGAGCAAAATGCATTTGGACCAAGAAGTATCCCTTCTTAAGGACGAGGACCTGGCGCTTATTTTAATGCATGAATCGTCCTTATCTGATATGTAGTTTTTATTTTAGAAAATAAATAAAAAAAATAAAAATTGACAAAAAAGGACACATGAAATTAACATGAAATCTAATTTTTAAAATTATTTCAAGGATACAGTCTTGTGGGCAGTAGCTTAAGGAACATTTTGATGCATAAATCGTCCTTTTATGATGTATGGTTTAGAAGTTATGGCAAAAAAATCAAAAAAATCGCAAAAAACGACGTCAAAAACTATGATTCATG
The DNA here is from genome assembly GCA_963920525.1 of Dichetophora obliterata. Classification (NCBI taxonomy): domain Eukaryota; kingdom Metazoa; phylum Arthropoda; class Insecta; order Diptera; family Sciomyzidae; genus Dichetophora; species Dichetophora obliterata. The sequence continues at coordinate 1,712,370 of OY986438.1, read as the reverse complement.
TAAAAAATTTTAACTAAGATTCTTGAAAAAAATCAAATTTCAGAAAACTTTTTTCTGAGTACGCAGTCTTGTGTATATATGTATTAGAAACAATTTGGTGCATAAATCGTCCTTGTAGGATGTATGGTTTGGGAGTTATGACGGAAAAAGCACATGTTTTTGGCCAGCTACCACTCCAAAAAGTGTTCTACAACTCCTAAACTTCAAGAGATAGAGCAAACGGCATTTGGACAAAGAAGTTTCCCTTCTTAAGGACGAGGACTTGGCGCTTATTTTAATGCATGAATCGTCCTTATCTGACATGTAGTTTTTATTTTAAAAAATAAATAAAAAAAATAAAAATTGACAAAAAAGGACATATGAAATCAACATGAAATCTAATTTTTAAAATTATTTCAAGGATACAGTCTTGTGGGCAGTAGCTTAAGGAACATTTTGATGCATAAATCGTCCTTTTATGATGTATGGTTTAGAAGTTATGGCAAAAAATCAAAAAAATCGCAAAAAACGACGTCAAAAACTATGATTCATGTAAAAAATTTTAACTAAGATTCTTGAAAAAAATCAAATTTCAGAAAACTTTTTTCTGAGTATGCAGTCTTGTGTATATATGTATTAGAAACAATTTGGTGCATAAATCGTCCTTGTAGGATGTATGGTTTGGGAGTTATGACGGAAAAAGCACATGTTTTTGGCCAGCTACCACTCCAAAAAGTGTTCTACAACTCCTAAACTACAAGAGATAGAGCAAAATGCATTTGGACCAAGAAGTATCCCTTCTTAAGGACGAGGACCTGGCGCTTATTTTAATGCATGAATCGTCCTTATCTGATATGTAGTTTTTATTTTAGAAAATAAATAAAAAAAATAAAAATTGACAAAAAAGGACACATGAAATTAACATGAAATCTAATTTTTAAAATTATTTCAAGGATACAGTCTTGTGGGCAGTAGCTTAAGGAACATTTTGATGCATAAATCGTCCTTTTATGATGTATGGTTTAGAAGTTATGGCAAAAAAATCAAAAAAATCGCAAAAAACGACGTCAAAAACTATGATTCATGTAAAAAATTTTAACTAAGATTCTTGAAAAAAATCAAATTTCAGAAAACTTTTTTCTGAGTATGCAGTCTTGTGTATATATGTATTAGAAACAATTTGGTGCATAAATCGTCCTTGTAGGATGTATGGTTTGGGAGTTATGACGGAAAAAGCACATGTTTTTGGCCAGCTACCACTCCAAAAAGTGTTCTACAACTCCTAAACTACAAGAGATAGAGCAAAATGCATTTGGACCAAGAAGTATCCCTTCTTAAGGACGAGGACCTGGCGCTTATTTTAATGCATGAATCGTCCTTATCTGATATGTAGTTTTTATTTTAGAAAATAAATAAAAAAAATAAAAATTGACAAAAAAGGACACATGAAATTAACATGAAATCTAATTTTTAAAATTATTTCAAGGATACAGTCTTGTGGGCAGTAGCTTAAGGAACATTTTGATGCATAAATCGTCCTTTTATGATGTATGGTTTAGAAGTTATGGCAAAAAAATCAAAAAAATCGCAAAAAACGACGTCAAAAACTATGATTCATGTAAAAAATTTTAACTAAGATTCTTGAAAAAAATCAAATTTCAGAAAACTTTTTTCTGAGTATGCAGTCTTGTGTATATATGTATTAGAAACAATTTGGTGCATAAATCGTCCTTGTAGGATGTATGGTTTGGGAGTTATGACGGAAAAAGCACATGTTTTTGGCCAGCTACCACTCCAAAAAGTGTTCTACAACTCCTAAACTACAAGAGATAGAGCAAAATGCATTTGGACCAAGAAGTATCCCTTCTTAAGGACGAGGACCTGGCGCTTATTTTAATGCATGAATCGTCCTTATCTGATATGTAGTTTTTATTTTAGAAAATAAATAAAAAAAATAAAAATTGACAAAAAAGGACACGTGAAATTAACATGAAATCTAATTTTTAAAATTATTTCAAGGATACAGTCTTGTGGGCAGTAGCTTAAGGAACATTTTGATGCATAAATCGTCCTTTTATGATGTATGGTTTAGAAGTTATGGCAAAAAAATCAAAAAAATCGCAAAAAACCACGTCAAAAACTATGATTCATGTAAAAAATTTTAACTAAGATTCTTGAAAAAAATCAAATTTCAGAAAACTTTTTTCTGAGTATGCAGTCTTGTGTATATATGTATTAGAAACAATTTGGTGCGCCAGGACGAGGACCTGGCGCTTATTTTAATGCATGAATCGTCCTTATCTGATATGTAGTTTTTATTTTAGAAAATAAATAAAAAAAAATAAAAATTGGCGAAAAAGGACACATGAAATTAACATGAAATCTAATTTTTAAAATTATTTCAAGGATACAGTCTTGTGGGCAGTAGCTTAAGGAACATTTTGATGCATAAATCGTCCTTTTATGATGTATGGTTTAGAAGTTATGGCAAAAAAATAAAAAAAATCGCAAAAAACGACGTCAAAAACTATGATTCATGTAAAAAATTTTAATTAAGATTCTTGAAAAAAATCAAATTTCAGAAAACTTTTTTCTGAGTATGCAGTCTTGTGTATATATGTATTAGAAACAATTTGGTGCATAAATCGTCCTTGTAGGATGTATGGTTTGGGAGTTATGACGGAAAAAGCACATGTTTTTGGCCAGCTACCACTCCAAAAAGTGTTCTACAACTCCTAAACTACAAGAGATAGAGCAAAATGCATTTGGACCAAGAAGTATCCCTTCTTAAGGACGAGGACCTGGCGCTTATTTTAATGCATGAATCGTCCTTATCTGATATGTAGTTTTTATTTTAGAAAATAAATAAAAAAAATAAAAATTGACAAAAAAGGACACATGAAATTAACATGAAATCTAATTTTTAAAATTATTTCAAGGATACAGTCTTGTGGGCAGTAGCTTAAGGAACATTTTGATGCATAAATCGTCCTTTTATGATGTATGGTTTAGAAGTTATGGCAAAAAAATCAAAAAAATCGCAAAAAACGACGTCAAAAACTATGATTCATGTAAAAAATTTTAACTAAGATTCTTGAAAAAAATCAAATTTCAGAAAACTTTTTTCTGAGTATGCAGTCTTGTGTATATATGTATTAGAAACAATTTGGTGCATAAATCGTCCTTGTAGGATGTATGGTTTGGGAGTTATGACGGAAAAAGCACATGTTTTTGGCCAGCTACCACTCCAAAAAGAGTTCTACAACTCCTAAACTACAAGAGATAGAGCAAAATGCATTTGGACCAAGAAGTATCCCTTCTTAAGGACGAGGACCTGGCGCTTATTTTAATGCATGAATCGTCCTTATCTGATATGTAGTTTTTATTTTAGAAAATAAATAAAAAAAATAAAAATTGACAAAAAAGGACACGTGAAATTAACATGAAATCTAATTTTTAAAATTATTTCAAGGATACAGTCTTGTGGGCAGTAGCTTAAGGAACATTTTGATGCATAAATCGTCCTTTTATGATGTATGGTTTAGAAGTTATGGCAAAAAAATAAAAAAAATCGCAAAAAACGACGTCAAAAACTATGATTCATGTAAAAAATTTTAACTAAGATTCTTGAAAAAAATCAAATTTCAGAAAACTTTTTTCTGAGTATGCAGTCTTGTGTATATATGTATTAGAAACAATTTGGTGCATAAATCGTCCTTGTAGGATGTATGGTTTGGGAGTTATGACGGAAAAAGCACATGTTTTTGGCCAGCTACCACTCCAAAAAGTGTTCTACAACTCCTAAACTACAAGAGATAGAGCAAAATGCATTTGGACCAAGAAGTATCCCTTCTTAAGGACGAGGACCTGGCGCTTATTTTAATGCATGAATCGTCCTTATCTGATATGTAGTTTTTATTTTAGAAAATAAATAAAAAAAATAAAAATTGACAAAAAAGGACACATGAAATTAACATGAAATCTAATTTTTAAAATTATTTCAAGGATACAGTCTTGTGGGCAGTAGCTTAAGGAACATTTTGATGCATAAATCGTCCTTTTATGATGTATGGTTTAGAAGTTATGGCAAAAAAATCAAAAAAATCGCAAAAAACGACGTCAAAAACTATGATTCATGTAAAAAATTTTAACTAAGATTCTTGAAAAAAATCAAATTTCAGAAAACTTTTTTCTGAGTATGCAGTCTTGTGTATATATGTATTAGAAACAATTTGGTGCATAAATCGTCCTTGTAGGATGTATGGTTTGGGAGTTATGACGGAAAAAGCACATGTTTTTGGCCAGCTACCACTCCAAAAAGTGTTCTACAACTCCTAAACTACAAGAGATAGAGCAAAATGCATTTGGACCAAGAAGTATCCCTTCTTAAGGACGAGGACCTGGCGCTTATTTTAATGCATGAATCGTCCTTATCTGATATGTAGTTTTTATTTTAGAAAATAAATAAAAAAAATAAAAATTGACAAAAAAGGACACATGAAATTAACATGAAATCTAATTTTTAAAATTATTTCAAGGATACAGTCTTGTGGGCAGTAGCTTAAGGAACATTTTGATGCATAAATCGTCCTTTTATGATGTATGGTTTAGAAGTTATGGCAAAAAAATCAAAAAAATCGCAAAAAACGACGTCAAAAACTATGATTCATGTAAAAAATTTTAACTAAGATTCTTGAAAAAAATCAAATTTCAGAAAACTTTTTTCTGAGTACGCAGTCTTGTGTATATATGTATTAGAAACAATTTGGTGCATAAATCGTCCTTGTAGGATGTATGGTTTGGGAGTTATGACGGAAAAAGCACATGTTTTTGGCCAGCTACCACTCCAAAAAGTGTTCTACAACTCCTAAACTTCAAGAGATAGAGCAAACGGCATTTGGACAAAGAAGTTTCCCTTCTTAAGGACGAGGACTTGGCGCTTATTTTAATGCATGAATCGTCCTTATCTGACATGTAGTTTTTATTTTAAAAAATAAAAAAAAAATAAAAATTGACAAAAAAGGACATATGAAATCAACATGAAATCTAATTTTTAAAATTATTTCAAGGATACAGTCTTGTGGGCAGTAGCTTAAGGAACATTTTGATGCATAAATCGTCCTTTTATGATGTATGGTTTAGAAGTTATTACAAAAAATCAAAAAAATCGCAAAAAACGACGTCAAAAACTATGATTCATGTAAAAAATTTTAACTAAGATTCTTGAAAAAAATCAAATTTCAGAAAACTTTTTTCTGAATATGCAGTCTTGTGTATATATGTATTAGAAACAATTTGGTGCATAAATCGTCCTTGTAGGATGTATGGTTTGGGAGTTATGATGGAAAAAGCACATGTTTTTGGCCAGCTACCACTCCAAAAAGTGTTCTACAACTCCTAAACTACAAGAGATAGAGCAAAATGCATTTGTACAAAGAAGTATCCCTTCTTAAGGACGAGGACCTGGCGCTTATTTTAATGCATGAATCGTCCTTATCTGATATGTAGTTTTTATTTTAGAAAATAAATAAAAAAAATAAAAATTGACAAAAAAGGACACATGAAATTAACATGAAATCTAATTTTTAAAATTATTTCAAGGATACAGTCTTGTGGGCAGTAGCTTAAGGAACATTTTGATGCATAAATCGTCCTTTTATGATGTATGGTTTAGAAGTTATGGCAAAAAAATCAAAAAAATCGCAAAAAACGACGTCAAAAACTATGATTCATGTAAAAAATTTTAACTAAGATTCTTGAAAAAAATCAAATTTCAGAAAACTTTTTTCTGAGTATGCAGTCTTGTGTATATATGTATTAGAAACAATTTGGTGCATAAATCGTCCTTGTAGGATGTATGGTTTGGGAGTTATGACGGAAAAAGCACATGGTTTTGGCCAGCTACCACTCCAAAAAGTGTTCTACAACTCCTAAACTACAAGAGATAGAGCAAAATGCATTTGGACCAAGAAGTATCCCTTCTTAAGGACGAGGACCTGGCGCTTATTTTAATGCATGAATCGTCCTTATCTGATATGTAGTTTTTATTTTAGAAAATAAATAAAAAAAATAAAAATTGACAAAAAAGGACACATGAAATTAACATGAAATCTAATTTTTAAAATTATTTCAAGGATACAGTCTTGTGGGCAGTAGCTTAAGGAACATTTTGATGCATAAATCGTCCTTTTATGATGTATGGTTTAGAAGTTATGGCAAAAAAATCAAAAAAATCGCAAAAAAACGACGTCAAAAACTATGATTCATGTAAAAAATTTTAACTAAGATTCTTGAAAAAAATCAAATTTCAGAAAACTTTTTTCTGAGTATGCAGTCTTGTGTATATATGTATTAGAAACAATTTGGTGCATAAATCGTCCTTGTAGGATGTATGGTTTGGGAGTTATGACGGAAAAAGCACATGTTTTTGGCCAGCTACCACTCCAAAAAGTGTTCTACAACTCCTAAACTTCAAGAGATAGAGCAAACGGCATTTGGACAAAGAAGTTTCCCTTCTTAAGGACGAGGACTTGGCGCTTATTTTAATGCATGAATCGTCCTTATCTGACATGTAGTTTTTATTTTAAAAAATAAAAAAAAAATAAAAATTGACAAAAAAGGACATATGAAATCAACATGAAATCTAATTTTTAAAATTATTTCAAGGATACAGTCTTGTGGGCAGTAGCTTAAGGAACATTTTGATGCATAAATCGTCCTTTTATGATGTATGGTTTAGAAGTTATTACAAAAAATCAAAAAAATCGCAAAAAACGACGTCAAAAACTATGATTCATGTAAAAAATTTTAACTAAGATTCTTGAAAAAAATCAAATTTCAGAAAACTTTTTTCTGAATATGCAGTCTTGTGTATATATGTATTAGAAACAATTTGGTGCATAAATCGTCCTTGTAGGATGTATGGTTTGGGAGTTATGATGGAAAAAGCACATGTTTTTGGCCAGCTACCACTCCAAAAAGTGTTCTACAACTCCTAAACTACAAGAGATAGAGCAAAATGCATTTGGACAAAGAATTATCCCTTCTTAAGGATGAGGACCTGGCGCTTATTTTAATGCATGAATCGTCCTTATCTGATATGTAGTTTTTATTTTAGAAAATAAATAAAAAAAATAAAAATTGACAAAAAAGGACACATGAAATTAACATGAAATCTAATTTTTAAAATTATTTCAAGGATACAGTCTTGTGGGTAGTAGCTTAAGGAACATTTTGATGCATAAATCGTCCTTTTATGATGTATGGTTTAGAAGTTATGGCAAAAAAATCAAAAAAATCGCAAAAAACGACGTCAAAAACTATGATTCATGTAAAAAATTTTAACTAAGATTCTTGAAAAAAATTAAATTTCAGAAAACTTTTTTCTGAGTATGCAAACTTGTGTATATATGTATTAGAAACAATTTGGTGCATAAATCGTCCTTGTAGGATGTATGGTTTGGGAGTTATGACGGAAAAAGCACATGTTTTTGGCCAGCTACCACTCCAAAAAGTGTTCTACAACTCCTAAACTTCAAGAGATAGAGCAAACGGCATTTGGACAAAGAAGTTTCCCTTCTTAAGGACGAGGACTTGGCGCTTATTTTAATGCATGAATCGTCCTTATCTGACATGTAGTTTTTATTTTAGAAAATAAAAAAAAAATAAAAATTGACAAAAAAGGACATATGAAATCAACATGAAATCTAATTTTTAAAATTATTTCAAGGATACAGTCTTGTGGGCAGTAGCTTAAGGAACATTTTGATGCATAAATCGTCCTTTTATGATGTATGGTTTAGAAGTTATGGCAAAAAAATCAAAAAAATTGCAAAAAACGACGTCAAAAACTATGATTCATGTAAAAAATTTTTACTAAGATTCTTGAAAAAAATCAAATTTCAGAAAACTTTTTTCTGAATATGCAGTCTTGTGTATATATGTATTAGAAACAATTTGGTGCATAAATCGTCCTTGTAGGATATATGGTTTGGGAGTTATGACGGAAAAAGCACATGTTTTTGGCCAGCTACCACTCCAAAAAGTGTTCTACAACTCCTAAACTACAAGAGATAGAGCAAAATGCATTTGGACAAAGAAGTATCCCTTCTTAAGGACGAGGACCTGGCGCTTATTTTAATGCATGAATCGTCCTTATCTGATATGTAGTTTTTATTTTAGAAAATAAATAAAAAAAATAAAAATTGAGTATGCAGACTTGTGTATATATGTATTAGAAACAATTTGGTGCATAAATCGTCCTTGTAGGATGTATGGTTTGGGAGTTATGATGGAAAAAGCACATGTTTTTGGCCAGCTACCACTCCAAAAAGTGTTCTACAACTCCTAAACTACAAGAGATAGAGCAAAATGCGTTTGGACAAAGAAGTATCCCTTCTTAAGGACGAGGACCTGGCGCTTATTTTAATGCATGAATCGTCCTTATCTGATATGTAGTTTTTATTTTAGAAAATAAATAAAAAAAATAAAAATTGACAAAAAAGGACACATGAAATTAACATGAAATCTAATTTTTAAAATTATTTCAAGGATACAGTCTTGTGGGCAGTAGCTTAAGGAACATTTTGATGCATAAATCGTCCTTTTATGATGTATGGTTTAGAAGTTATGGCAAAAAAATCAAAAAAATCGCAAAAAACGACGTCAAAAACTATGATTCATGTAAAAAATTTTAACTAAGATTCTTGAAAAAAATCAAATTTCAGAAAACTTTTTTCTGAGTATGCAGTCTTGTGTATATATGTATTAGAAACAATTTGGTGCATAAATCGTCCTTGTAGGATGTATGGTTTGGGAGTTATGATGGAAAAAGCACATGTTTTTGGCCAGCTACCACTCCAAAAAGTGTTCTACAACTCCTAAACTACAAGAGATAGAGCAAAATGCATTTGGACAAAGAAGTATCCCTTCTTAAGGACGAGGACCTGGCGCTTATTTTAATGCATGAATCGTCCTTATCTGATATGTAGTTTTTATTTTAGAAAATAAATAAAAAAAATAAAAATTGACAAAAAAGGACACATGAAATTAACATGAAATCTAATTTTTAAAATTATTTCAAGGATACAGTCTTGTGGGCAGTAGCTTAAGGAACATTTTGATGCATAAATCGTCCTTTTATGATGTATGGTTTAGAAGTTATGGCAAAAAAATCAAAAAAATCGCAAAAAACGACGTCAAAAACTATGATTCATGTAAAAAATTTTAACTAAGATTCTTGAAAAAAATCAAATTTCAGAAAACTTTTTTCTGAGTATGCAGTCTTGTGTATATATGTATTAGAAACAATTTGGTGCATAAATCGTCCTTGTAGGATGTATGGTTTGGGAGTTATGACGGAAAAAGCATATGTTTTTGGCCAGCTACCACTCCAAAAAGTGTTCTACAACTCCTAAACTACAAGAGATAGAGCAAAATGCATTTGGACCAAGAAGTATCCCTTCTTAAGGACGAGGACCTGGCGCTTATTTTAATGCATGAATCGTCCTTATCTGATATGTAGTTTTTATTTTAGAAAATAAATAAAAAAAATAAAAATTGACAAAAAAGGACACATGAAATTAACATGAAATCTAATTTTTAAAATTATTTCAAGGATACAGTCTTGTGGGCAGTAGCTTAAGGAACATTTTGATGCATAAATCGTCCTTTTATGATGTATGGTTTAGAAGTTATGGCAAAAAAATCAAAAAAATCGCAAAAAACGACGTCAAAAACTATGATTCATGTAAAAAATTTTAACTAAGATTCTTGAAAAAAATCAAATTTCAGAAAACTTTTTTCTGAGTATGCAGTCTTGTGTATATATGTATTAGAAACAATTTGGTGCATAAATCGTCCTTGTAGGATGTATGGTTTGGGAGTTATGACGGAAAAAGCACATGTTTTTGGCCAGCTACCACTCCAAAAAGTGTTCTACAACTCCTAAACTACAAGAGATAGAGCAAAATGCATTTGGACCAAGAAGTATCCCTTCTTAAGGACGAGGACCTGGCGCTTATTTTAATGCATGAATCGTCCTTATCTGATATGTAGTTTTTATTTTAGAAAATAAATAAAAAAAAATAAAAATTGACAAAAAAGGACACATGAAATTAACATGAAATCTAATTTTTTAAAATTATTTCAAGGATACAGTCTTGTGGGCAGTAGCTTAAGGAACATTTTGATGCATAAATCGTCCTTTTATGATGTATGGTTTAGAAGTTATGGCAAAAAAATCAAAAAAATCGCAAAAAACCACGTCAAAAACTATGATTCATGTAAAAAATTTTAACTAAGATTCTTGAAAAAAATCAAATTTCAGAAAACTTTTTTCTGAGTATGCAGTCTTGTGTATATATGTATTAGAAACAATTTGGTGCATAAATCGTCCTTGTAGGATGTATGGTTTGGGAGTTATGATGGAAAAAGCACATGTTTTTGGCCAGCTACCACTCCAAAAAGTGTTCTACAACTCCTAAACTACAAGAGATAGAGCAAAATGCATTTGGACAAAGAAGTATTCCTTCTTAAGGACGAGGACCTGGCGCTTATTTTAATGCATGAATCGTCCTTATCTGATATGTAGTTTTTATTTTAGAAAATAAATAAAAAAAATAAAAATTGACAAAAAAGGACACATGAAATTAACATGAAATCTAATTTTTAAAATTATTTCAAGGATACAGTCTTGTGGGCAGTAGCTTAAGGAACATTTTGATGCATAAATCGTACTTTTATGATGTATGGTTTAGAAGTTATGGCAAAAAAATCAAAAAAATCGCAAAAAACGACGTCAAAAACTATGATTCATGTAAAAAATTTTAACTAAGATTCTTGAAAAAAATCAAATTTCAGAAAACTTTTTTCTGAGTATGCAGTCTTGTGTATATATGTATTAGAAACAATTTGGTGCATAAATCGTCCTTGTAGGATGTATGGTTTGGGAGTTATGACGGAAAAAGCACATGTTTTTGGCCAGCTACCACTCCAAAAAGTGTTCTACAACTCCTAAACTTCAAGAGATAGAGCAAACGGCATTTGGACAAAGAAGTTTCCCTTTTTAAGGACGAGGACTTGGCGCTTATTTTAATGCATGAATCGTCCTTATCTGATATGTAGTTTTTATTTTAGAAAATAAATAAAAAAAATAAAAATTGACAAAAAAGGACACATGAAATTAACATGAAATCTAATTTTTAAAATTATTTCAAGGATACAGTCTTGTGGGCAGTAGCTTAAGGAACATTTTGATGCATAAATCGTCCTTTTATGATGTATGGTTTAGAAGTTATGGCAAAAAAATAAAACAAATCGCAAAAAACGACGTCAAAAACTATGATTCATGTAAAAAATTTTAACTAAGATTCTTGAAAAAAATCAAATTTCAGAAAACTTTTTTCTGAGTATGCAGTCTTGTGTATATATGTATTAGAAACAATTTGGTGCATAAATCGTCCTTGTAGGATGTATGGTTTGGGAGTTATGACGGAAAAAGCACATGTTTTTGGCCAGCTACCACTCCAAAAAGTGTTCTACAACTCCTAAACTACAAGAGATAGAGCAAAATGCATTTGGACCAAGAAGTATCCCTTCTTAAGGACGAGGACCTGGCGCTTATTTTAATGCATGAATCGTCCTTATCTGATATGTAGTTTTTATTTTAGAAAATAAATAAAAAAAATAAAAATTGACAAAAAAGGACACATGAAATTAACATGAAATCTAATTTTTAAAATTATTTCAAGGATATAGTCTTGTGGGCAGTAGCTTAAGGAACATTTTGATGCATAAATCGTCCTTTTATGATGTATGGTTTAGAAGTTATGGCAAAAAAATCAAAAAAATCGCAAAAAACGACGTCAAAAACTATGATTCATGTAAAAAATTTTAACTAAGATTCTTGAAAAAAATCAAATTTCAGAAAACTTTTTTCTGAGTATGCAGTCTTGTGTATATATGTATTAGAAACAATTTGGTGCATAAATCGTCCTTGTAGGATGTATGGTTTGGGAGTTATGACGGAAAAAGCACATGTTTTTGGCCAGCTACCACTCCAAAAAGTGTTCTACAACTCCTAAACTACAAGAGATAGAGCAAAATGCATTTGGACCAAGAAGTATCCCTTCTTAAGGACGAGGACCTGGCGCTTATTTTAATGCATGAATCGTCCTTATCTGATATGTAGTTTTTATTTTAGAAAATAAATAAAAAAAATAAAAATTGACAAAAAAGGACACATGAAATTAACATGAAATCTAATTTTTAAAATTATTTCAAGGATACAGTCTTGTGGGCAGTAGCTTAAGGAACATTTTGATGCATAAATCGTCCTTTTATGATGTATGGTTTAGAAGTTATGGCAAAAAAATAAAAAAAATCGCAAAAAACGACGTCAAAAACTATGATTCATGTAAAAAATTTTAACTAAGATTCTTGAAAAAAATCAAATTTCAGAAAACTTTTTTCTGAGTACGCAGTCTTGTGTATATATGTATTAGAAACAATTTGGTGCATAAATCGTCCTCGTAGGATGTATGGTTTGGGAGTTATGACGGAAAAAGCACATGTTTTTGGCCAGCTACCACTCCAAAAAGTGTTCTACAACTCCTAAACTTCAAGAGATAGAGCAAACGGCATTTGGACAAAGAAGTTTCCCTTTTTAAGGACGAGGACCTGGCGCTTATTTTAATGCATGAATCGTCCTTATCTGACATGTAGTTTTTATTTTAGAAAATAAATAAAAAAAAATAAAAATTGACAAAAAAGGACACATGAAATTAACATGAAATCTAATTTTTAAAATTATTTCAAGGATACAGTCTTGTGGGCAGTAGCTTTAGGAACATTTTGATGCATAAATCGTCCTTTTATGATGTATGGTTTAGAAGTTATGGCAAAAAAATCAAAAAAAATCGCAAAAAACGACGTCAAAAACTATGATTCATGTAAAAAATTTTAACTAAGATTCTTGAAAAAAATCAAATTTCAGAAAACTTTTTTCTGAGTATGCAGTCTTGTGTATATATGTATTAGAAACAATTTGGTGCATAAATCGTCCTTGTAGGATGTATGGTTTGGGAGTTATGACGGAAAAAGCACATGTTTTTGGCCAGCTACCACTCCAAAAAGTGTTCTACAACTCCTAAACTTCAAGAGATAGAGCAAACGGCATTTGGACAAAGAAGTTTCCCTTTTTAAGGACGAGGACTTGGCGCTTATTTTAATGCATGAATCGTCCTTATCTGATATGTAGTTTTTATTTTAGAAAATAAATAAAAAAAATAAAAATTGACAAAAAAGGACACATGAAATTAACATGAAATCTAATTTTTAAAATTATTTCAAGGATACAGTCTTGTGGGCAGTAGCTTAAGGAACATTTTGATGCATAAATCGTCCTTTTATGATGTATGGTTTAGAAGTTATGGCAAAAAAATAAAACAAATCGCAAAAAACGACGTCAAAAACTATGATTCATGTAAAAAATTTTAACTAAGATTCTTGAAAAAAATCAAATTTCAGAAAACTTTTTTCTGAGTATGCAGTCTTGTGTATATATGTATTAGAAACAATTTGGTGCATAAATCGTCCTTGTAGGATGTATGGTTTGGGAGTTATGACGGAAAAAGCACATGTTTTTGGCCAGCTACCACTCCAAAAAGTGTTCTACAACTCCTAAACTACAAGAGATAGAGCAAAATGCATTTGGACCAAGAAGTATCCCTTCTTAAGGACGAGGACCTGGCGCTTATTTTAATGCATGAATCGTCCTTATCTGATATGTAGTTTTTATTTTAGAAAATAAATAAAAAAAATAAAAATTGACAAAAAAGGACACATGAAATTAACATGAAATCTAATTTTTAAAATTATTTCAAGGATATAGTCTTGTGGGCAGTAGCTTAAGGAACATTTTGATGCATAAATCGTCCTTTTATGATGTATGGTTTAGAAGTTATGGCAAAAAAATCAAAAAAATCGCAAAAAACGACGTCAAAAACTATGATTCATGTAAAAAATTTTAACTAAGATTCTTGAAAAAAATCAAATTTCAGAAAACTTTTTTCTGAGTATGCAGTCTTGTGTATATATGTATTAGAAACAATTTGGTGCATAAATCGTCCTTGTAGGATGTATGGTTTGGGAGTTATGACGGAAAAAGCACATGTTTTTGGCCAGCTACCACTCCAAAAAGTGTTCTACAACTCCTAAACTACAAGAGATAGAGCAAAATGCATTTGGACCAAGAAGTATCCCTTCTTAAGGACGAGGACCTGGCGCTTATTTTAATGCATGAATCGTCCTTATCTGATATGTAGTTTTTATTTTAGAAAATAAATAAAAAAAATAAAAATTGACAAAAAAGGACACATGAAATTAACATGAAATCTAATTTTTAAAATTATTTCAAGGATACAGTCTTGTGGGCAGTAGCTTAAGGAACATTTTGATGCATAAATCGTCCTTTTATGATGTATGGTTTAGAAGTTATGGCAAAAAAATCAAAAAAATCGCAAAAAACCACGTCAAAAACTATGATTCATGTAAAAAATTTTAACTAAGATTCTTGAAAAAAATCAAATTTCAGAAAACTTTTTTCTGAGTATGCAGTCTTGTGTATATATGTATTAGAAACAATTTGGTGCATAAATCGTCCTTGTAGGATGTATGGTTTGGGAGTTATGATGGAAAAAGCACATGTTTTTGGCCAGCTACCACTCCAAAAAGTGTTCTACAACTCCTAAACTACAAGAGATAGAGCAAAATGCATTTGGACAAAGAAGTATCCCTTCTTAAGGACGAGGACCTGGCGCTTATTTTAATGCATGAATCGTCCTTATCTGATATGTAGTTTTTATTTTAGAAAATAAATAAAAAAAATAAAAATTGACAAAAAAGGACACATGAAATTAACATGAAATCTAATTTTTAAAATTATTTCAAGGATACAGTCTTGTGGGCAGTAGCTTAAGGAACATTTTGATGCATAAATCGTACTTTTATGATGTATGGTTTAGAAGTTATGGCAAAAAAATCAAAAAAATCGCAAAAAACGACGTCAAAAACTATGATTCATGTAAAAAATTTTAACTAAGATTCTTGAAAAAAATCAAATTTCAGAAAACTTTTTTCTGAGTATGCAGTCTTGTGTATATATGTATTAGAAACAATTTGGTGCATAAATCGTCCTTGTAGGATGTATGGTTTGGGAGTTATGACGGAAAAAGCACATGTTTTTGGCCAGCTACCACTCCAAAAAGTGTTCTACAACTCCTAAACTTCAAGAGATAGAGCAAACGGCATTTGGACAAAGAAGTTTCCCTTTTTAAGGACGAGGACTTGGCGCTTATTTTAATGCATGAATCGTCCTTATCTGATATGTAGTTTTTATTTTAGAAAATAAATAAAAAAAATAAAAATTGACAAAAAAGGACACATGAAATTAACATGAAATCTAATTTTTAAAATTATTTCAAGGATACAGTCTTGTGGGCAGTAGCTTAAGGAACATTTTGATGCATAAATCGTCCTTTTATGATGTATGGTTTAGAAGTTATGGCAAAAAAATAAAACAAATCGCAAAAAACGACGTCAAAAACTATGATTCATGTAAAAAATTTTAACTAAGATTCTTGAAAAAAATCAAATTTCAGAAAACTTTTTTCTGAGTATGCAGTCTTGTGTATATATGTATTAGAAACAATTTGGTGCATAAATCGTCCTTGTAGGATGTATGGTTTGGGAGTTATGACGGAAAAAGCACATGTTTTTGGCCAGCTACCACTCCAAAAAGTGTTCTACAACTCCTAAACTACAAGAGATAGAGCAAAATGCATTTGGACCAAGAAGTATCCCTTCTTAAGGACGAGGACCTGGCGCTTATTTTAATGCATGAATCGTCCTTATCTGATA
Source organism: Dichetophora obliterata (assembly GCA_963920525.1). Lineage (NCBI taxonomy): Eukaryota > Metazoa > Arthropoda > Insecta > Diptera > Sciomyzidae > Dichetophora > Dichetophora obliterata. The sequence continues at coordinate 1,696,473 of OY986438.1, read as the reverse complement.
TGTAGTTTTTATTTTAGAAAATAAATAAAAAAAATAAAAATTGACAAAAAAGGACACATGAAATTAACATGAAATCTAATTTTTAAAATTATTTCAAGGATATAGTCTTGTGGGCAGTAGCTTAAGGAACATTTTGATGCATAAATCGTCCTTTTATGATGTATGGTTTAGAAGTTATGGCAAAAAAATCAAAAAAATCGCAAAAAACGACGTCAAAAACTATGATTCATGTAAAAAATTTTAACTAAGATTCTTGAAAAAAATCAAATTTCAGAAAACTTTTTTCTGAGTATGCAGTCTTGTGTATATATGTATTAGAAACAATTTGGTGCATAAATCGTCCTTGTAGGATGTATGGTTTGGGAGTTATGACGGAAAAAGCACATGTTTTTGGCCAGCTACCACTCCAAAAAGTGTTCTACAACTCCTAAACTACAAGAGATAGAGCAAAATGCATTTGGACCAAGAAGTATCCCTTCTTAAGGACGAGGACCTGGCGCTTATTTTAATGCATGAATCGTCCTTATCTGATATGTAGTTTTTATTTTAGAAAATAAATAAAAAAAATAAAAATTGACAAAAAAGGACACATGAAATTAACATGAAATCTAATTTTTAAAATTATTTCAAGGATACAGTCTTGTGGGCAGTAGCTTAAGGAACATTTTGATGCATAAATCGTCCTTTTATGATGTATGGTTTAGAAGTTATGGCAAAAAAATAAAAAAAATCGCAAAAAACGACGTCAAAAACTATGATTCATGTAAAAAATTTTAACTAAGATTCTTGAAAAAAATCAAATTTCAGAAAACTTTTTTCTGAGTACGCAGTCTTGTGTATATATGTATTAGAAACAATTTGGTGCATAAATCGTCCTCGTAGGATGTATGGTTTGGGAGTTATGACGGAAAAAGCACATGTTTTTGGCCAGCTACCACTCCAAAAAGTGTTCTACAACTCCTAAACTTCAAGAGATAGAGCAAACGGCATTTGGACAAAGAAGTTTCCCTTTTTAAGGACGAGGACCTGGCGCTTATTTTAATGCATGAATCGTCCTTATCTGACATGTAGTTTTTATTTTAGAAAATAAATAAAAAAAAATAAAAATTGACAAAAAAGGACACATGAAATTAACATGAAATCTAATTTTTAAAATTATTTCAAGGATACAGTCTTGTGGGCAGTAGCTTTAGGAACATTTTGATGCATAAATCGTCCTTTTATGATGTATGGTTTAGAAGTTATGGCAAAAAAATCAAAAAAAATCGCAAAAAACGACGTCAAAAACTATGATTCATGTAAAAAATTTTAACTAAGATTCTTGAAAAAAATCAAATTTCAGAAAACTTTTTTCTGAGTATGCAGTCTTGTGTATATATGTATTAGAAACAATTTGGTGCATAAATCGTCCTTGTAGGATGTATGGTTTGGGAGTTATGACGGAAAAAGCACATGTTTTTGGCCAGCTACCACTCCAAAAAGTGTTCTACAACTCCTAAACTTCAAGAGATAGAGCAAACGGCATTTGGCGCTTATTTTAATGCATGAATCGTCCTTATCTGATATGTAGTTTTTATTTTAGAAAATAAATAAAAAAAATAAAAATTGACAAAAAAGGACACATGAAATTAACATGAAATCTAATTTTTAAAATTATTTCAAGGATACAGTCTTGTGGGCAGTAGCTTAAGGAACATTTTGATGCATAAATCGTCCTTTTATGATGTATGGTTTAGAAGTTATGGCAAAAAAATCAAAAAAATCGCAAAAAACGACGTCAAAAACTATGATTCATGTAAAAAATTTTAACTAAGATTCTTGAAAAAAATCAAATTTCAGAAAACTTTTTTCTGAGTATGCAGTCTTGTGTATATATGTATTAGAAACAATTTGGTGCATAAATCGTCCTTGTAGGATGTATGGTTTGGGAGTTATGACGGAAAAAGCACATGTTTTTGGCCAGCTACCACTCCAAAAAGTGTTCTACAACTCCTAAACTACAAGAGATAGAGCAAAATGCATTTGGACCAAGAAGTATCCCTTCTTAAGGACGAGGACCTGGCGCTTATTTTAATGCATGAATCGTCCTTATCTGATATGTAGTTTTTATTTTAGAAAATAAATAAAAAAAATAAAAATTGACAAAAAAGGAAACATGAAATTAACATGAAATCTAATTTTTAAAATTATTTCAAGGATACAGTCTTGTGGGCAGTAGCTTAAGGAACATTTTGATGCATAAATCGTCCTTTTATGATGTATGGTTTAGAAGTTATGGCAAAAAAATCAAAAAAATCGCAAAAAACGACGTCAAAAACTATGATTCATGTAAAAAATTTTAACTAAGATTCTTGAAAAAAATCAAATTTCAGAAAACTTTTTTCTGAGTATGCAGTCTTGTGTATATATGTATTAGAAACAATTTGGTGCATAAATCGTCCTTGTAGGATGTATGGTTTGGGAGTTATGACGGAAAAAGCACATGTTTTTGGCCAGCTACCACTCCAAAAAGTGTTCTACAACTCCTAAACTACAAGAGATAGAGCAAAATGCATTTGGACCAAGAAGTATCCCTTCTTAAGGACGAGGACCTGGCGCTTATTTTAATGCATGAATCGTCCTTATCTGATATGTAGTTTTTATTTTAGAAAATAAATAAAAAAAATAAAAATTGACAAAAAAGGACACGTGAAATTGACATGAAATCTAATTTTTAAAATTATTTCAAGGATACAGTCTTGTGGGCAGTAGCTTAAGGAACATTTTGATGCATAAATCGTCCTTTTATGATGTATGGTTTAGAAGTTATGGCAAAAAAATCAAAAAAATCGCAAAAAACGACGTCAAAAACTATGATTCATGTAAAAAATTTTAACTAAGATTCTTGAAAAAAATCAAATTTCAGAAAACTTTTTTCTGAGTATGCAGTCTTGTGTATATATGTATTAGAAACAATTTGGTGCATAAATCGTCCTTGTAGGATGTATGGTTTGGGAGTTATGACGGAAAAAGCACATGTTTTTGGCCAGCTACCACTCCAAAAAGTGTTCTACAACTCCTAAACTACAAGAGATAGAGCAAAATGCATTTGGACCAAGAAGTATCCCTTCTTAAGGACGAGGACCTGGCGCTTATTTTAATGCATGAATCGTCCTTATCTGATATGTAGTTTTTATTTTAGAAAATAAATAAAAAAAATAAAAATTGACAAAAAAGGACACGTGAAATTGACATGAAATCTAATTTTTAAAATTATTTCAAGGATACAGTCTTGTGGGCAGTAGCTTAAGGAACATTTTGATGCATAAATCGTCCTTTTATGATGTATGGTTTAGAAGTTATGGCAAAAAAATCAAAAAAATCGCAAAAAACGACGTCAAAAACTATGATTCATGTAAAAAATTTTAACTAAGATTCTTGAAAAAAATCAAATTTCAGAAAACTTTTTTCTGAGTATGCAGTCTTGTGTATATATGTATTAGAAACAATTTGGTGCATAAATCGTCCTTGTAGGATGTATGGTTTGGGAGTTATGACGGAAAAAGCACATGTTTTTGGTCAGCTACCACTCCAAAAAGTGTTCTACAACTCCTAAACTACAAGAGATAGAGCAAAATGCATTTGGACCAAGAAGTATCCCTTCTTAAGGACGAGGACCTGGCGCTTATTTTAATGCATGAATCGTCCTTATCTGATATGTAGTTTTTATTTTAGAAAATAAATAAAAAAAATAAAAATTGACAAAAAAGGACACATGAAATTAACATGAAATCTAATTTTTAAAATTATTTCAAGGATACAGTCTTGTGGGCAGTAGCTTAAGGAACATTTTGATGCATAAATCGTCCTTTTATGATGTATGGTTTAGAAGTTATGGCAAAAAAATCAAAAAAATCGCAAAAAACGACGTCAAAAACTATGATTCATGTAAAAAATTTTAACTAAGATTCTTGAAAAAAATCAAATTTCAGAAAACTTTTTTCTGAGTATGCAGTCTTGTGTATATATGTATTAGAAACAATTTGGTGCATAAATCGTCCTTGTAGGATGTATGGTTTGGGAGTTATGACGGAAAAAGCACATGTTTTTGGCCAGCTACCACTCCAAAAAGTGTTCTACAACTCCTAAACTACAAGAGATAGAGCAAAATGCATTTGGACCAAGAAGTATCCCTTCTTAAGGACGAGGACCTGGCGCTTATTTTAATGCATGAATCGTCCTTATCTGATATGTAGTTTTTATTTTAGAAAATAAATAAAAAAAATAAAAATTGACAAAAAAGGACACATGAAATTAACATGAAATCTAATTTTTAAAATTATTTCAAGGATACAGTCTTGTGGGCAGTAGCTTAAGGAACATTTTGATGCATAAATCGTCCTTTTATGATGTATGGTTTAGAAGTTATGGCAAAAAAATCAAAAAAATCGCAAAAAACCACGTCAAAAACTATGATTCATGTAAAAAATTTTAACTAAGATTCTTGAAAAAAATCAAATTTCAGAAAACTTTTTTCTGAGTATGCAGTCTTGTGTATATATGTATTAGAAACAATTTGGTGCATAAATCGTCCTTGTAGGATGTATGGTTTGGGAGTTATGACGGAAAAAGCACATGTTTTTGGCCAGCTACCACTCCAAAAAGTGTTCTACAACTCCTAAACTACAAGAGATAGAGCAAAATGCATTTGGACCAAGAAGTATCCCTTCTTAAGGACGAGGACCTGGCGCTTATTTTAATGCATGAATCGTCCTTATCTGATATGTAGTTTTTATTTTAGAAAATAAATAAAAAAAATAAAAATTGACAAAAAAGGACACATGAAATTAACATGAAATCTAATTTTTAAAATTATTTCAAGGATACAGTCTTGTGGGCAGTAGCTTAAGGAACATTTTGATGCATAAATCGTCCTTTTATGATGTATGGTTTAGAAGTTATGGCAAAAAAATAAAACAAATCGCAAAAAACGACTTCAAAAACTATGATTCATGTAAAAAATTTTAACCAAGATTCTTGAAAAAAATCAAATTTCAGAAAACTTTTTCTGAGTATGCAGTCTTGTGTATATATGTATTAGAAACAATTTGGTGCATAAATCGTCCTTGTAGGATGTATGGTTTGGGAGTTATGACGGAAAAAGCACATGTTTTTGGTCAGCTACCACTCCAAAAAGTGTTCTACAACTCCTAAACTACAAGAGATAGAGCAAAATGCATTTGGACCAAGAAGTATCCCTTCTTAAGGACGAGGACCTGGCGCTTATTTTAATGCATGAATCGTCCTTATCTGATATGTAGTTTTTATTTTAGAAAATAAATAAAAAAAATAAAAATTGACAAAAAAGGACACATGAAATTAACATGAAATCTAATTTTTAAAATTATTTCAAGGATACAGTCTTGTGGGCAGTAGCTTAAGGAACATTTTGATGCATAAATCGTCCTTTTATGATGTATGGTTTAGAAGTTATGGCAAAAAAATCAAAAAAATCGCAAAAAACGACGTCAAAAACTATGATTCATGTAAAAAATTTTAACTAAGATTCTTGAAAAAAATCAAATTTCAGAAAACTTTTTTCTGAGTATGCAGTCTTGTGTATATATGTATTAGAAACAATTTGGTGCATAAATCGTCCTTGTAGGATGTATGGTTTGGGAGTTATGACGGAAAAAGCACATGTTTTTGGCCAGCTACCACTCCAAAAAGTGTTCTACAACTCCTAAACTACAAGAGATAGAGCAAAATGCATTTGGACCAAGAAGTATCCCTTCTTAAGGACGAGGACCTGGCGCTTATTTTAATGCATGAATCGTCCTTATCTGATATGTAGTTTTTATTTTAGAAAATAAATAAAAAAAATAAAAATTGACAAAAAAGGACACATGAAATTAACATGAAATCTAATTTTTAAAATTATTTCAAGGATACAGTCTTGTGGGCAGTAGCTTAAGGAACATTTTGATGCATAAATCGTCCTTTTATGATGTATGGTTTAGAAGTTATGGCAAAAAAATAAAAAAAATCGCAAAAAACGACGTCAAAAACTATGATTCATGTAAAAAATTTTAACTAAGATTCTTGAAAAAAATCAAATTTCAGAAAACTTTTTTCTGAGTATGCAGTCTTGTGTATATATGTATTAGAAACAATTTGGTGCATAAATCGTCCTCGTAGGATGTATGGTTTGGGAGTTATGACGGAAAAAGCACATGTTTTTGGCCAGCTACCACTCCAAAAAGTGTTCTACAACTCCTAAACTACAAGAGATAGAGCAAAATGCATTTGGACCAAGAAGTATCCCTTCTTAAGGACGAGGACCTGGCGCTTATTTTAATGCATGAATCGTCCTTATCTGATATGTAGTTTTTATTTTAGAAAATAAATAAAAAAAATAAAAATTGACAAAAAAGGACACATGAAATTAGCATGAAATCTAATTTTTAAAATTATTTCAAGGATACAGTCTTGTGGGCAGTAGCTTAAGGAACATTTTGATGCATAAATCGTCCTTTTATGATGTATGGTTTAGAAGTTATGGCAAAAAAATCAAAAAAATCGCAAAAAACCACGTCAAAAACTATGATTCATGTAAAAAATTTTAACTAAGATTCTTGAAAAAAATCAAATTTCAGAAAACTTTTTTCTGAGTATGCAGTCTTGTGTATATATGTATTAGAAACAATTTGGTGCATAAATCGTCCTTGTAGGATGTATGGTTTGGGAGTTATGACGGAAAAAGCACATGTTTTTGGCCAGCTACCACTCCAAAAAGTGTTCTACAACTCCTAAACTACAAGAGATAGAGCAAAATGCATTTGGACCAAGAAGTATCCCTTCTTAAGGACGAGGACCTGGCGCTTATTTTAATGCATGAATCGTCCTTATCTGATATGTAGTTTTTATTTTAGAAAATAAATAAAAAAAATAAAAATTGACAAAAAAGGACACATGAAATTAACATGAAATCTAATTTTTAAAATTATTTCAAGGATACAGTCTTGTGGGCAGTAGCTTAAGGAACATTTTGATGCATAAATCGTCCTTTTATGATGTATGGTTTAGAAGTTATGGCAAAAAAATAAAACAAATCGCAAAAAACGACTTCAAAAACTATGATTCATGTAAAAAATTTTAACCAAGATTCTTGAAAAAAATCAAATTTCAGAAAACTTTTTCTGAGTATGCAGTCTTGTGTATATATGTATTAGAAACAATTTGGTGCATAAATCGTCCTTGTAGGATGTATGGTTTGGGAGTTATGACGGAAAAAGCACATGTTTTTGGCCAGCTACCACTCCAAAAAGTGTTCTACAACTCCTAAACTACAAGAGATAGAGCAAAATGCATTTGGACCAAGAAGTATCCCTTCGTAAGGACGAGGACCTGGCGCTTATTTTAATGCATGAATCGTCCTTATCTGATATGTAGTTTTTATTTTAGAAAATAAATAAAAAAAATAAAAATTGACAAAAAAGGACACATGAAATTAACATGAAATCTAATTTTTAAAATTATTTCAAGGATACAGTCTTGTGGGCAGTAGCTTAAGGAACATTTTGATGCATAAATCGTCCTTTTATGATGTATGGTTTAGAAGTTATGGCAAAAAAATCAAAAAAATCGCAAAAAACGACGTCAAAAACTATGATTCATGTAAAAAATTTTAACTAAGATTCTTGAAAAAAATCAAATTTCAGAAAACTTTTTTCTGAGTATGCAGTCTTGTGTATATATGTATTAGAAACAATTTGGTGCATAAATCGTCCTTGTAGGATGTATGGTTTGGGAGTTATGACGGAAAAAGCACATGTTTTTGGCCAGCTACCACTCCAAAAAGTGTTCTACAACTCCTAAACTACAAGAGATAGAGCAAAATGCATTTGGACCAAGAAGTATCCCTTCTTAAGGACGAGGACCTGGCGCTTATTTTAATGCATGAATCGTCCTTATCTGATATGTAGTTTTTATTTTAGAAAATAAATAAAAAAAATAAAAATTGACAAAAAAGGACACATGAAATTAACATGAAATCTAATTTTTAAAATTATTTCAAGGATACAGTCTTGTGGGCAGTAGCTTAAGGAACATTTTGATGCATAAATCGTCCTTTTATGATGTATGGTTTAGAAGTTATGGCAAAAAAATCAAAAAAATCGCAAAAAACGACGTCAAAAACTATGATTCATGTAAAAAATTTTAACTAAGATTCTTGAAAAAAATCAAATTTCAGAAAACTTTTTTCTGAGTATGCAGTCTTGTGTATATATGTATTAGAAACAATTTGGTGCATAAATCGTCCTTGTAGGATGTATGGTTTGGGAGTTATGACGGAAAAAGCACATGTTTTTGGCCAGCTACCACTCCAAAAAGTGTTCTACAACTCCTAAACTACAAGAGATAGAGCAAAATGCATTTGGACCAAGAAGTATCCCTTCTTAAGGACGAGGACCTGGCGCTTATTTTAATGCATGAATCGTCCTTATCTGATATGTAGTTTTTATTTTAGAAAATAAATAAAAAAAATAAAAATTGACAAAAAAGGACACGTGAAATTGACATGAAATCTAATTTTTAAAATTATTTCAAGGATACAGTCTTGTGGGCAGTAGCTTAAGGAACATTTTGATGCATAAATCGTCCTTTTATGATGTATGGTTTAGAAGTTATGGCAAAAAAATCAAAAAAATCGCAAAAAACGACGTCAAAAACTATGATTCATGTAAAAAATTTTAACTAAGATTCTTGAAAAAAATCAAATTTCAGAAAACTTTTTTCTGAGTATGCAGTCTTGTGTATATATGTATTAGAAACAATTTGGTGCATAAATCGTCCTTGTAGGATGTATGGTTTGGGAGTTATGACGGAAAAAGCACATGTTTTTGGCCAGCTACCACTCCAAAAAGTGTTCTACAACTCCCAAACTACAAGAGATAGAGCAAAATGCATTTGGACCAAGAAGTATCCCTTCTTAAGGACGAGGACCTGGCGCTTATTTTAATGCATGAATCGTCCTTATCTGATATGTAGTTTTTATTTTAGAAAATAAATAAAAAAAATAAAAATTGACAAAAAAGGACACATGAAATTAACATGAAATCTAATTTTTAAAATTATTTCAAGGATACAGTCTTGTGGGCAGTAGCTTTAGGAACATTTTGATGCATAAATCGTCCTTTTATGATGTATGGTTTAGAAGTTATGGCAAAAAAATAAAAAAAATCGCAAAAAACGACGTCAAAAACTATGATTCATGTAAAAAATTTTAACTAAGATTCTTGAAAAAAATCAAATTTCAGAAAACTTTTTTCTGAGTATGCAGTCTTGTGTATATATGTATTAGAAACAATTTGGTGCATAAATCGTCCTTGTAGGATGTATGGTTTGGGAGTTATGACGGAAAAAGCACGTGTTTTTGGCCAGCTACCACTCCAAAAAGTGTTCTACAACTCCTAAACTACAAGAGATAGAGCAAAATGCATTTGGACCAAGAAGTATCCCTTCTTAAGGACGAGGACCTGGCGCTTATTTTAATGCATGAATCGTCCTTATCTGATATGTAGTTTTAATTTTAGAAAATAAATAAAAAAAATAAAAATTGACAAAAAAGGACACATGAAATTAACATGAAATCTAATTTTTAAAATTATTTCAAGGATACAGTCTTGTGGGCAGTAGCTTAAGGAACATTTTGATGCATAAATCGTCCTTTTATGATGTATGGTTTAGAAGTTATGGCAAAAAAATCAAAAAAATCGCAAAAAACGACGTCAAAAACTATGATTCATGTAAAAAATTTTAACTAAGATTCTTGAAAAAAATCAAATTTCAGAAAACTTTTTTCTGAGTATGCAGTCTTGTGTATATATGTATTAGAAACAATTTGGTGCATAAATCGTCCTTGTAGGATGCATGGTTTGGGAGTTATGACGGAAAAAGCACATGTTTTTGGCCAGCTACCACTCCAAAAAGTGTTCTACAACTCCTAAACTACAAGAGATAGAGCAAAATGCATTTGGACCAAGAAGTATCCCTTCTTAAGGACGAGGACCTGGCGCTTATTTTAATGCATGAATCGTCCTTATCTGATATGTAGTTTTTATTTTAGAAAATAAATAAAAAAAATAAAAATTGACAAAAAAGGACACATGAAATTAACATGAAATCTAATTTTTAAAATTATTTCAAGGATACAGTCTTGTGGGCAGTAGCTTAAGGAACATTTTGATGCATAAATCGTCCTTTTATGATGTATGGTTTAGAAGTTATGGCAAAAAAATCAAAAAAATCGCAAAAAACGACGTCAAAAACTATGATTCATGTAAAAAATTTTAACTAAGATTCTTGAAAAAAATCAAATTTCAGAAAACTTTTTTCTGAGTATGCAGTCTTGTGTATATATGTATTAGAAACAATTTGGTGCATAAATCGTCCTTGTAGGATGTATGGTTTGGGAGTTATGACGGAAAAAGCACATGTTTTTGGCCAGCTACCACTCCAAAAAGTGTTCTACAACTCCTAAACTACAAGAGATAGAGCAAAATGCATTTGGACCAAGAAGTATCCCTTCTTAAGGACGAGGACCTGGCGCTTATTTTAATGCATGAATCGTCCTTATCTGATATGTAGTTTTTATTTTAGAAAATAAATAAAAAAAATAAAAATTGACAAAAAAGGACACATGAAATTAACATGAAATCTAATTTTTAAAATTATTTCAAGGATACAGTCTTGTGGGCAGTAGCTTAAGGAACATTTTGATGCATAAATCGTCCTTTTATGATGTATGGTTTAGAAGTTATGGCAAAAAAATCAAAAAAATCGCAAAAAACGACGTCAAAAACTATGATTCATGTAAAAAATTTTAACTAAGATTCTTGAAAAAAATCAAATTTCAGAAAACTTTTTTCTGAGTATGCAGTCTTGTGTATATATGTATTAGAAACAATTTGGTGCATAAATCGTCCTTGTAGGATGTATGGTTTGGGAGTTATGACGGAAAAAGCACATGTTTTTGGCCAGCTACCACTCCAAAAAGTGTTCTACAACTCTTCAAGGATACAGTCTTGTGGGCAGTAGCTTTAGGAACATTTTGATGCATAAATCGTCCTTTTATGATGTATGGTTTAGAAGTTATGGCAAAAAAATCAAAAAAAATCGCAAAAAACGACGTCAAAAACTATGATTCATGTAAAAAATTTTAACTAAGATTCTTGAAAAAAATCAAATTTCAGAAAACTTTTTTCTGAATATGCAGTCTTGTGTATATATGTATTAGAAACAATTTGGTGCATAAATCGTCCTTGTAGGATGTATAGTTTGGGAGTTATGACGGAAAAAGCACATGTTTTTGGCCAGCTACCACTCCAAAAAGTGTTCTACAACTCCTAAACTACAAGAGATAGAGCAAAATGCATTTGGACAAAGAAGTATCCCTTCTTAAGGACGAGGACCTGGCGCTTATTTTAATGCATGAATCGTCCTTATCTGATATGTAGTTTTTATTTTAGAAAATAAATAAAAAAATAAAAATTGACAAAAAAGGACACATGAAATTAACATGAAATCTAATTTTTAAAATTATTTCAAGGATACAGTCTTGTGGGCAGTAGCTTAAGGAACATTTTGATGCATAAATCGTCCTTTTATGATGTATGGTTTAGAAGTTATGGCAAAAAAATCAAAAAATCGCAAAAAACGACGTCAAAAACTATGATTCATGTAAAAAATTTTAACTAAGACAAAAAAGGACACATGAAATTAACATGAAATCTAATTTTTAAAATTATTTCAAGGATACAGTCTTGTGGGCAGTAGCTTAAGGAACATTTTGATGCATAAATCGTCCTTTTATGATGTATGGTTTAGAAGTTATGGCAAAAAAATCAAAAAAATCGCAAAAAACGACGTCAAAAACTATGATTCATGTAAAAAATTTTAACTAAGATTCTTGAAAAAAATCAAATTTCAGAAAACTTTTTTCTGAGTATGCAGTCTTGTGTATATATGTATTAGAAACAATTTGGTGCATAAATCGTCCTTGTAGGATGTATGGTTTGGGAGTTATGACGGAAAAAGCACATGTTTTTGGCCAGCTACCACTCCAAAAAGTGTTCTACAACTCCTAAACTTCAAGAGATAGAGCAAACGGCATTTGGACAAAGAAGTTTCCCTTTTTAAGGACGAGGACCTGGCGCTTATTTTAATGCATGAATCGTCCTTATCTGATATGTAGTTTTTATTTTAGAAAATAAATAAAAAAAATAAAAATTGACAAAAAAGGACACATGAAATTAACATGAAATCTAATTTTTAAAATTATTTCAAGGATACAGTCTTGTGGGCAGTAGCTTAAGGAACATTTTGATGCATAAATCGTCCTTTTATGATGTATGGTTTAGAAGTTATGGCAAAAAAATCAAAAAAATCGCAAAAAACGACGTCAAAAACTATGATTCATGTAAAAAATTTTAACCAAGATTCTTGAAAAAAATCAAATTTCAGAAAACTTTTTTCTGAGTATGCAGTCTTGTGTATATATGTATTAGAAACAATTTGGTGCATAAATCGTCCTTGTAGGATGTATGGTTTGGGAGTTATGACGGAAAAAGCACATGTTTTTGGCCAGCTACCACTCCAAAAAGTGTTCTACAACTCCTAAACTACAAGAGATAGAGCAAAATGCATTTGGACCAAGAAGTATCCCTACTTAAGGACGAGGACCTGGCGCTTATTTTAATGCATGAATCGTCCTTATCTGATATGTAGTTTTTATTTTAGAAAATAAAAAAAATAAAAATTGACAAAAAAGGACACATGAAATTAACATGAAATCTAATTTTTAAAATTATTTCAAGGATACAGTCTTGTGGGCAGTAGCTTAAGGAACATTTTGATGCATAAATCGTCCTTTTATGATGTATGGTTTAGAAGTTATGGCAAAAAAATCAAAAAAATCGCAAAAAACGACGTCAAAAACTATGATTCATGTAAAAAATTTTAACTAAGATTCTTGAAAAAAATCAAATTTCAGAAAACTTTTTTCTGAGTATGCAGTCTTGTGTATATATGTATTAGAAACAATTTGGTGCATAAATCGTCCTTGTAGGATGTATGGTTTGGGAGTTATGACGGAAAAAGCACATGTTTTTGGCCAGCTACCACTCCAAAAAGTGTTCTACAACTCTTCAAGGATACAGTCTTGTGGGCAGTAGCTTTAGGAACATTTTGATGCATAAATCGTCCTTTTATGATGTATGGTTTAGAAGTTATGGCAAAAAAATCAAAAAAAATCGCAAAAAACGACGTCAAAAACTATGATTCATGTAAAAAATTTTAACTAAGATTCTTGAAAAAAATCAAATTTCAGAAAACTTTTTTCTGAATATGCAGTCTTGTGTATATATGTATTAGAAACAATTTGGTGCATAAATCGTCCTTGTAGGATGTATAGTTTGGGAGTTATGACGGAAAAAGCACATGTTTTTGGCCAGCTACCACTCCAAAAAGTGTTCTACAACTCCTAAACTACAAGAGATAGAGCAAAATGCATTTGGACAAAGAAGTATCCCTTCTTAAGGACGAGGACCTGGCGCTTATTTTAATGCATGAATCGTCCTTATCTGATATGTAGTTTTTATTTTAGAAAATAAATAAAAAAATAAAAATTGACAAAAAAGGACACATGAAATTAACATGAAATCTAATTTTTAAAATTATTTCAAGGATACAGTCTTGTGGGCAGTAGCTTAAGGAACATTTTGATGCATAAATCGTCCTTTTATGATGTATGGTTTAGAAGTTATGGCAAAAAAATCAAAAAATCGCAAAAAACGACGTCAAAAACTATGATTCATGTAAAAAATTTTAACTAAGACAAAAAAGGACACATGAAATTAACATGAAATCTAATTTTTAAAATTATTTCAAGGATACAGTCTTGTGGGCAGTAGCTTAAGGAACATTTTGATGCATAAATCGTCCTTTTATGATGTATGGTTTAGAAGTTATGGCAAAAAAATCAAAAAAATCGCAAAAAACGACGTCAAAAACTATGATTCATGTAAAAAATTTTAACTAAGATTCTTGAAAAAAATCAAATTTCAGAAAACTTTTTTCTGAGTATGCAGTCTTGTGTATATATGTATTAGAAACAATTTGGTGCATAAATCGTCCTTGTAGGATGTATGGTTTGGGAGTTGTGACGGAAAAAGCACATGTTTTTGGCCAGCTACCACTCCAAAAAGTGTTCTACAACTCCTAAACTTCAAGAGATAGAGCAAACGGCATTTGGACAAAGAAGTTTCCCTTTTTAAGGACGAGGACCTGGCGCTTATTTTAATGCATGAATCGTCCTTATCTGATATGTAGTTTTTATTTTAGAAAATAAATAAAAAAAATAAAAATTGACAAAAAAGGACACATGAAATTAACATGAAATCTAATTTTTAAAATTATTTCAAGGATACAGTCTTGTGGGCAGTAGCTTAAGGAACATTTTGATGCATAAATCGTCCTTTTATGATGTATGGTTTAGAAGTTATGGCAAAAAAATCAAAAAAATCGCAAAAAACGACGTCAAAAACTATGATTCATGTAAAAAATTTTAACCAAGATTCTTGAAAAAAATCAAATTTCAGAAAACTTTTTTCTGAGTATGCAGTCTTGTGTATATATGTATTAGAAACAATTTGGTGCATAAATCGTCCTTGTAGGATGTATGGTTTGGGAGTTATGACGGAAAAAGCACATGTTTTTGGCCAGCTACCACTCCAAAAAGTGTTCTACAACTCCTAAACTACAAGAGATAGAGCAAAATGCATTTGGACCAAGAAGTATCCCTACTTAAGGACGAGGACCTGGCGCTTATTTTAATGCATGAATCGTCCTTATCTGATATGTAGTTTTTATTTTAGAAAATAAAAAAAATAAAAATTGACAAAAAAGGACACATGAAATTAACATGAAATCTAATTTTTAAAATTATTTCAAGGATACAGTCTTGTGGGCAGTAGCTTAAGGAACATTTTGATGCATAAATCGTCCTTTTATGATGTATGGTTTAGAAGTTATGGCAAAAAAATCAAAAAAATCGCAAAAAACGACGTCAAAAACTATGATTCATGTAAAAAATTTTAACTAAGATTCTTGAAAAAAATCAAATTTCAGAAAACTTTTTTCTGAGTATGCAGTCTTGTGTATATATGTATTAGAAACAATTTGGTGCATAAATCGTCCTTGTAGGATGTATGGTTTGGGAGTTATGACGGAAAAAGCACATGTTTTTGGCCAGCTACCACTCCAAAAAGTGTTCTACAACTCTTCAAGGATACAGTCTTGTGGGCAGTAGCTTTAGGAACATTTTGATGCATAAATCGTCCTTTTATGATGTATGGTTTAGAAGTTATGGCAAAAAAATCAAAAAAAATCGCAAAAAACGACGTCAAAAACTATGATTCATGTAAAAAATTTTAACTAAGATTCTTGAAAAAAATCAAATTTCAGAAAACTTTTTTCTGAATATGCAGTCTTGTGTATATATGTATTAGAAACAATTTGGTGCATAAATCGTCCTTGTAGGATGTATAGTTTGGGAGTTATGACGGAAAAAGCACATGTTTTTGGCCAGCTACCACTCCAAAAAGTGTTCTACAACTCCTAAACTACAAGAGATAGAGCAAAATGCATTTGGACAAAGAAGTATCCCTTCTTAAGGACGAGGACCTGGCGCTTATTTTAATGCATGAATCGTCCTTATCTGATATGTAGTTTTTATTTTAGAAAATAAATAAAAAAATAAAAATTGACAAAAAAGGACACATGAAATTAACATGAAATCTAATTTTTAAAATTATTTCAAGGATACAGTCTTGTGGGCAGTAGCTTAAGGAACATTTTGATGCATAAATCGTCCTTTTATGATGTATGGTTTAGAAGTTATGGCAAAAAAATCAAAAAATCGCAAAAAACGACGTCAAAAACTATGATTCATGTAAAAAATTTTAACTAAGATTCTTGAAAAAAATCAAATTTCAGAAAACTTTTTTCTGAATATGCAGTCTTGTGTATATATGTATTAGAAACAATTTGGTGCATAAATCGTCCTTGTAGGATGTATGGTTTGGGAGTTATGACGGAAAAAGCACATGTTTTTGGCCAGCTACCACTCCAAAAAGTGTTCTACAACTCCTAAACTACAAGAGATAGAGCAAAATGCATTTGGACAAAGAAGTATCCCTTCTTAAGGACGAGGACCTGGCGCTTATTTTAATGCATGAATCGTCCTTATCTGATATGTAGTTTTTATTTTAGAAAATAAATAAAAAAAATAAAAATTGACAAAAAAGGACACATGAAATTAACATGAAATCTAATTTTTAAAATTATTTCAAGGATACAGTCTTGTGGGCAGTAGCTTAAGGAACATTTTGATGCATAAATCGTCCTTTTATGATGTATGGTTTAGAAGTTATGGCAAAAAAATCAAAAAAATCGCAAAAAACGACGTCAAAAACTATGATTCATGTAAAAAATTTTAACTAAGATTCTTGAAAAAAATCAAATTTCAGAAAACTTTTTTCTGAGTATGCAGTCTTGTGTATATATGTATTAGAAACAATTTGGTGCATAAATCGTCCTTGTAGGATGTATGGTTTGGGAGTTATGACGGAAAAAGCACATGTTTTTGGCCAGCTACCACTCCAAAAAGTGTTCTACAACTCCTAAACTACAAGAGATAGAGCAAAATGCATTTGGACCAAGAAGTATCCCTTCTTAAGGACGAGGACCTGGCGCTTATTTTAATGCATGAATCGTCCTTATCTGATATGTAGTTTTTATTTTAGAAAATAAATAAAAAAAATAAAAATTGACAAAAAAGGACACATGAAATTAACATGAAATCTAATTTTTAAAATTATTTCAAGGATACAGTCTTGTGGGCAGTAGCTTAAGGAACATTTTGATGCATAAATCGTCCTTTTATGATGTATGGTTTAGAAGTTATGGCAAAAAAATCAAAAAAATCGCAAAAAACCACGTCAAAAACTATGATTCATGTAAAAAATTTTAACCAAGATTCTTGAAAAAAATCAAATTTCAGAAAACTTTTTTCTGAGTATGCAGTCTTGTGTATAT
Organism: Dichetophora obliterata; assembly: GCA_963920525.1. Classification (NCBI taxonomy): domain Eukaryota; kingdom Metazoa; phylum Arthropoda; class Insecta; order Diptera; family Sciomyzidae; genus Dichetophora; species Dichetophora obliterata. Next base: position 1,679,337 of record OY986438.1, on the reverse strand, counting down.
ATGTATTAGAAACAATTTGGTGCATAAATCGTCCTTGTAGGATGTATGGTTTGGGAGTTATGACGGAAAAAGCACATGTTTTTGGCCAGCTACCACTCCAAAAAGTGTTCTACAACTCCTAAACTACAAGAGATAGAGCAAAATGCATTTGGACCAAGAAGTATCCCTTCTTAAGGACGAGGACCTGGCGCTTATTTTAATGCATGAATCGTCCTTATCTGATATGTAGTTTTTATTTTAGAAAATAAATAAAAAAAATAAAAATTGACAAAAAAGGACACATGAAATTAACATGAAATCTAATTTTTAAAATTATTTCAAGGATACAGTCTTGTGGGCAGTAGCTTAAGGAACATTTTGATGCATAAATCGTCCTTTTATGATGTATGGTTTAGAAGTTATGGCAAAAAAATCAAAAAAATCGCAAAAAACGACGTCAAAAACTATGATTCATGTAAAAAATTTTAACTAAGATTCTTGAAAAAAATCAAATTTCAGAAAACTTTTTTCTGAGTATGTAGTCTTGTGTATATATGTATTAGAAACAATTTGGTGCATAAATCGTCCTTGTAGGATGTATGGTTTGGGAGTTATGACGGAAAAAGCACATGTTTTTGGCCAGCTACCACTCCAAAAAGTGTTCTACAACTCCTAAACTACAAGAGATAGAGCAAAATGCATTTGGACCAAGAAGTATCCCTTCTTAAGGACGAGGACCTGGCGCTTATTTTAATGCATGAATCGTCCTTATCTGATATGTAGTTTTTATTTTAGAAAATAAATAAAAAAAATAAAAATTGACAAAAAAGGACACGTGAAATTAACATGAAATCTAATTTTTAAAATTATTTCAAGGATACAGTCTTGTGGGCAGTAGCTTAAGGAACATTTTGATGCATAAATCGTCCTTTTATGATGTATGGTTTAGAAGTTATGGCAAAAAAATCAAAAAAATCGCAAAAAACGACGTCAAAAACTATGATTCATGTAAAAAATTTTAACTAAGATTCTTGAAAAAAATCAAATTTCAGAAAACTTTTTTCTGAGTATGCAGTCTTGTGTATATATGTATTAGAAACAATTTGGTGCATAAATCGTCCTTGTAGGATGTATGGTTTGGGAGTTATGACGGAAAAAGCACATGTTTTTGGCCAGCTACCACTCCAAAAAGTGTTCTACAACTCCTAAACTACAAGAGATAGAGCAAAATGCATTTGGACCAAGAAGTATCCCTTCTTAAGGACGAGGACCTGGCGCTTATTTTAATGCATGAATCGTCCTTATCTGATATGTAGTTTTTATTTTAGAAAATAAATAAAAAAAATAAAAATTGACAAAAAAGGACACATGAAATTAACATGAAATCTAATTTTTTAAAATTATTTCAAGGATACAGTCTTGTGGGCAGTAGCTTAAGGAACATTTTGATGCATAAATCGTCCTTTTATGATGTATGGTTTAGAAGTTATGGCAAAAAAATCAAAAAAATCGCAAAAAACGACGTCAAAAACTATGATTCATGTAAAAAATTTTAACTAAGATTCTTGAAAAAAATCAAATTTCAGAAAACTTTTTTCTGAGTATGCAGTCTTGTGTATATATGTATTAGAAACAATTTGGTGCATAAATCGTCCTTGTAGGATGTATGGTTTGGGAGTTATGACGGAAAAAGCACATGTTTTTGGCCAGCTACCACTCCAAAAAGTGTTCTACAACTCCTAAACTACAAGAGATAGAGCAAAATGCATTTGGACCAAGAAGTATCCCTTCTTAAGGACGAGGACCTGGCGCTTATTTTAATGCATGAATCGTCCTTATCTGATATGTAGTTTTTATTTTAGAAAATAAATAAAAAAAATAAAAATTGACAAAAAAGGACACATGAAATTAACATGAAATCTAATTTTTAAAATTATTTCAAGGATACAGTCTTGTGGGCAGTAGCTTAAGGAACATTTTGATGCATAAATCGTCCTTTTATGATGTATGGTTTAGAAGTTATGGCAAAAAAATCAAAAAAATCGCCAAAAACGACGTCAAAAACTATGATTCATGTAAAAAATTTTAACTAAGATTCTTGAAAAAAATCAAATTTCAGAAAACTTTTTTCTGAGTATGCAGTCTTGTGTATATATGTATTAGAAACAATTTGGTGCATAAATCGTCCTTGTAGGATGTATGGTTTGGGAGTTATGACGGAAAAAGCACATGTTTTTGGCCAGCTACCACTCCAAAAAGTGTTCTACAACTCCTAAACTACAAGAGATAGAGCAAAATGCATTTGGACCAAGAAGTATCCCTTCTTAAGGACGAGGACCTGGCGCTTATTTTAATGCATGAATCGTCCTTATCTGATATGTAGTTTTTATTTTAGAAAATAAATAAAAAAAATAAAAATTGACAAAAAAGGACACATGAAATTAACATGAAATCTAATTTTTAAAATTATTTCAAGGATACAGTCTTGTGGGCAGTAGCTTAAGGAACATTTTGATGCATAAATCGTCCTTTTATGATGTATGGTTTAGAAGTTATGGCAAAAAAATCAAAAAAATCGCCAAAAACGACGTCAAAAACTATGATTCATGTAAAAAATTTTAACTAAGATTCTTGAAAAAAATCAAATTTCAGAAAACTTTTTTCTGAGTATGCAGTCTTGTGTATATATGTATTAGAAACAATTTGGTGCATAAATCGTCCTTGTAGGATGTATGGTTTGGGAGTTATGACGGAAAAAGCACATGTTTTTGGCCAGCTACCACTCCAAAAAGTGTTCTACAACTCCTAAACTACAAGAGATAGAGCAAAATGCATTTGGACCAAGAAGTATCCCTTCTTAAGAACGAGGACCTGGCGCTTATTTTAATGCATGAATCGTCCTTATCTGATATGTAGTTTTTATTTTAGAAAATAAATAAAAAAAATAAAAATTGACAAAAAAGGACACATGAAATTAACATGAAATCTAATTTTTAAAATTATTTCAAGGATACAGTCTTGTGGGCAGTAGCTTAAGGAACATTTTTATGCATAAATCGTCCTTTTATGATGTATGGTTTAGAAGTTATGGCAAAAAAATCAAAAAAATCGCAAAAAACGACGTCAAAAACTATGATTCATGTAAAAAATTTTAACTAAGATTCTTGAAAAAAATCAAATTTCAGAAAACTTTTTTCTGAGTATGCAGTCTTGTGTATATATGTATTAGAAACAATTTGGTGCATAAATCGTCCTTGTAGGATGTATGGTTTGGGAGTTATGACGGAAAAAGCACATGTTTTTGGCCAGCTACCACTCCAAAAAGTGTTCTACAACTCCTAAACTACAAGAGATAGAGCAAAATGCATTTGGACCAAGAAGTATCCCTTCTTAAGGACGAGGACCTGGCGCTTATTTTAATGCATGAATCGTCCTTATCTGATATGTAGTTTTTATTTTAGAAAATAAATAAAAAAAATAAAAATTGACAAAAAAGGACACATGAAATTAACATGAAATCTAATTTTTAAAATTATTTCAAGGATACAGTCTTGTGGGCAGTAGCTTAAGGAACATTTTGATGCATAAATCGTCCTTTTATGATGTATGGTTTAGAAGTTATGGCAAAAAAATCAAAAAAATCGCAAAAAACCACGTCAAAAACTATGATTCATGTAAAAAATTTTAACTAAGATTCTTGAAAAAAATCAAATTTCAGAAAACTTTTTTCTGAGTATGCAGTCTTGTGTATATATGTATTAGAAACAATTTGGTGCATAAATCGTCCTTGTAGGATGTATGGTTTGGGAGTTATGACGGAAAAAGCACATGTTTTTGGCCAGCTACCACTCCAAAAAGTGTTCTACAACTCCTAAACTACAAGAGATAGAGCAAAATGCATTTGGACCAAGAAGTATCCCTTCTTAAGGACGAGGACCTGGCGCTTATTTTAATGCATGAATCGTCCTTATCTGATATGTAGTTTTTATTTTAGAAAATAAATAAAAAAAATAAAAATTGACAAAAAAGGACACATGAAATTAACATGAAATCTAATTTTTAAAATTATTTCAAGGATACAGTCTTGTGGGCAGTAGCTTAAGGAACATTTTGATGCATAAATCGTCCTTTTATGATGTATGGTTTAGAAGTTATGGCAAAAAAATCAAAAAAATCGCAAAAAACGACGTCAAAAACTATGATTCATGTAAAAAATTTTAACTAAGATTCTTGAAAAAAATCAAATTTCAGAAAACTTTTTTCTGAGTATGCAGTCTTGTGTATATATGTATTAGAAACAATTTGGTGCATAAATCGTCCTTGTAGGATGTATGGTTTGGGAGTTATGACGGAAAAAGCACATGTTTTTGGCCAGCTACCACTCCAAAAAGTGTTCTACAACTCCTAAACTACAAGAGATAGAGCAAAATGCATTTGGACCAAGAAGTATCCCTTCTTAAGGACGAGGACCTGGCGCTTATTTTAATGCATGAATCGTCCTTATCTGATATGTAGTTTTTATTTTAGAAAATAAATAAAAAAAATAAAAATTTACAAAAAAGGACACATGAAATTAACATGAAATCTAATTTTTAAAATTATTTCAAGGATACAGTCTTGTGGGCAGTAGCTTAAGGAACATTTTGATGCATAAATCGTCCTTTTATGATGTATGGTTTAGAAGTTATGGCAAAAAAATCAAAAAAATCGCAAAAAACGACGTCAAAAACTATGATTCATGTAAAAAATTTTAACTAAGATTCTTGAAAAAAATCAAATTTCAGAAAACTTTTTTCTGAGTATGCAGTCTTGTGTATATATGTATTAGAAACAATTTGGTGCATAAATCGTCCTTGTAGGATGTATGGTTTGGGAGTTATGACGGAAAAAGCACATGTTTTTGGCCAGCTACCACTCCAAAAAGTGTTCTACAACTCCTAAACTACAAGAGATAGAGCAAAATGCATTTGGACCAAGAAGTATCCCTTCTTAAGGACGAGGACCTGGCGCTTATTTTAATGCATGAATCGTCCTTATCTGATATGTAGTTTTTATTTTAGAAAATAAATAAAAAAAATAAAAATTGACAAAAAAGGACACGTGAAATTAACATGAAATCTAATTTTTAAAATTATTTCAAGGATACAGTCTTGTGGGCAGTAGCTTAAGGAACATTTTGATGCATAAATCGTCCTTTTATGATGTATGGTTTAGAAGTTATGGCAAAAAAATAAAAAAAATCGCAAAAAACGACGTCAAAAACTATGATTCATGTAAAAAATTTTAATTAAGATTCTTGAAAAAAATCAAATTTCAGAAAACTTTTTTCTGAGTATGCAGTCTTGTGTATATATGTATTAGAAACAATTTGGTGCATAAATCGTCCTTGTAGGATGTATGGTTTGGGAGTTATGACGGAAAAAGCACATGTTTTTGGCCAGCTACCACTCCAAAAAGTGTTCTACAACTCCTAAACTACAAGAGATAGAGCAAAATGCATTTGGACCAAGAAGTATCCCTTCTTAAGGACGAGGACCTGGCGCTTATTTTAATGCATGAATCGTCCTTATCTGATATGTAGTTTTTATTTTAGAAAATAAATAAAAAAAATAAAAATTGACAAAAAAGGACACATGAAATTAACATGAAATCTAATTTTTAAAATTATTTCAAGGATACAGTCTTGTGGGCAGTAGCTTAAGGAACATTTTGATGCATAAATCGTCCTTTTATGATGTATGGTTTAGAAGTTATGGCAAAAAAATCAAAAAAATCGCAAAAAACGACGTCAAAAACTATGATTCATGTAAAAAATTTTAACTAAGATTCTTGAAAAAAATCAAATTTCAGAAAACTTTTTTCTGAGTATGCAGTCTTGTGTATATATGTATTAGAAACAATTTGGTGCATAAATCGTCCTTGTAGGATGTATGGTTTGGGAGTTATGACGGAAAAAGCACATGTTTTTGGCCAGCTACCACTCCAAAAAGAGTTCTACAACTCCTAAACTACAAGAGATAGAGCAAAATGCATTTGGACCAAGAAGTATCCCTTCTTAAGGACGAGGACCTGGCGCTTATTTTAATGCATGAATCGTCCTTATCTGATATGTAGTTTTTATTTTAGAAAATAAATAAAAAAAATAAAAATTGACAAAAAAGGACACGTGAAATTAACATGAAATCTAATTTTTAAAATTATTTCAAGGATACAGTCTTGTGGGCAGTAGCTTAAGGAACATTTTGATGCATAAATCGTCCTTTTATGATGTATGGTTTAGAAGTTATGGCAAAAAAATAAAAAAAATCGCAAAAAACGACGTCAAAAACTATGATTCATGTAAAAAATTTTAATTAAGATTCTTGAAAAAAATCAAATTTCAGAAAACTTTTTTCTGAGTATGCAGTCTTGTGTATATATGTATTAGAAACAATTTGGTGCATAAATCGTCCTTGTAGGATGTATGGTTTGGGAGTTATGACGGAAAAAGCACATGTTTTTGGCCAGCTACCACTCCAAAAAGTGTTCTACAACTCCTAAACTACAAGAGATAGAGCAAAATGCATTTGGACCAAGAAGTATCCCTTCTTAAGGACGAGGACCTGGCGCTTATTTTAATGCATGAATCGTCCTTATCTGATATATAGTTTTTATTTTAGAAAATAAATAAAAAAAATAAAAATTGACAAAAAAGGACACATGAAATTAACATGAAATCTAATTTTTAAAATTATTTCAAGGATACAGTCTTGTGGGCAGTAGCTTAAGGAACATTTTGATGCATAAATCGTCCTTTTATGATGTATGGTTTAGAAGTTATGGCAAAAAAATCAAAAAAATCGCAAAAAACGACGTCAAAAACTATGATTCATGTAAAAAATTTTAACTAAGATTCTTGAAAAAAATCAAATTTCAGAAAACTTTTTTCTGAGTATGCAGTCTTGTGTATATATGTATTAGAAACAATTTGGTGCATAAATCGTCCTTGTAGGATGTATGGTTTGGGAGTTATGACGGAAAAAGCACATGTTTTTGGCCAGCTACCACTCCAAAAAGAGTTCTACAACTCCTAAACTACAAGAGATAGAGCAAAATGCATTTGGACCAAGAAGTATCCCTTCTTAAGGACGAGGACCTGGCGCTTATTTTAATGCATGAATCGTCCTTATCTGATATGTAGTTTTTATTTTAGAAAATAAATAAAAAAAATAAAAATTGACAAAAAAGGACACGTGAAATTAACATGAAATCTAATTTTTAAAATTATTTCAAGGATACAGTCTTGTGGGCAGTAGCTTAAGGAACATTTTGATGCATAAATCGTCCTTTTATGATGTATGGTTTAGAAGTTATGGCAAAAAAATAAAAAAAATCGCAAAAAACGACGTCAAAAACTATGATTCATGTAAAAAATTTTAACTAAGATTCTTGAAAAAAATCAAATTTCAGAAAACTTTTTTCTGAGTATGCAGTCTTGTGTATATATGTATTAGAAACAATTTGGTGCATAAATCGTCCTTGTAGGATGTATGGTTTGGGAGTTATGACGGAAAAAGCACATGTTTTTGGCCAGCTACCACTCCAAAAAGTGTTCTACAACTCCTAAACTACAAGAGATAGAGCAAAATGCATTTGGACCAAGAAGTATCCCTTCTTAAGGACGAGGACCTGGCGCTTATTTTAATGCATGAATCGTCCTTATCTGATATGTAGTTTTTATTTTAGAAAATAAATAAAAAAAATAAAAATTGACAAAAAAGGACACATGAAATTAACATGAAATCTAATTTTTAAAATTATTTCAAGGATACAGTCTTGTGGGCAGTAGCTTAAGGAACATTTTGATGCATAAATCGTCCTTTTATGATGTATGGTTTAGAAGTTATGGCAAAAAAATAAAAAAAATCGCAAAAAACGACGTCAAAAACTATGATTCATGTAAAAAATTTTAATTAAGATTCTTGAAAAAAATCAAATTTCAGAAAACTTTTTTCTGAGTATGCAGTCTTGTGTATATATGTATTAGAAACAATTTGGTGCATAAATCGTCCTTGTAGGATGTATGGTTTGGGAGTTATGACGGAAAAAGCACATGTTTTTGGCCAGCTACCACTCCAAAAAGAGTTCTACAACTCCTAAACTACAAGAGATAGAGCAAAATGCATTTGGACCAAGAAGTATCCCTTCTTAAGGACGAGGACCTGGCGCTTATTTTAATGCATGAATCGTCCTTATCTGATATGTAGTTTTTATTTTAGAAAATAAATAAAAAAAATAAAAATTGACAAAAAAGGACACGTGAAATTAACATGAAATCTAATTTTTAAAATTATTTCAAGGATACAGTCTTGTGGGCAGTAGCTTAAGGAACATTTTGATGCATAAATCGTCCTTTTATGATGTATGGTTTAGAAGTTATGGCAAAAAAATAAAAAAAATCGCAAAAAACGACGTCAAAAACTATGATTCATGTAAAAAATTTTAACTAAGATTCTTGAAAAAAATCAAATTTCAGAAAACTTTTTTCTGAGTATGCAGTCTTGTGTATATATGTATTAGAAACAATTTGGTGCATAAATCGTCCTTGTAGGATGTATGGTTTGGGAGTTATGACGGAAAAAGCACATGTTTTTGGCCAGCTACCACTCCAAAAAGTGTTCTACAACTCCTAAACTACAAGAGATAGAGCAAAATGCATTTGGACAAAGAAGTATCCCTTCTTAAGGACGAGGACCTGGCGCTTATTTTAATGCATGAATCGTCCTTATCTGATATGTAGTTTTTATTTTAGAAAATAAATAAAAAAAAATAAAAATTGGCGAAAAAGGACACATGAAATTAACATGAAATCTAATTTTTAAAATTATTTCAAGGATACAGTCTTGTGGGCAGTAGCTTAAGGAACATTTTGATGCATAAATCGTCCTTTTATGATGTATGGTTTAGAAGTTATGGCAAAAAAATCAAAAAAATCGCAAAAAACGACGTCAAAAACTATGATTCATGTAAAAAATTTTAACTAAGATTCTTGAAAAAAATCAAATTTCAGAAAACTTTTTTCTGAGTATGCAGTCTTGTGTATATATGTATTAGAAACAATTTGGTGCATAAATCGTCCTTGTAGGATGTATGGTTTGGGAGTTATGACGGAAAAAGCACATGTTTTTGGCCAGCTACCACTCCAAAAAGAGTTCTACAACTCCTAAACTACAAGAGATAGAGCAAAATGCATTTGGACCAAGAAGTATCCCTTCTTAAGGACGAGGACCTGGCGCTTATTTTAATGCATGAATCGTCCTTATCTGATATGTAGTTTTTATTTTAGAAAATAAATAAAAAAAATAAAAATTGACAAAAAAGGACACGTGAAATTAACATGAAATCTAATTTTTAAAATTATTTCAAGGATACAGTCTTGTGGGCAGTAGCTTAAGGAACATTTTGATGCATAAATCGTCCTTTTATGATGTATGGTTTAGAAGTTATGGCAAAAAAATCAAAAAAATCGCAAAAAACGACGTCAAAAACTATGATTCATGTAAAAAATTTTAACTAAGATTCTTGAAAAAAATCAAATTTCAGAAAACTTTTTTCTGAGTATGCAGTCTTGTGTATATATGTATTAGAAACAATTTGGTGCATAAATCGTCCTTGTAGGATGTATGGTTTGGGAGTTATGACGGAAAAAGCACATGTTTTTGGCCAGCTACCACTCCAAAAAGTGTTCTACAACTCCTAAACTACAAGAGATAGAGCAAAATGCATTTGGACCAAGAAGTATCCCTTCTTAAGGACGAGGACCTGGCGCTTATTTTAATGCATGAATCGTCCTTATCTGATATGTAGTTTTTATTTTAGAAAATAAATAAAAAAAATAAAAATTGACAAAAAAGGACACATGAAATTAACATGAAATCTAATTTTTAAAATTATTTCAAGGATACAGTCTTGTGGGCAGTAGCTTAAGGAACATTTTGATGCATAAATCGTCCTTTTATGATGTATGGTTTAGAAGTTATGGCAAAAAAATAAAAAAAATCGCAAAAAACGACGTCAAAAACTATGATTCATGTAAAAAATTTTAATTAAGATTCTTGAAAAAAATCAAATTTCAGAAAACTTTTTTCTGAGTATGCAGTCTTGTGTATATATGTATTAGAAACAATTTGGTGCATAAATCGTCCTTGTAGGATGTATGGTTTGGGAGTTATGACGGAAAAAGCACATGTTTTTGGCCAGCTACCACTCCAAAAAGTGTTCTACAACTCCTAAACTACAAGAGATAGAGCAAAATGCATTTGGACCAAGAAGTATCCCTTCTTAAGGACGAGGACCTGGCGCTTATTTTAATGCATGAATCGTCCTTATCTGATATGTAGTTTTTATTTTAGAAAATAAATAAAAAAAATAAAAATTGACAAAAAAGGACACATGAAATTAACATGAAATCTAATTTTTAAAATTATTTCAAGGATACAGTCTTGTGGGCAGTAGCTTAAGGAACATTTTGATGCATAAATCGTCCTTTTATGATGTATGGTTTAGAAGTTATGGCAAAAAAATCAAAAAAATCGCAAAAAACGACGTCAAAAACTATGATTCATGTAAAAAATTTTAACTAAGATTCTTGAAAAAAATCAAATTTCAGAAAACTTTTTTCTGAGTATGCAGTCTTGTGTATATATGTATTAGAAACAATTTGGTGCATAAATCGTCCTTGTAGGATGTATGGTTTGGGAGTTATGACGGAAAAAGCACATGTTTTTGGCCAGCTACCACTCCAAAAAGAGTTCTACAACTCCTAAACTACAAGAGATAGAGCAAAATGCATTTGGACCAAGAAGTATCCCTTCTTAAGGACGAGGACCTGGCGCTTATTTTAATGCATGAATCGTCCTTATCTGATATGTAGTTTTTATTTTAGAAAATAAATAAAAAAAATAAAAATTGACAAAAAAGGACACGTGAAATTAACATGAAATCTAATTTTTAAAATTATTTCAAGGATACAGTCTTGTGGGCAGTAGCTTAAGGAACATTTTGATGCATAAATCGTCCTTTTATGATGTATGGTTTAGAAGTTATGGCAAAAAAATAAAAAAAATCGCAAAAAACGACGTCAAAAACTATGATTCATGTAAAAAATTTTAACTAAGATTCTTGAAAAAAATCAAATTTCAGAAAACTTTTTTCTGAGTATGCAGTCTTGTGTATATATGTATTAGAAACAATTTGGTGCATAAATCGTCCTTGTAGGATGTATGGTTTGGGAGTTATGACGGAAAAAGCACATGTTTTTGGCCAGCTACCACTCCAAAAAGTGTTCTACAACTCCTAAACTACAAGAGATAGAGCAAAATGCATTTGGACAAAGAAGTATCCCTTCTTAAGGACGAGGACCTGGCGCTTATTTTAATGCATGAATCGTCCTTATCTGATATGTAGTTTTTATTTTAGAAAATAAATAAAAAAAAATAAAAATTGGCGAAAAAGGACACATGAAATTAACATGAAATCTAATTTTTAAAATTATTTCAAGGATACAGTCTTGTGGGCAGTAGCTTAAGGAACATTTTGATGCATAAATCGTCCTTTTATGATGTATGGTTTAGAAGTTATGGCAAAAAAATAAAAAAAATCGCAAAAAACGACGTCAAAAACTATGATTCATGTAAAAAATTTTAATTAAGATTCTTGAAAAAAATCAAATTTCAGAAAACTTTTTTCTGAGTATGCAGTCTTGTGTATATATGTATTAGAAACAATTTGGTGCATAAATCGTCCTTGTAGGATGTATGGTTTGGGAGTTATGACGGAAAAAGCACATGTTTTTGGCCAGCTACCACTCCAAAAAGTGTTCTACAACTCCTAAACTACAAGAGATAGAGCAAAATGCATTTGGACCAAGAAGTATCCCTTCTTAAGGACGAGGACCTGGCGCTTATTTTAATGCATGAATCGTCCTTATCTGATATGTAGTTTTTATTTTAGAAAATAAATAAAAAAAATAAAAATTGACAAAAAAGGACACGTGAAATTAACATGAAATCTAATTTTTAAAATTATTTCAAGGATACAGTCTTGTGGGCAGTAGCTTAAGGAACATTTTGATGCATAAATCGTCCTTTTATGATGTATGGTTTAGAAGTTATGGCAAAAAAATCAAAAAAATCGCAAAAAACCACGTCAAAAACTATGATTCATGTAAAAAATTTTAACTAAGATTCTTGAAAAAAATCAAATTTCAGAAAACTTTTTTCTGAGTATGCAGTCTTGTGTATATATGTATTAGAAACAATTTGGTGCATAAATCGTCCTTGTAGGATGTATGGTTTGGGAGTTATGACGGAAAAAGCACATGTTTTTGGCCAGCTACCACTCCAAAAAGTGTTCTACAACTCCTAAACTACAAGAGATAGAGCAAAATGCATTTGGACAAAGAAGTATCCCTTCTTAAGGACGAGGACCTGGCGCTTATTTTAATGCATGAATCGTCCTTATCTGATATGTAGTTTTTATTTTAGAAAATAAATAAAAAAAAATAAAAATTGGCGAAAAAGGACACATGAAATTAACATGAAATCTAATTTTTAAAATTATTTCAAGGATACAGTCTTGTGGGCAGTAGCTTAAGGAACATTTTGATGCATAAATCGTCCTTTTATGATGTATGGTTTAGAAGTTATGGCAAAAAAATAAAAAAAATCGCAAAAAACGACGTCAAAAACTATGATTCATGTAAAAAATTTTAACTAAGATTCTTGAAAAAAATCAAATTTCAGAAAACTTTTTTCTGAGTATGCAGTCTTGTGTATATATGTATTAGAAACAATTTGGTGCATAAATCGTCCTTGTAGGATGTATGGTTTGGGAGTTATGACGGAAAAAGCACATGTTTTTGGCCAGCTACCACTCCAAAAAGTGTTCTACAACTCCTAAACTACAAGAGATAGAGCAAAATGCATTTGGACCAAGAAGTATCCCTTCTTAAGGACGAGGACCTGGCGCTTATTTTAATGCATGAATCGTCCTTATCTGATATGTAGTTTTTATTTTAGAAAATAAATAAAAAAAATAAAAATTGACAAAAAAGGACACATGAAATTAACATGAAATCTAATTTTTAAAATTATTTCAAGGATACAGTCTTGTGGGCAGTAGCTTAAGGAACATTTTGATGCATAAATCGTCCTTTTATGATGTATGGTTTAGAAGTTATGGCAAAAAAATCAAAAAAATCGCAAAAAACGACGTCAAAAACTATGATTCATGTAAAAAATTTTAACTAAGATTCTTGAAAAAAATCAAATTTCAGAAAACTTTTTTCTGAGTATGCAGTCTTGTGTATATATGTATTAGAAACAATTTGGTGCATAAATCGTCCTTGTAGGATGTATGGTTTGGGAGTTATGACGGAAAAAGCACATGTTTTTGGCCAGCTACCACTCCAAAAAGAGTTCTACAACTCCTAAACTACAAGAGATAGAGCAAAATGCATTTGGACCAAGAAGTATCCCTTCTTAAGGACGAGGACCTGGCGCTTATTTTAATGCATGAATCGTCCTTATCTGATATGTAGTTTTTATTTTAGAAAATAAATAAAAAAAATAAAAATTGACAAAAAAGGACACGTGAAATTAACATGAAATCTAATTTTTAAAATTATTTCAAGGATACAGTCTTGTGGGCAGTAGCTTAAGGAACATTTTGATGCATAAATCGTCCTTTTATGATGTATGGTTTAGAAGTTATGGCAAAAAAATAAAAAAAATCGCAAAAAACGACGTCAAAAACATGATTCATGTAAAAAATTTTAACTAAGATTCTTGAAAAAAATCAAATTTCAGAAAACTTTTTTCTGAGTATGCAGTCTTGTGTATATATGTATTAGAAACAATTTGGTGCATAAATCGTCCTTGTAGGATGTATGGTTTGGGAGTTATGACGGAAAAAGCACATGTTTTTGGCCAGCTACCACTCCAAAAAGTGTTCTACAACTCCTAAACTACAAGAGATAGAGCAAAATGCATTTGGACCAAGAAGTATCCCTTCTTAAGGACGAGGACCTGGCGCTTATTTTAATGCATGAATCGTCCTTATCTGATATGTAGTTTTTATTTTAGAAAATAAATAAAAAAAATAAAAATTGACAAAAAAGGACACATGAAATTAACATGAAATCTAATTTTTAAAATTATTTCAAGGATACAGTCTTGTGGGCAGTAGCTTAAGGAACATTTTGATGCATAAATCGTCCTTTTATGATGTATGGTTTAGAAGTTATGGCAAAAAAATAAAAAAAATCGCAAAAAACGACGTCAAAAACTATGATTCATGTAAAAAATTTTAATTAAGATTCTTGAAAAAAATCAAATTTCAGAAAACTTTTTTCTGAGTATGCAGTCTTGTGTATATATGTATTAGAAACAATTTGGTGCATAAATCGTCCTTGTAGGATGTATGGTTTGGGAGTTATGACGGAAAAAGCACATGTTTTTGGCCAGCTACCACTCCAAAAAGTGTTCTACAACTCCTAAACTACAAGAGATAGAGCAAAATGCATTTGGACCAAGAAGTATCCCTTCTTAAGGACGAGGACCTGGCGCTTATTTTAATGCATGAATCGTCCTTATCTGATATGTAGTTTTTATTTTAGAAAATAAATAAAAAAAATAAAAATTGACAAAAAAGGACACATGAAATTAACATGAAATCTAATTTTTAAAATTATTTCAAGGATACAGTCTTGTGGGCAGTAGCTTAAGGAACATTTTGATGCATAAATCGTCCTTTTATGATGTATGGTTTAGAAGTTATGGCAAAAAAATCAAAAAAATCGCAAAAAACCACGTCAAAAACTATGATTCATGTAAAAAATTTTAACTAAGATTCTTGAAAAAAATCAAATTTCAGAAAACTTTTTTCTGAGTATGCAGTCTTGTGTATATATGTATTAGAAACAATTTGGTGCATAAATCGTCCTTGTAGGATGTATGGTTTGGGAGTTATGACGGAAAAAGCACATGTTTTTGGCCAGCTACCACTCCAAAAAGTGTTCTACAACTCCTAAACTACAAGAGATAGAGCAAAATGCATTTGGACAAAGAAGTATCCCTTCTTAAGGACGAGGACCTGGCGCTTATTTTAATGCATGAATCGTCCTTATCTGATATGTAGTTTTTATTTTAGAAAATAAATAAAAAAAAATAAAAATTGGCGAAAAAGGACACATGAAATTAACATGAAATCTAATTTTTAAAATTATTTCAAGGATACAGTCTTGTGGGCAGTAGCTTAAGGAACATTTTGATGCATAAATTGTCCTTTTATGATGTATGGTTTAGAAGTTATGGCAAAAAAATAAAAAAAATCGCAAAAAACGACGTCAAAAACTATGATTCATGTAAAAAATTTTAATTAAGATTCTTGAAAAAAATCAAATTTCAGAAAACTTTTTTCTGAGTATGCAGTCTTGTGTATATATGTATTAGAAACAATTTGGTGCATAAATCGTCCTTGTAGGATGTATGGTTTGGGAGTTATGACGGAAAAAGCACATGTTTTTGGCCAGCTACCACTCCAAAAAGTGTTCTACAACTCCTAAACTACAAGAGATAGAGCAAAATGCATTTGGACCAAGAAGTATCCCTTCTTAAGGACGAGGACCTGGCGCTTATTTTAATGCATGAATCGTCCTTATCTGATATGTAGTTTTTATTTTAGAAAATAAATAAAAAAAATAAAAATTGACAAAAAAGGACACATGAAATTAACATGAAATCTAATTTTTAAAATTATTTCAAGGATACAGTCTTGTGGGCAGTAGCTTAAGGAACATTTTGATGCATAAAGATTCATGTAAAAAATTTTAACTAAGATTCTTGAAAAAAATCAAATTTCAGAAAACTTTTTTCTGAGTATGCAGTCTTGTGTATATATGTATTAGAAACAATTTGGTGCATAAATCGTCCTTGTAGGATGTATGGTTTGGGAGTTATGACGGAAAAAGCACATGTTTTTGGCCAGCTACCACTCCAAAAAGAGTTCTACAACTCCTAAACTACAAGAGATAGAGCAAAATGCATTTGGACCAAGAAGTATCCCTTCTTAAGGACGAGGACCTGGCGCTTATTTTAATGCATGAATCGTCCTTATCTGATATGTAGTTTTTATTTTAGAAAATAAATAAAAAAAATAAAAATTGACAAAAAAGGACACGTGAAATTAACATGAAATCTAATTTTTAAAATTATTTCAAGGATACAGTCTTGTGGGCAGTAGCTTAAGGAACATTTTGATGCATAAATCGTCCTTTTATGATGTATGGTTTAGAAGTTATGGCAAAAAAATAAAAACAATCGCAAAAAACGACGTCAAAAACTATGATTCATGTAAAAAATTTTAACTAAGATTCTTGAAAAAAATCAAATTTCAGAAAACTTTTTTCTGAGTATGCAGTCTTGTGTATATATGTATTAGAAACAATTTGGTGCATAAATCGTCCTTGTAGGATGTATGGTTTGGGAGTTATGACGGAAAAAGCACATGTTTTTGGCCAGCTACCACTCCAAAAAGTGTTCTACAACTCCTAAACTACAAGAGATAGAGCAAAATGCATTTGGACCAAGAAGTATCCCTTCTTAAGGACGAGGACCTGGCGCTTATTTTAATGCATGAATCGTCCTTATCTGATATGTAGTTTTTATTTTAGAAAATAAATAAAAAAAATAAAAATTGACAAAAAAGGACACATGAAATTAACATGAAATCTAATTTTTAAAATTATTTCAAGGATACAGTCTTGTGGGCAGTAGCTTAAGGAACATTTTGATGCATAAATCGTCCTTTTATGATGTATAATTTAGAAGTTATGGCAAAAAAATAAAAAAAATCGCAAAAAACGACGTCAAAAACTATGATTCATGTAAAAAATTTTAATTAAGATTCTTGAAAAAAATCAAATTTCAGAAAACTTTTTTCTGAGTATGCAGTCTTGTGTATATATGTATTAGAAACAATTTGGTGCATAAATCGTCCTTGTAGGATGTATGGTTTGGGAGTTATGACGGAAAAAGCACATGTTTTTGGCCAGCTACCACTCCAAAAAGTGTTCTACAACTCCTAAACTACAAGAGATAGAGCAAAATGCATTTGGACCAAGAAGTATCCCTTCTTAAGGACGAGGACCTGGCGCTTATTTTAATGCATGAATCGTCCTTATCTGATATGTAGTTTTTATTTTAGAAAATAAATAAAAAAATAAAAATTGACAAAAAAGGACACATGAAATTAACATGAAATCTAATTTTTAAAATTATTTCAAGGATACAGTCTTGTGGGCAGTAGCTTAAGGAACATTTTGATGCATAAATCGTCCTTTTATGATGTATGGTTTAGAAGTTATGGCAAAAAAATCAAAAAAATCGCAAAAAACGACGTCAAAAACTATGATTCATGTAAAAAATTTTAACTAAGATTCTTGAAAAAAATCAAATTTCAGAAAACTTTTTTCTGAGTATGCAGTCTTGTGTATATATGTATTAGAAACAATTTGGTGCATAAATCGTCCTTGTAGGATGTATGGTTTGGGAGTTATGACGGAAAAAGCACATGTTTTTGGCCAGCTACCACTCCAAAAAGAGTTCTACAACTCCTAAACTACAAGAGATAGAGCAAAATGCATTTGGACCAAGAAGTATCCCTTCTTAAGGACGAGGACCTGGCGCTTATTTTAATGCATGAATCGTCCTTATCTGATATGTAGTTTTTATTTTAGAAAATAAATAAAAAAAATAAAAATTGACAAAAAAGGACACGTGAAATTAACATGAAATCTAATTTTTAAAATTATTTCAAGGATACAGTCTTGTGGGCAGTAGCTTAAGGAACATTTTGATGCATAAATCGTCCTTTTATGATGTATGGTTTAGAAGTTATGGCAAAAAAATAAAAAAAATCGCAAAAAACGACGTCAAAAACTATGATTCATGTAAAAAATTTTAATTAAGATTCTTGAAAAAAATCAAATTTCAGAAAACTTTTTTCTGAGTATGCAGTCTTGTGTATATATGTATTAGAAACAATTTGGTGCATAAATCGTCCTTGTAGGATGTATGGTTTGGGAGTTATGACGGAAAAAGCACATGTTTTTGGCCAGCTACCACTCCAAAAAGTGTTCTACAACTCCTAAACTACAAGAGATAGAGCAAAATGCATTTGGACCAAGAAGTATCCCTTCTTAAGGACGAGGACCTGGCGCTTATTTTAATGCATGAATCGTCCTTATCTGATATGTAGTTTTTATTTTAGAAAATAAATAAAAAAAATAAAAATTGACAAAAAAGGACACATGAAATTAACATGAAATCTAATTTTTAAAATTATTTCAAGGATACAGTCTTGTGGGCAGTAGCTTAAGGAACATTTTGATGCATAAATCGTCCTTTTATGATGTATGGTTTAGAAGTTATGGCAAAAAAATCAAAAAAATCGCAAAAAACGACGTCAAAAACTATGATTCATGTAAAAAATTTTAACTAAGATTCTTGAAAAAAATCAAATTTCAGAAAACTTTTTTCTGAGTATGCAGTCTTGTGTATATATGTATTAGAAACAATTTGGTGCATAAATCGTCCTTGTAGGATGTATGGTTTGGGAGTTATGACGGAAAAAGCACATGTTTTTGGCCAGCTACCACTCCAAAAAGTGTTCTACAACTCCTAAACTACAAGAGATAGAGCAAAATGCATTTGGACCAAGAAGTATCCCTTCTTAAGGACGAGGACCTGGCGCTTATTTTAATGCATGAATCGTCCTTATCTGATATGTAGTTTTTATTTTAGAAAATAAATAAAAAAATAAAAATTGACAAAAAAGGACACATGAAATTAACATGAAATCTAATTTTTAAAATTATTTCAAGGATACAGTCTTGTGGGCAGTAGCTTAAAGAACATTTTGATGCATAAACCGTCCTTTTATGATGTATGGTTTAGAAGTTATGGCAAAAAAATCAAAAAAATCGCAAAAAACGACGTCAAAAACTATGATTCATGTAAAAAATTTTAACTAAGATTCTTGAAAAAAATCAAATTTCAGAAAACTTTTTTCTGAGTATGCAGTCTTGTGTATATATGTATTAGAAACAATTTGGTGCATAAATCGTCCTTGTAGGATGTATGGTTTGGGAGTTATGACGGAAAAAGCACATGTTTTTGGCCAGCTACCACTCCAAAAAGTGTTCTACAACTCCTAAACTACAAGAGATAGAGCAAAATGCATTTGGACCAAGAAGTATCCCTTCTTAAGGACGAGGACCTGGCGCTTATTTTAATGCATGAATCGTCCTTATCTGATATGTAGTTTTTATTTTAGAAAATAAATAAAAAAAATAAAAATTGACAAAAAAGGACACATGAAATTAACATGAAATCTAATTTTTAAAATTATTTCAAGGATACAGTCTTGTGGGCAGTAGCTTAAGGAACATTTTGATGCATAAATCGTCCTTTTATGATGTATGGTTTAGAAGTTATGGCTAAAAAATCAAAAAAATCGCAAAAAACGACGTCAAAAACTATGATTCATGTAAAAAATTTTAACTAAGATTCTTGAAAAAAATCAAATTTCAGAAAACTTTTTCTGAGTATGCAGTCTTGTGTATATATGTATTAGAAACAATTTGGTGCATAAATCGTCCTTGTAGGATGTATGGTTTGGGAGTTATGACGGAAAAAGCACATGTTTTTGGCCAGCTACCACTCCAAAAAGTGTTCTACAACTCCTAAACTACAAGAGATAGAGCAAAATGCATTTGGACCAAGAAGTATCCCTTCTTAAGGACGAGGACCTGGCGCTTATTTTAATGCATGAATCGTCCTTATCTGATTTGTAGTTTTTATTTTAGAAAATAAATAAAAAAAATAAAAATTTACAAAAAAGGACACATGAAATTAACATGAAATCTAATTTTTAAAATTATTTCAAGGATACAGTCTTGTGGGCAGTAGCTTAAGGAACATTTTGATGCATAAATCGTCCTTTTATGATGTATGGTTTAGAAGTTATGGCAAAAAAATAAAAAAAATCGCAAAAAACGACGTCAAAAACTATGATTCATGTAAAAAATTTTAACTAAGATTCTTGAAAAAAATCAAATTTCAGAAAACTTTTTTCTGAGTATGCAGTCTTGTGTATATATGTATTAGAAACAATTTGGTGCATAAATCGTCCTTGTATGATGTATGGTTTGGGAGTTATGACGGAAAAAGCACATGTTTTTGGCCAGCTACCACTCCAAAAAGTGTTCTACAACTCCTAAACTACAAGAGATAGAGCAAAATGCATTTGGACCAAGAAGTATCCCTTCTTAAGGACGAGGACCTGGCGCTTATTTTAATGCATGAATCGTCCTTATCTGATATGTAGTTTTTATTTTAGAAAATAAATAAAAAAAATAAAAATTGACAAAAAAGGACACATGAAATTAACATGAAATCTAATTTTTAAAATTATTTCAAGGATACAGTCTTGTGGGCAGTAGCTTAAGGAACATTTTGATGCATAAATCGTCCTTTTATGATGTATGGTTTAGAAGTTATGGCAAAAAAATAAAAAAAATCGCAAAAAACGACGTCAAAAACTATGATTCATGTAAAAAATTTTAACTAAGATTCTTGAAAAAAATCAAATTTCAGAAAACTTTTTTCTGAGTATGCAGTCTTGTGTATATATGTATTAGAAACAATTTGGTGCATAAATCGTCCTTGTAGGATGTATGGTTTGGGAGTTATGACGGAAAAAGCACATGTTTTTGGCCAGCTACCACTCCAAAAAGTGTTCTACAACTCCTAAACTACAAGAGATAGAGCAAAATGCATTTGGACCAAGAAGTATCCCTTCTTAAGGACGAGGACCTGGCGCTTATTTTAATGCATGAATCGTCCTTATCTGATATGTAGTTTTTATTTTAGAAAATAAATAAAAAAAATAAAAATTTACAAAAAAGGACACATGAAATTAACATGAAATCTAATTTTTAAAATTATTTCAAGGATACAGTCTTGTGGGCAGTAGCTTAAGGAACATTTTGATGCATAAATCGTCCTTTTATGATGTATGGTTTAGAAGTTATGGCAAAAAAATAAAAAAAATCGCAAAAAACGACGTCAAAAACTATGATTCATGTAAAAAATTTTAACTAAGATTCTTGAAAAAAATCAAATTTCAGAAAACTTTTTTCTGAGTATGCAGTCTTGTGTATATATGTATTAGAAACAATTTGGTGCATAAATCGTCCTTGTAGGATGTATGGTTTGGGAGTTATGACGGAAAAAGCACATGTTTTTGGCCAGCTACCACTCCAAAAAGTGTTCTACAACTCCTAAACTACAAGAGATAGAGCAAAATGCATTTGGACCAAGAAGTATCCCTTCTTAAGGACGAGGACCTGGCGCTTATTTTAATGCATGAATCGTCCTTATCTGATATGTAGTTTTTATTTTAGAAAATAAATAAAAAAAATAAAAATTGACAAAAAAGGACACATGAAATTAACATGAAATCTAATTTTTAAAATTATTTCAAGGATACAGTCTTGTGGGCAGTAGCTTAAGGAACATTTTGATGCATAAATCGTCCTTTTATGATGTATGGTTTAGAAGTTATGGCAAAAAAATCAAAAAAATCGCAAAAAACCACGTCAAAAACTATGATTCATGTAAAAAATTTTAACTAAGATTCTTGAAAAAAATCAAATTTCAGAAAACTTTTTTCTGAGTATGCAGTCTTGTGTATATATGTATTAGAAACAATTTGGTGCATAAATCGTCCTTGTAGGATGTATGGTTTGGGAGTTATGACGGAAAAAGCACATGTTTTTGGCCAGCTACCACTCCAAAAAGTGTTCTACAACTCCTAAACTACAAGAGATAGAGCAAAATGCATTTGGACCAAGAAGTATCCCTTCTTAAGGACGAGGACCTGGCGCTTATTTTAATGCATGAATCGTCCTTATCTGATATGTAGTTTTTATTTTAGAAAATAAATAAAAAAAATAAAAATTGACAAAAAAGGACACATGAAATTAACATGAAATCTAATTTTTAAAATTATTTCAAGGATACAGTCTTGTGGGCAGTAGCTTAAGGAACATTTTGATGCATAAATCGTCCTTTTATGATGTATGGTTTAGAAGTTATGGCAAAAAAATCAAAAAAATCGCAAAAAACGACGTCAAAAACTATGATTCATGTAAAAAATTTTAACTAAGATTCTTGAAAAAAATCAAATTTCAGAAAACTTTTTTCTGAGTATGCAGTCTTGTGTATATATGTATTAGAAACAATTTGGTGCATAAATCGTCCTTGTAGGATGTATGGTTTGGGAGTTATGACGGAAAAAGCACATGTTTTTGGCCAGCTACCACTCCAAAAAGTGTTCTACAACTCCTAAACTACAAGAGATAGAGCAAAATGCATTTGGACCAAGAAGTATCCCTTCTTAAGGACGAGGACCTGGCGCTTATTTTAATGCATGAATCGTCCTTATCTGATATGTAGTTTTTATTTTAGAAAATAAATAAAAAAAATAAAAATTGACAAAAAAGGACACATGAAATTAACATGAAATCTAATTTTTAAAATTATTTCAAGGATACAGTCTTGTGGGCAGTAGCTTAAGGAACATTTTGATGCATAAATCGTCCTTTTATGATGTATGGTTTAGAAGTTATGGCAAAAAAATAAAAAAAATCGCAAAAAACGACGTCAAAAACTATGATTCATGTAAAAAATTTTAACTAAGATTCTTGAAAAAAATCAAATTTCAGAAAACTTTTTTCTGAGTATGCAGTCTTGTGTATATATGTATTAGAAACAATTTGGTGCATAAATCGTCCTTGTAGGATGTATGGTTTGGGAGTTATGACGGAAAAAGCACATGTTTTTGGCCAGCTACCACTCCAAAAAGTGTTCTACAACTCCTAAACTACAAGAGATAGAGCAAAATGCATTTGGACCAAGAAGTATCCCTTCTTAAGGACGAGGACCTGGCGCTTATTTTAATGCATGAATCGTCCTTATCTGATATGTAGTTTTTATTTTAGAAAATAAATAAAAAAAATAAAAATTTACAAAAAAGGACACATGAAATTAACATGAAATCTAATTTTTAAAATTATTTCAAGGATACAGTCTTGTGGGCAGTAGCTTAAGGAACATTTTGATGCATAAATCGTCCTTTTATGATGTATGGTTTAGAAGTTATGGCAAAAAAATCAAAAAAATCGCAAAAAACGACGTCAAAAACTATGATTCATGTAAAAAATTTTAACTAAGATTCTTGAAAAAAATCAAATTTCAGAAAACTTTTTTCTGAGTATGCAGTCTTGTGTATATATGTATTAGAAACAATTTGGTGCATAAATCGTCCTTGTAGGATGTATGGTTTGGGAGTTATGACGGAAAAAGCACATGTTTTTGGCCAGCTACCACTCCAAAAAGTGTTCTACAACTCCTAAACTACAAGAGATAGAGCAAAATGCATTTGGACCAAGAAGTATCCCTTCTTAAGGACGAGGACCTGGCGCTTATTTTAATGCATGAATCGTCCTTATCTGATATGTAGTTTTTATTTTAGAAAATAAATAAAAAAAATAAAAATTGACAAAAAAGGACACATGAAATTAACATGAAATCTAATTTTTAAAATTATTTCAAGGATACAGTCTTGTGGGCAGTAGCTTAAGGAACATTTTGATGCATAAATCGTCCTTTTATGATGTATGGTTTAGAAGTTATGGCAAAAAAATCAAAAAAATCGCAAAAAACGACGTCAAAAACTATGATTCATGTAAAAAATTTTAACTAAGATTCTTGAAAAAAATCAAATTTCAGAAAACTTTTTTCTGAGTATGCAGTCTTGTGTATATATGTATTAGAAACAATTTGGTGTATAAATCGTCCTTGTAGGATGTATGGTTTGGGAGTTATGACGGAAAAAGCACATGTTTTTGGCCAGCTACCACTCCAAAAAGTGTTCTACAACTCCTAAACTACAAGAGATAGAGCAAAATGCATTTGGACCAAGAAGTATCCCTTCTTAAGGACGAGGACCTGGCGCTTATTTTAATGCATGAATCGTCCTTATCTGATATGTAGTTTTTATTTTAGAAAATAAATAAAAAAAATAAAAATTGACAAAAAAGGACACATGAAATTAACATGAAATCTAATTTTTAAAATTATTTCAAGGATACAGTCTTGTGGGCAGTAGCTTAAGGAACATTTTGATGCATAAATCGTCCTTTTATGATGTATGGTTTAGAAGTTATGGCAAAAAAATAAAAAAAATCGCAAAAAACGACGTCAAAAACTATGATTCATGTAAAAAATTTTAACTAAGATTCTTGAAAAAAATCAAATTTCAGAAAACTTTTTCTGAGTATGCAGTCTTGTGTATATATGTATTAGAAACAATTTGGTGCATAAATCGTCCTTGTAGGATGTATGGTTTGGGAGTTATGACGGAAAAAGCACATGTTTTTGGCCAGCTACCACTCCAAAAAGTGTTCTACAACTCCTAAACTACAAGAGATAGAGCAAAATGCATTTGGACCAAGAAGTATCCCTTCTTAAGGACGAGGACCTGGCGCTTATTTTAATGCATGAATCGTCCTTATCTGATTTGTAGTTTTTATTTTAGAAAATAAATAAAAAAAATAAAAATTTACAAAAAAGGACACATGAAATTAACATGAAATCTAATTTTTAAAATTATTTCAAGGATACAGTCTTGTGGGCAGTAGCTTAAGGAACATTTTGATGCATAAATCGTCCTTTTATGATGTATGGTTTAGAAGTTATGGCAAAAAAATAAAAAAAATCGCAAAAAACGACGTCAAAAACTATGATTCATGTAAAAAATTTTAACTAAGATTCTTGAAAAAAATCAAATTTCAGAAAACTTTTTTCTGAGTATGCAGTCTTGTGTATATATGTATTAGAAACAATTTGGTGCATAAATCGTCCTTGTATGATGTATGGTTTGGGAGTTATGACGGAAAAAGCACATGTTTTTGGCCAGCTACCACTCCAAAAAGTGTTCTACAACTCCTAAACTACAAGAGATAGAGCAAAATGCATTTGGACCAAGAAGTATCCCTTCTTAAGGACGAGGACCTGGCGCTTATTTTAATGCATGAATCGTCCTTATCTGATATGTAGTTTTTATTTTAGAAAATAAATAAAAAAAATAAAAATTGACAAAAAAGGACACATGAAATTAACATGAAATCTAATTTTTAAAATTATTTCAAGGATACAGTCTTGTGGGCAGTAGCTTAAGGAACATTTTGATGCATAAATCGTCCTTTTATGATGTATGGTTTAGAAGTTATGGCAAAAAAATAAAAAAAATCGCAAAAAACGACGTCAAAAACTATGATTCATGTAAAAAATTTTAACTAAGATTCTTGAAAAAAATCAAAAATCAAAAGGACGAGGACCTGGCGCTTATTTTAATGCATGAATCGTCCTTATCTGATATGTAGTTTTTATTTTAGAAAATAAATAAAAAAAATAAAAATTTACAAAAAAGGACACATGAAATTAACATGAAATCTAATTTTTAAAATTATTTCAAGGATACAGTCTTGTGGGCAGTAGCTTAAGGAACATTTTGATGCATAAATCGTCCTTTTATGATGTATGGTTTAGAAGTTATGGCAAAAAAATCAAAAAAATCGCAAAAAACGACGTCAAAAACTATGATTCATGTAAAAAATTTTAACTAAGATTCTTGAAAAAAATCAAATTTCAGAAAACTTTTTTCTGAGTATGCAGTCTTGTGTATATATGTATATATATGTAAAAAAATCGCAAAAAACGACGTCAAAAACTATGATTCATGTAAAAAATTTTAACTAAGATTCTTGAAAAAAATCAAATTTCAGAAAACTTTTTTCTGAGTATGCAGTCTTGTGTATATATGTATTAGAAACAATTTGGTGCATAAATCGTCCTTGTAGGATGTATGGTTTGGGAGTTATGACGGAAAAAGCACATGTTTTTGGCCAGCTACCACTCCAAAAAGTGTTCTACAACTCCTAAACTACAAGTGATAGAGCAAAATGCATTTGGACCAAGAAGTATCCCTTCTTAAGGACGAGGACCTGGCGCTTATTTTAATGCATGAATCGTCGTTATCTGATATGTAGTTTTTATTTTAGAAAATAAATAAAAAACATAAAAATTGACAAAAAAGGACACATGAAATTAACATGAAATCTAATTTTTAAAATTATTTCAAGGATACAGTCTTGTGGGCAGTAGCTTAAGGAACATTTTGATGCATAAATCGTCCTTTTATGATGTATGGTTTAGAAGTTATGGCAAAAAAATCAAAAAAATCGCAAAAAACGACGTCAAAAACTATGATTCATGTAAAAAATTTTAACTAAGATTCTTGAAAAAAATCAAATTTCAGAAAACTTTTTTCTGAGTATGCAGTCTTGTGTATATATGTATTAGAAACAATTTGGTGTATAAATCGTCCTTGTAGGATGTATGGTTTGGGAGTTATGACGGAAAAAGCACATGTTTTTGGCCAGCTACCACTCCAAAAAGTGTTCTACAACTCCTAAACTACAAGAGATAGAGCAAAATGCATTTGGACCAAGAAGTATCCCTTCTTAAGGACGAGGACCTGGCGCTTATTTTAATGCATGAATCGTCCTTATCTGATATGTAGTTTTTATTTTAGAAAATAAATAAAAAAAATAAAAATTGACAAAAAAGGACACATGAAATTAACATGAAATCTAATTTTTAAAATTATTTCAAGGATACAGTCTTGTGGGCAGTAGCTTAAGGAACATTTTGATGCATAAATCGTCCTTTTATGATGTATGGTTTAGAAGTTATGGCAAAAAAATCAAAAAAATCGCAAAAAACGACGTCAAAAACTATGATTCATGTAAAAAATTTTAACTAAGATTCTTGAAAAAAATCAAAAATCAAAAGGACGAGGACCTGGCGCTTATTTTAATGCATGAATCGTCCTTATCTGATATGTAGTTTTTATTTTAGAAAATAAATAAAAAAAATAAAAATTTACAAAAAAGGACACATGAAATTAACATGAAATCTAATTTTTAAAATTATTTCAAGGATACAGTCTTGTGGGCAGTAGCTTAAGGAACATTTTGATGCATAAATCGTCCTTTTATGATGTATGGTTTAGAAGTTATGGCAAAAAAATCAAAAAAATCGCAAAAAACGACGTCAAAAACTATGATTCATGTAAAAAATTTTAACTAAGATTCTTGAAAAAAATCAAATTTCAGAAAACTTTTTTCTGAGTATGCAGTCTTGTGTATATATGTATATATATGTAAAAAAATCGCAAAAAACGACGTCAAAAACTATGATTCATGTAAAAAATTTTAACTAAGATTCTTGAAAAAAATCAAATTTCAGAAAACTTTTTTCTGAGTATGCAGTCTTGTGTATATATGTATTAGAAACAATTTGGTGCATAAATCGTCCTTGTAGGATGTATGGTTTGGGAGTTATGACGGAAAAAGCACATGTTTTTGGCCAGCTACCACTCCAAAAAGTGTTCTACAACTCCTAAACTACAAGTGATAGAGCAAAATGCATTTGGACCAAGAAGTATCCCTTCTTAAGGACGAGGACCTGGCGCTTATTTTAATGCATGAATCGTCGTTATCTGATATGTAGTTTTTATTTTAGAAAATAAATAAAAAACATAAAAATTGACAAAAAAGGACACATGAAATTAACATGAAATCTAATTTTTAAAATTATTTCAAGGATACAGTCTTGTGGGCAGTAGCTTAAGGAACATTTTGATGCATAAATCGTCCTTTTATGATGTATGGTTTAGAAGTTATGGCAAAAAAATCAAAAAAATCGCAAAAAACGACGTCAAAAACTATGATTCATGTAAAAAATTTTAACTAAGATTCTTGAAAAAAATCAAATTTCAGAAAACTTTTTTCTGAGTATGCAGTCTTGTGTATATATGTATTAGAAACAATTTGGTGTATAAATCGTCCTTGTAGGATGTATGGTTTGGGAGTTATGACGGAAAAAGCACATGTTTTTGGCCAGCTACCACTCCAAAAAGTGTTCTACAACTCCTAAACTACAAGAGATAGAGCAAAATGCATTTGGACCAAGAAGTATCCCTTCTTAAGGACGAGGACCTGGCGCTTATTTTAATGCATGAATCGTCCTTATCTGATATGTAGTTTTTATTTTAGAAAATAAATAAAAAAAAATAAAAATTGACAAAAAAGGACACATGAAATTAACATGAAATCTAATTTTTAAAATTATTTCAAGGATACAGTCTTGTGGGCAGTAGCTTAAGGAACATTTTGATGCATAAATCGTCCTTTTATGATGTATGGTTTAGAAGTTATGGCAAAAAAATCAAAAAAATCGCAAAAAACGACGTCAAAAACTATGATTCATGTAAAAAATTTTAACTAAGATTCTTGAAAAAACTCAAATTTCAGAAAAACTTTTTTCTGAGTATGCAGTCTTGTGTATATATGTATTAGAAACAATTTGGTGCATAAATCGTCCTTGTAGGATGTATGGTTTGGGAGTTATGACGGAAAAAGCACATGTTTTTGGCCAGCTACCACTCCAAAAAGTGTTCTACAACTCCTAAACTACAAGAGATAGAGCAAAATGCATTTGGACCAAGAAGTATCCCTTCTTAAGGACGAGGACCTGGCGCTTATTTTAATGCATGAATCGTCCTTATCTGATATGTAGTTTTTATTTTAGAAAATAAATAAAAAAATAAAAATTGACAAAAAAGGACACATGAAATTAACATGAAATCTAATTTTTAAAATTATTTCAAGGATACAGTCTTGTGGGCAGTAGCTTAAGGAACATTTTGATGCACAAATCGTCCTTTTATGATGTATGGTTTAGAAGTTATGGCAAAAAAATCAAAAAAATCGCAAAAAACGACGTCAAAAACTATGATTCATGTAAAAAATTTTAACTAAGATTCTTGAAAAAAATCAAATTTCAGAAAACTTTTTTCTGAGTATGCAGTCTTGTGTATATATGTATTAGAAACAATTTGGTGCATAAATCGTCCTTGTAGGATGTATGGTTTGGGAGTTATGACGGAAAAAGCACATGTTTTTGGCCAGCTACCACTCCAAAAAGTGTTCTACAACTCCTAAACTACAAGAGATAGAGCAAAATGCATTTGGACCAAGAAGTATCCCTTCTTAAGGACGAGGACCTGGCGCTTATTTTAATGCATGAATCGTCCTTATCTGATATGTAGTTTTTATTTTAGAAAATAAATAAAAAAATAAAAATTGACAAAAAAGGACACATGAAATTAACATGAAATCTAATTTTTAAAATTATTTCAAGGATACAGTCTTGTGGGCAGTAGCTTAAGGAACATTTTGATGCACAAATCGTCCTTTTATGATGTATGGTTTAGAAGTTATGGCAAAAAAATCAAAAAAATCGCAAAAAACGACGTCAAAAACTATGATTCATGTAAAAAATTTTAACTAAGATTCTTGAAAAAAATCAAATTTCAGAAAACTTTTTTCTGAGTATGCAGTCTTGTGTATATATGTATTAGAAACAATTTGGTGCATAAATCGTCCTTGTAGGATGTATGGTTTGGGAGTTATGACGGAAAAAGCACATGTTTTTGGCCACCTACCACTCCAAAAAGTGTTCTACAACTCCTAAACTACAAGAGATAGAGCAAAATGCATTTGGACAAAGAAGTATCCCTTCTTAAAGACGAGGACCTGGCGCTTATTTTAATGCATGAATCGTCCTTATCTGATATGTAGTTTTTATTTTAGAAAATAAATAAAAAAAAATAAAAATTGACAAAAAAGGACACATGAAATTAACATGAAATCTAATTTTTAAAATTATTTCAAGGATACAGTCTTGTGGGCAGTAGCTTAAGGAACATTTTGATGCATAAATCGTCCTTTTATGATGTATGGTTTAGAAGTTATGGCAAAAAAATCAAAAAAATCGCAAAAAACGACGTCAAAAACTATGATTCATGTAAAAAATTTTAACTAAGATTCTTGAAAAAAATCAAATTTCAGAAAACTTTTTTCTGAGTATGCAGTCTTGTGTATATATGTATTAGAAACAATTTGGTGCATAAATCGTCCTTGTAGGATGTATGGTTTGGGAGTTATGACGGAAAAAGCACATGTTTTTGGCCAGCTACCACTCCAAAAAGTGTTCTACAACTCCTAAACTACAAGAGATAGAGCAAAATGCATTTGGACCAAGAAGTATCCCTTCTTAAGGACGAGGACCTGGCGCTTATTTTAATGCATGAATCGTCCTTATCTGATATGTAGTTTTTATTTTAGAAAATAAATAAAAAAATAAAAATTGACAAAAAAGGACACATGAAATTAACATGAAATCTAATTTTTAAAATTATTTCAAGGATACAGTCTTGTGGGCAGTAGCTTAAGGAACATTTTGATGCATAAATCGTCCTTTTATGATGTATGGTTTAGAAGTTATGGCTTTTATGGTTGTATGGCTTCTTGTATGGTTTAGAAGTATCCCTTCTTAAGGACGAGGACCTGGCGCTTATTTTAATGCATGAATCGTCCTTATCTGATATGTAGTTTTTATTTTAGAAAATAAATAAAAAAAATAAAAATTTACAAAAAAGGACACATGAAATTAACATGAAATCTAATTTTTAAAATTATTTCAAGGATACAGTCTTGTGGGCAGTAGCTTAAGGAACATTTTGATGCATAAATCGTCCTTTTATGATGTATGGTTTAGAAGTTATGGCAAAAAAATCAAAAAAATCGCAAAAAACGACGTCAAAAACTATGATTCATGTAAAAAATTTTAACTAAGATTCTTGAAAAAAATCAAATTTCAGAAAACTTTTTTCTGAGTATGCAGTCTTGTGTATATATGTATTAGAAACAATTTAGTGCATAAATCGTCCTTGTAGGATGTATGGTTTGGGAGTTATGACGGAAAAAGCACATGTTTTTGGCCAGCTACCACTCCAAAAAGTGTTCTACAACTCCTAAACTACAAGAGATAGAGCAAAATGCATTTGGACCAAGAAGTATCCCTTCTTAAGGACGAGGACCTGGCGCTTATTTTAATGCATGAATCGTCCTTATCTGATATGTAGTTTTTATTTTAGAAAATAAAT
Source organism: Dichetophora obliterata (assembly GCA_963920525.1). Classification (NCBI taxonomy): domain Eukaryota; kingdom Metazoa; phylum Arthropoda; class Insecta; order Diptera; family Sciomyzidae; genus Dichetophora; species Dichetophora obliterata. Next base: position 1,648,119 of record OY986438.1, on the reverse strand, counting down.
AAAAAAAATAAAAATTGACAAAAAAGGACACATGAAATTAACATGAAATCTAATTTTTAAAATTATTTCAAGGATACAGTCTTGTGGGCAGTAGCTTAAGGAACATTTTGATGCATAAATCGTCCTTTTATGATGTATGGTTTAGAAGTTATGGCAAAAAAATCAAAAAAATCGCAAAAAACGACGTCAAAAACTATGATTCATGTAAAAAATTTTAACTAAGATTCTTGAAAAAAATCAAATTTCAGACGAAAAAAACGACGTCAAAAACTATGATTCATGTAAAAAATTTTAACTAAGATTCTTGAAAAAAATCAAATTTCAGAAAACTTTTTTCTGAGTATGCAGTCTTGTGTATATATGTATTAGAAACAATTTGGTGCATAAATCGTCCTTGTAGGATGTATGGTTTGGGAGTTATGACGGAAAAAGCACATGTTTTTGGCCAGCTACCACTCCAAAAAGTGTTCTACAACTCCTAAACTACAAGAGATAGAGCAAAATGCATTTGGACAAAGAAGTATCCCTTCTTAAGGACGAGGACCTGGCGCTTATTTTAATGCATGAATCGTCCTTATCTGATATGTAGTTTTTATTTTAGAAAATAAATAAAAAAAATAAAAATTGACAAAAAAGGACACATGAAATTAACATGAAATCTAATTTTTAAAATTATTTCAAGGATACAGTCTTGTGGGCAGTAGCTTAAGGAACATTTTGATGCATAAATCGTCCTTTTATGATGTATGGTTTAGAAGTTATGGCAAAAAAATCAAAAAAATCGCAAAAAACGACGTCAAAAACTATGATTCATGTAAAAAATTTTAACTAAGATTCTTGAAAAAAATCAAATTTCAGACGAAAAAAACAACGTCAAAAACTATGATTCATGTAAAAAATTTTAACTAAGATTCTTGAAAAAAATCAAATTTCAGAAAACTTTTTTCTGAGTATGCAGTCTTGTGTATATATGTATTAGAAACAATTTGGTGCATAAATCGTCCTTGTAGGATGTATGGTTTGGGAGTTATGACGGAAAAAGCACATGTTTTTGGCCAGCTACCACTCCAAAAAGTGTTCTACAACTCCTAAACTACAAGAGATAGAGCAAAATGCATTTGGACCAAGAATTTTCCCTTCTTAAGGACGAGGACCTGGCGCTTATTTTAATGCATGAATCGTCCTTATCTGATATGTAGTTTTTATTTTAGAAAATAAATAAAAAAAATAAAAATTGACAAAAAAGGACACATGAAATTAACATGAAATCTAATTTTTAAAATTATTTCAAGGATACAGTCTTGTGGGCAGTAGCTTAAGGAACATTTTGATGCATAAATCGTCCTTTTATGATGTATGGTTTAGAAGTTATGGCAAAAAAATCAAAAAAATCGCAAAAAACGACGTCAAAAACTATGATTCATGTAAAAAATTTTAACTAAGATTCTTGAAAAAAATCAAATTTCAGACGAAAAAAACGACGTCAAAAACTATGATTCATGTAAAAAATTTTAACTAAGATTCTTGAAAAAAATCAAATTTCAGAAAACTTTTTTCTGAGTATGCAGTCTTGTGTATATATGTATTAGAAACAATTTGGTGCATAAATCGTCCTTGTAGGATGTATGGTTTGGGAGTTATGACGGAAAAAGCACATGTTTTTGGCCAGCTACCACTCCAAAAAGTGTTCTACAACTCCTAAACTACAAGAGATAGAGCAAAATGCATTTGGACCAAGAAGTATCCCTTCTTAAGGACGAGGACCTGGCGCTTATTTTAATGCATGAATCGTCCTTATCTGATATGTAGTTTTTATTTTAGAAAATAAATAAAAAAAATAAAAATTGACAAAAAAGGACACATGAAATTAACATGAAATCTAATTTTTAAAATTATTTCAAGGATACAGTCTTGTGGGCAGTAGCTTAAGGAACATTTTGATGCATAAATCGTCCTTTTATGATGTATGGTTTAGAAGTTATGGCAAAAAAATCAAAAAAATCGCAAAAAACGACGTCAAAAACTATGATTCATGTAAAAAATTTTAACTAAGATTCTTGAAAAAAATCAAATTTCAGACGAAAAAAACGACGTCAAAAACTATGATTCATGTAAAAAATTTTAACTAAGATTCTTGAAAAAAATCAAATTTCAGACGAAAAAAACGACGTCAAAAACTATGATTCATGTAAAAAATTTTAACTAAGATTCTTGAAAAAAATCAAATTTCAGAAAACTTTTTTCTGAGTATGCAGTCTTGTGTATATATGTATTAGAAACAATTTGGTGCATAAATCGTCCTTGTAGGATGTATGGTTTGGGAGTTATGACGGAAAAAGCACATGTTTTTGGCCAGCTACCACTCCAAAAAGTGTTCTACAACTCCTAAACTACAAGAGATAGAGCAAAATGCATTTGGACCAAGAAGTATCCCTTCTTAAGGACGAGGACCTGGCGCTTATTTTAATGCATGAATCGTCCTTATCTGATATGTAGTTTTTATTTTAGAAAATAAATAAAAAAAATAAAAATTGACAAAAAAGGACACATGAAATTAACATGAAATCTAATTTTTAAAATTATTTCAAGGATACAGTCTTGTGGGCAGTAGCTTAAGGAACATTTTGATGCATAAATCGTCCTTTTATGATGTATGGTTTAGAAGTTATGGCAAAAAAATCAAAAAAATCGCAAAAAACGACGTCAAAAACTATGATTCATGTAAAAAATTTTAACTAAGATTCTTGAAAAAAATCAAATTTCAGACGAAAAAAACGACGTCAAAAACTATGATTCATGTAAAAAATTTTAACTAAGATTCTTGAAAAAAATCAGATTTCAGACGAAAAAAACGACGTCAAAAACTATGATTCATGTAAAAAATTTTAACTAAGATTCTTGAAAAAAATCAAATTTCAGAAAACTTTTTTCTGAGTATGCAGTCTTGTGTATATATGTATTAGAAACAATTTGGTGCATAAATCGTCCTTGTAGGATGTATGGTTTGGGAGTTATGACGGAAAAAGCACATGTTTTTGGCCAGCTACCACTCCAAAAAGTGTTCTACAACTCCTAAACTACAAGAGATAGAGCAAAATGCATTTGGACCAAGAAGTATCCCTTCTTAAGGACGAGGACCTGGCGCTTATTTTAATGCATGAATCGTCCTTATCTGATATGTAGTTTTTATTTTAGAAAATAAATAAAAAAAATAAAAATTGACAAAAAAGGACACATGAAATTAACATGAAATCTAATTTTTAAAATTATTTCAAGGATACAGTCTTGTGGGCAGTAGCTTAAGGAACATTTTGATGCATAAATCGTCCTTTTATGATGTATGGTTTAGAAGTTATGGCAAAAAAATCAAAAAAATCGCAAAAAACGACGTCAAAAACTATGATTCATGTAAAAAATTTTAACTAAGATTCTTGAAAAAAATCAAATTTCAGACGAAAAAAACAACGTCAAAAACTATGATTCATGTAAAAAATTTTAACTAAGATTCTTGAAAAAAATCAAATTTCAGAAAACTTTTTTCTGAGTATGCAGTCTTGTGTATATATGTATTAGAAACAATTTGGTGCATAAATCGTCCTTGTAGGATGTATGGTTTGGGAGTTATGACGGAAAAAGCACATGTTTTTGGCCAGCTACCACTCCAAAAAGTGTTCTACAACTCCTAAACTACATGAGATAGAGCAAAATGCATTTGGACCAAGAAGTATCCCTTCTTAAGGACGAGGACCTGGCGCTTATTTTAATGCATGAATCGTCCTTATCTGATATGTAGTTTTTATTTTAGAAAATAAATAAAAAAAATAAAAATTGACAAAAAAGGACACATGAAATTAACATGAAATCTAATTTTTAAAATTATTTCAAGGATACAGTCTTGTGGGCAGTAGCTTAAGGAACATTTTGATGCATAAATCGTCCTTTTATGATGTATGGTTTAGAAGTTATGGCAAAAAAATCAAAAAAATCGCAAAAAACGACGTCAAAAACTATGATTCATGTAAAAAATTTTAACTAAGATTCTTGAAAAAAATCAGATTTCAGACGAAAAAAACGACGTCAAAAACTATGATTCATGTAAAAAATTTTAACTAAGATTCTTGAAAAAAATCAAATTTCAGAAAACTTTTTTCTGAGTATGCAGTCTTGTGTATATATGTATTAGAAACAATTTGGTGCATAAATCGTCCTTGTAGGATGTATGGTTTGGGAGTTATGACGGAAAAAGCACATGTTTTTGGCCAGCTACCACTCCAAAAAGTGTTCTACAACTCCTAAACTACAAGAGATAGAGCAAAATGCATTTGGACCAAGAAGTATCCCTTCTTAAGGACGAGGACCTGGCGCTTATTTTAATGCATGAATCGTCCTTATCTGATATGTAGTTTTTATTTTAGAAAATAAATAAAAAAAATAAAAATTGACAAAAAAGGACACATGAAATTAACATGAAATCTAATTTTTAAAATTATTTCAAGGATACAGTCTTGTGGGCAGTAGCTTAAGGAACATTTTGATGCATAAATCGTCCTTTTATGATGTATGGTTTAGAAGTTATGGCAAAAAAATCAAAAAAATCGCAAAAAACGACGTCAAAAACTATGATTCATGTAAAAAATTTTAACTAAGATTCTTGAAAAAAATCAAATTTCAGACGAAAAAAACAACGTCAAAAACTATGATTCATGTAAAAAATTTTAACTAAGATTCTTGAAAAAAATCAAATTTCAGAAAACTTTTTTCTGAGTATGCAGTCTTGTGTATATATGTATTAGAAACAATTTGGTGCATAAATCGTCCTTGTAGGATGTATGGTTTGGGAGTTATGACGGAAAAAGCACATGTTTTTGGCCAGCTACCACTCCAAAAAGTGTTCTACAACTCCTAAACTACATGAGATAGAGCAAAATGCATTTGGACCAAGAAGTATCCCTTCTTAAGGACGAGGACCTGGCGCTTATTTTAATGCATGAATCGTCCTTATCTGATATGTAGTTTTTATTTTAGAAAATAAATAAAAAAAATAAAAATTGACAAAAAAGGACACATGAAATTAACATGAAATCTAATTTTTAAAATTATTTCAAGGATACAGTCTTGTGGGCAGTAGCTTAAGGAACATTTTGATGCATAAATCGTCCTTTTATGATGTATGGTTTAGAAGTTATGGCAAAAAAATCAAAAAAATCGCAAAAAACGACGTCAAAAACTATGATTCATGTAAAAAATTTTAACTAAGATTCTTGAAAAAAATCAAATTTCAGACGAAAAAAACGACGTCAAAAACTATGATTCATGTAAAAAATTTTAACTAAGATTCTTGAAAAAAATCAAATTTCAGAAAACTTTTTTCTGAGTATGCAGTCTTGTGTATATATGTATTAGAAACAATTTGGTGCATAAATCGTCCTTGTAGGATGTATGGTTTGGGAGTTATGACGGAAAAAGCACATGTTTTTGGCCAGCTACCACTCCAAAAAGTGTTCTACAACTCCTAAACTACAAGAGATAGAGCAAAATGCATTTGGACCAAGAAGTATCCCTTCTTAAGGACGAGGACCTGGCGCTTATTTTAATGCATGAATCGTCCTTATCTGATATGTAGTTTTTATTTTAGAAAATAAATAAAAAAAATAAAAATTGACAAAAAAGGACACATGAAATTAACATGAAATCTAATTTTTAAAATTATTTCAAGGATACAGTCTTGTGGGCAGTAGCTTAAGGAACATTTTGATGCATAAATCGTCCTTTTATGATGTATGGTTTAGAAGTTATGGCAAAAAAATCAAAAAAATCGCAAAAAACGACGTCAAAAACTATGATTCATGTAAAAAATTTTAACTAAGATTCTTGAAAAAAATCAAATTTCAGAAAACTTTTTTCTGAGTATGCAGTCTTGTGTATATATGTATTAGAAACAATTTGGTGCATAAATCGTCCTTGTAGGATGTATGGTTTGGGAGTTATGACGGAAAAAGCACATGTTTTTGGCCAGCTACCACTCCAAAAAGTGTTCTACAACTCCTAAACTACAAGAGATAGAGCAAAATGCATTTGGACCAAGAAGTATCCCTTCTTAAGGACGAGGACCTGGCGCTTATTTTAATGCATGAATCGTCCTTATCTGATATGTAGTTTTTATTTTAGAAAATAAATAAAAAAAATAAAAATTGACAAAAAAGGACACATGAAATTAACATGAAATCTAATTTTTAAAATTATTTCAAGGATACAGTCTTGTGGGCAGTAGCTTAAGGAACATTTTGATGCATAAATCGTCCTTTTATGATGTATGGTTTAGAAGTTATGGCAAAAAAATCAAAAAAATCGCAAAAAACGACGTCAAAAACTATGATTCTTGTAAAAAATTTTAACTAAGATTCTTGAAAAAAAAAATTTTTTTCTGAATATGCAGTCTTGTGTACATATGTATTAGAAACAATTTGGTGATAAATCGTCCTTGTAGGATGTATGGTTTGGGAGTTATTCTTTAAATTTCCTCAATGAGCTAAATTGTTCATATATATGAACTATATATATATATATGTAAATATGTAAATATATACATATATATTGGGGCGGGTCGATTTGTAGGGAGTGACAAAAATTCACAAATTTCCCTATGATTTCCGTATTCTATGGGTTATTCCATGAAAATTTGCCGAAGGAACCATACCTCTATCGTTAAAATCGAGTCCCCTACTTTTTGTTGGTAAAAAGTTCAAAAGTTACGGGCATTTTTGTCCAAATTTTTGACCATTTTTCCATTTTTTTCATGATTTTGTCCAAGAATATTACTTTCATGGCCATTTTTTTCGCTCAATCCATTTTTTGATTCAATTTACAATTCTAAACGAAGAGATTAAGCCCAAATTTATCGAATTCGGTTGATTAATTCATGCGATATTTCTAAAACAAAATAACACATAAAACCAACTTTTTGATTTTTTTTCCCCTTTTTATTTTTTTTTCTACAAAAATTCAAATTAAGAGATAATAAAGTATCTATTAACCTATTATCAAAAAAAAATATTCAATGTGAGTGTAGTAAAAGACAAAATGTGAAAAAAAAACATTATTTTTTCTGAAAGTCTTGTTTGCTTTCAAGACTTGGTGTTTTCGTACGGCTCTCTAATGTCGTCGCCATAGCGCCTTCTACATTCTTTCCTACGCCAATAATAACGTAAGGTTCGAAAGCTTCGTAAGTCAAAAAAATTGAGCCAAAAAAATGGCCATGAAAGTAATATTCTTGGACAAAATCATGAAAAAAATGGAAAAATGCTCCAAAATTTGGACAAAAATGCCCGTAACTTTTGAACCGTTGGACCAATGTTGGAGATTTTTTTTGTAAATTGATCAAAATGAGCTCACCTTTCCAACGCTACTGGCGATTAAACCCGATCGATAGTTTTTGAGTTATGGATGTGAACGTGTAGGTAATATTTCATACGAACGTCAATTTGGGAAAAAATCTACCAACAAAAAGTAGGGGACGCGATTTTAACGATAGAGGTATGGCAAATTTTCATGGAATAACCCATAGAATACGGAAATCATAGGGAAATTGTCGAAAAATAAATCGACCCGCCCTAATATATATATATATTAGGGCGGGTCAATTTGTATGGACGAATTTTTTGGAGGTCTGGCTCAGCGAAATTCGTAAAATACATGTAATTTCAAGACTTTTTCTCCACTACAGCATATACAAATTCTGAAAAAAAGCTGTGCGGACTTTCGTAAATAGATTTTGTTCTCAATTATAAAATATGAATGTATGAATGTATGTATATGAATCTATTTACGAAAGTCCGCACAGCTTTTTTTCAGAATTTGTATATGCTGTAGTGGAGAAAAAGTCTTGAAATTACATGTATTTTACGAATTTCGCTGAGCCAAAATTTGACCCGCCCTAATATATATATATATATATATATATGTATACATTATATATATATATATATATGTATTTCCGATACGGCAACACTTTTACTAAAAACAAATAGATTAACCAATATAATATATACTCTTTCATTCAAATGTATAAACTGTTTTCTAAATTAGTTCGATGTCATATGCTGACTGTAGCTACAAATAAACATCCACAAAAAAATTAAAGCTTACTGTACAACAATAACTACTTAGCAAATTTACAACAACAACGCAAAGAGAATTACAAGATCCCAGCGGTTGCGCAGCGTTAGGGGGGATGAACCGAATTGGCGGCGTAAAATATACAGTTTCGTTAATTTTTTTTAGTTTTTTAACAGTTTTTTAAGTTTACAATATTACAAGTTTACGAAATATGTTGCAAGTACAAGCTCTCGAATTAAATATGTCGCAAATTGATAAAATGCAAATAAAATAAAATATTTGCGCTTAAACACGACCGAAATGTCAAAATTTGTAATTGTCAAAATCGTCCATTTGACACAGCAAAACAGACAAATTTATTTCAACACACACAAATTTTATTCAACTTGATATTTTCTATCCTACCACGACTGATTGACACACAGCCATAGTTGACAACTCTGAATATAAAATGCCGCAGTGGTGAAAATAAAAAGCCACTGACAAATACAACAAGTGTGAAAATTGTCAAACTTTGTTTGACGATATGTAATAAAATAAGAGCATGCATGTAATTATTTGAATGTTCAACATATGCCTTTATCACAACTTAAAGATTAGAATATTAAATCACTCAATCCATACATTATTTTTCTTGTTTGCAAACGAAGTTCCAGCAGAAAAAAGAAGAAAAAGAAGAAGATGGATCCATTTTTAAATCTCACCATGAATAGCAGCTGTTTGAGTAAAAGCAAATTTTTCAAAAATGTTGACAAATACAACAACTGAAGAAATTGCCAAACTTTAAAGGCATATATATATAAATATAAACCGAATTAATAATAAGTTTTGGTTGCAAACATCTTATTGCAACCTAACTTAAGTATTTTTATACTAACAAACAGATTGTATGCATTAATTTCAGGAGTTGCCAAGTGATTTCTTTGTGAGCTTGCGGCCGAATGACGAATTCCTTGGAAAAATACGATGATGCAAACGAATGATTTACCCTCTACCAAAATCGTTCAACGCGCCTAAAGAAGTTTTCACTTCAAAAAAATACGTTAAACACAAAAGTTTCTTATATAAATTATTCTGAAAGTTCAAATTCTGGTTGTGTTCACAGATATAATACTCTAAGCCAGGAGAGCGCAAAAGGCCTCCCATGCAGTGTGACCAACGTGGAATATTATATTCCACTTTGGCATATTTTACCTTCGGGAAGCATATTTTTTTTTTGTAAGCATATGCAGCATACAAAGTGGAATATTTTTCGTATTCCTATCTTTTTCAAAATTAACAAAAATTGCAATGAAAAAGTCTATTTGGTTACTAAATGATTATTTTTTGGCTATCGACATTTAATATTTTTTTTATCTCTGAACCACCTTGTAAAACGCAATATAAGGAATTCGTTTTTTGGTTAACTTCTTCGTTGTCAATTTTATTGCAATTCATTTAATAACTTGACGCAGCTTAAAAAGTGAAGTAAATTTGCTTATATGTTTGTTTGATTGGATTTTTATGGATTATGTTGCAGCAGTAAGTAATTTACTTAAGAAAACATTATTGCAAACAATAACTATTTCTTTTAACTATTTTAAAAAGTGGCTTCAAAGCAATAAAGTAGAAAAAAAGTTCTTGATCAAAGTTCGGAATTTGAAGAAGATTTATCAGAATTTGTGCTTTCCTTGCTTAGTTTACCATTTAGTAATTTAGCAATGCTGAGGTTGAGAGAATTTTTAGCTATATGAATCTTATTAAAACGAAAATTCGAAATAGACTGCAAGAAAAACTCTTAAATAATTTGTTGAATGTAAAAGCATGGCTTCATGTTCAAAAGAAGTTCTGCAATACCTATCAAATACCAGAGAGCTTAATAAAAAATTTAGAAATGCAAATTTTATGATAATAATACAAACAACAATTTCAGTATTTATCTCGAAGATGTGCCTGAATTTGAATTTTTTGTATTGTATATCGTTACTTAAAATTCAAAAAACTATAACAACGTCAATAATTTGTTATAGGAGATGCCAAAAACGGTTTAAAATAGCACATATAGTAGATTTTAAAGTCATAATTTCTTCATAATTTCCTTGTGTAGATATTATTTGGTATTAGTCCAAAAAACGGCTTTAAAATCTAAAATATGTCCCAATTTAAAACGTTTTTGGCTTCTCCATAAAAAGATTAAAAATGTTATTAGGGTTTTAATATTTTAGGTGAAAATATGTAATACACGTATATGTTTCTAATTTACAAATTAAGTTTTCTCTGATAAAAGTATTTGACCATTTTTAAGAGAGTATAATTCTTAAAAAGACTTTTGTAAAGTACAAATTATATATGTTTTATTTATGTCTTATTAATATAATTTATTTAATATTAACTTATGTTTTATAAATTTAAGTGCGATAGTAATCAAATAAATAAATGTTTTTAAACTTGTTTAAAACTTGCTTCTGTGTTTCTTTTATATGCATATTTAGTCTTATTTAGATATATATCTTTGAAATTTAAAGTGGAATATTTTTGTGGAATATAAAAATTGAAAGTGGAATATTTAGCATATTTTTTTTTAACAAAAAGCATATTTCTTCAAAAATCTTCTGGTCACACTGCACCCATGTGCGGAGAGCTTTCACACGCATTTGTTGACATGAGAATAAAAAGCTTTCAGTAGCTATCCAGGCATCAAGCAAGCATAATACGGTTGCTCAAGAGCAATATTAAGAAGATCACGCCTTAAGTGCGCAGAAATGGCAATCTACTGCGCAGGTCTACGTCATAAGTGAAAATACATCCAAACAAAAATATCACATAAACAACAAACGAAACTAAGCAAATGAATCTGATTGGCTAATTCGGAAACAAACGAAATACACACGAAGAAACAGTCAAACTGCTCTTAAAATAAATCGAACAACATAGCTACTTTTTTGTGAAGGGGTCAACACGGAAGTTAACACCCCAACAAGGTATAATACTTTTATCAAAGATAGTAATGAAAAATATTAAAAATTTTTCTGCACAAGCGTTGTTTTTTGATTTGAATTTATTTTTTTTTAAAAACCAAGATTTAATAAGAAAATGAGATTTTTAAATCGAATACCCCTATTAAAAATTTTTTACTTCGTTTTTTTCAGTCAGTTTGACTCTCTTTTCTCTTGCACTTCTGACGTCGCATGCACGTGCTCACAAAGAGAGTGGACATGCGCAAGGCGGAATCTTGAATATATAATTCTTGACGGTTGCTAGCTGCTTGAAATATTATTGCTTTTACATTAATTATGCACTCAAAAAAAAAAAGAAAAGAGAGATACAAAATGAACAAAGATGAAAGGTTAGAAATGCCATTTTACTGAAAAATAAAATAATTAATTTTTTTCTTTTTCTTTTTTGAAGCGTAATAAACGTAATATAAAAACATAAAGTGTCATACATGTAGTAAAGTAAATTTATATTATTTTTATTGTACGCTAAAAGACTTTCTTAGATCGTACTGTACTAATTTTTTAAGTATAATAAATACAAATACTAATTAGGGCTATAGAACTGTTAAAAGCCCAAAAATTTCAGTTCAACAACTCTGGTATAAATAAGAATTCAAAATATTTAAATGCATTTTATTTTCGGTTACAAAAATAAGAGTTTACAAAAATATAATTCCCAACAAGAAATGTTTGTTGAGTTTGATTTTCGTCTCGTTTAGATCGCGCATTAAAAAAAAATACGAAGCGGCAAGCAACCGCAAACTTTAAGCATGAAGTCTGGGCAGCTACTGAAATAGGCTTGGGTAGTTCACGAACGAACTAGTTCAATTAAACTATTCGCACTCAAGAACTATGTGAACTAGTTCGTTGATTCTCGTTCTTTTAGTTCTTTTAGTTCAATCGATTTTGCAGCGAGTCAGATCGAAATGAACTAGAAAAAAATTTTGTTTCACTCAACAATGGTTTGAGTCCGTGCGGATACAGTTTGATACTAATGAACGGTAAAAAAAAACTTTTTTGCAAAAACAAATTTTTGTGGCAAATATTGTGGAATGCCCCATATGTAGTATTTTTATGTAAATTTCTTCTATGTCCGCAGTTAATGATTGATTCGGTCATATAGTTCGTTTCATTTTATAGATCTGATCATGTAAGAGCAAACAAAACAAACTAAAAGACCTATTGAAGTAAAAAATACAACGAGCTAACATACCTAACGATCTGAAACACCAAACGAACTATAAGACCTAACGAACTAACAACATGAACGAGTGCACGAAACAAACTAAAAGAGCGAACGAACTAAATGAACTAAAAGAACTATATGAACTAACTAGTTCATTAAACTCAACTGAACTAAAAAGAGCGATCTTTTTAATGAACTAAAATGCCCAAGCCTATACTGAAAGTTTGTTGCTTTCGTTTCGTTGTTGAACTCGGTCTTTTTTCAAGTGTAAGCATTAAAAGCAAAAGCTTTGCAACACAAATATAAGAATGAATATGTATATGTATGTGCATCCCTGTTCTAAACATATATTAAGCTCTATACACACTACTTATACAACATACCATATGTACGATTCTTAATGCAGCTGCTTCATTTTGTTAGAACTATAAAACTCAAGTTGTTGAAGTGCAACTTCTTAGGCTGCAATTTGATATTCAAGCAGGTTCTGCATTTCACTTCCGAGTGAAAGTGAAATTGAATCATAGTTGAATTCGATATTTGGTGGTCTAATAAAATTACAAAACAAGCATATATGAAGGTTTTTGAGGAAATGATAAATTAATAAAAAATTTTTAAGTCTTTTCAATGATTGAATTAGTTTCAGGCCCCATTTCCAATTCAAGAACTGCACTTATTTGTTGGTGTTTTCTTGTCTCAATCGTATCTTTCTCGCTTCGAGATAATTAGCCAAACTTTTTTTTACTCTATTTTGCTCCATCAGCAAAACTTCTTCACTCTCAAAAAGTAAACTTTAGTAAGTACAACTATTTTGCTAACTTTGCCACAACTTTGTATCTCATAAATCTATTTTTATTTTGTTGCCGGTTTTGGCAACGTTCTGCTATCATGCTATCAGCAGCAGCACATCTCTTTGTTGGGTGCTTTTCTTTGTGTGCTTTACAGCAATAACGCAACTTTTGTGTAGCACAGACAACAAGTTTCAGATATTTTGTAAACTTTTTCCAAAAAGAAAAAAAAACAACGTTGGAAAAGTGTCGCATTTTATTGGCAACACTGTTTACCAAAAAACATGAGCACCAAACGACAAGTTGTAAAAATTGTTGCCAAAAGTTGCCGTTACAAATTTTTTTCTATTTTTCGTTCACATCAGAATACGAAGTAGAATTTCAGGAAAACTTAAAGCAGGAAAAATAAATTACAAGCATTTTTAAGGTGCATACACAGAATACATGACAGTATGGTAATAAAATAAATTTAAAAGTATTGAAACTAGCCGAACTTCTTATGGCGCATCTTGAAGATAGCAAAACAAATCCATACAATTTTTCATTTTGTGTGTTTTTTTGTATGTTTTGGCAAAATGCTTATGATATATTTTGATACATGGGGCATTCCACGTAAAGCGGACAAGTAAGAAATGTTGATGCTTCCGATTTTAGTTATACTTATATACGTCTTATACTTGTATAAGTCTTCGATCCAGATACAAAAAATTTTTACGGTATAACGTCTGGTTAACGAACTAGAAAATTTGACTAACCGTCAGGTATACACTGCTTTTAATTCCATTAAATCCATACAATAAAACAAATCCAGGAGTCGAATTTATACCTAATTTAATGAGCTTTTCAAATGCGTTTTTGGATTATTAAAAAAAAAAATTTTTGGAAAAAAAATTTATTTAAAATTTTGAAACTTGAATTTCACAAAGTTGGACCTTTTTAATTTTTTTATTTTTTTTATTTCGAAAATAGCTTATATAATATAGATAATCCTTGCAAAGTTTCATAATGGGCGTGGAAGTCGTTTAGGAGCTAGACCAGCTAGGAGCTAGCGTAGTGGCCGGATCGAGATTACAGAAACTTTCAATAGAGTATATTGCTTACCTAATTTTTTTTAATAATGTGATTGTATTTTGATATACTTCAAATTACAATAAACAGTATAATTACGTTTCGAAAACTTATGCGTTTATTTACAAATTTTAAAAATTTTATAATCTCACGAAACTATAACAAAATCACTCGTTACTCGTCTTACTAAAGCGGGGTACACATTAACACTCCTGAGTGACACTCAAAAATTCAACCACAAAAATTTCTGTGGTTGAGTGTTGAATGACGAAGGTACACACACGCCAACCTCCGTAAAAAGAGAGAATTAGAGCATGAGTGTCACTCATGATCGCTAATGTGCTTTACATATTTTTGTTAAGCATATCATTGGAAAGGTGATTAAACCAAAAAATGTTTATGACCAAAGTCTTAATTATGCCCTTATAAGCTATATATCGTTAGAAAAGGTGGTTTAATTATCTGTCCAATAATATGCTTAGAGAATTTTTGCTTTGAAACTATGAGCGCCAATTTCATTACCTTTAAAAACTGTTTATGTCCAAAGTCTTAATTGTACACTCAAAATTGTGCCAAAAGCTAAATTCGAATCAGAAGTTAAATTCGTACTTTGCAAAAAAAAATTTAAAAATTAAATTTCCGCTAATTTTGAAAACCTAAACCATCGACCAAGCACTTATTGAAAAAAAGTCAACCTTGGATTTTGGTCCTCTATCATTTGTATGTCCAAAAATCATTCAAATCAGAGGGTGAAACCTGGAAAAAAAAGATATACTTGCAGTCCAGGATCGTGGTAGGTTCAAAAAAAATTTCCGCTCCATTCCTGCTTTACTTACCTTTAAAAGTTACTCCATTCGGAGAACTTCGGGATTCCTGTCTGTCCGAAGCCCGGAAGTGAAAAAATTAGGATGGTTGTAGGTAATGGATAGATTAACTTTCAGCTTATACTATGTTAAATCAAAAAATATCCAAACTTTCGCTTAATAGTCCATAGTTCTAATTTACTAAAAATTTTAGGTCGGTCCCATTTTCAACCATTAAATATAGATGGCGATCAAGTTAACCACTGGTACTATAAACTTCGAATGCTATACCGTAGGTGGTAGGGTCGTATCCGGTATTGAATCTCGGAAAAATAGGTCGATGATCACGTCTGAATTTGAGGAAGTGACTAACAGGAGATTGCTTGATGTGAAACAGTTATATTAATTAGCATGGCACTGAAACTCTTAGGGCCACTTTTTAGCACGAGTTTTAACTTAAGTCAGATTAAACCGAGCTTAACTCATCAAAATTGGACGTTTAAACTCGGTTTAATTAGATATTTTAGCACTCTTTGAAGTTAAATTGACGTAAATGATCATATAATGTGGTTCTTTTTTGCCTTAACCAAGTTTCAACGTCAAATTTTGGTGAGTTAAACTCAGTTTAATTTGACTAGAGTACTAAAAAATTGGCCCTTACAGTTACATATATCTACACGGTTAAAAATCTTGGAATAAATTTTAGTCCAGCTAAAATACTACTACATATTTTAAACCTTGAGGTTTAAATTTTCACAATTACTAACCCATAGTCAAAACTTTTCTGTACTAAAATTTAAACCAAAGTAATATTGCAATGCTGAAACTCAATGCTTAGGCTATTAGGTTCATATGCTTGTTTATTCCTTTTGTTTCGTATAGCGCAATAGCTCAGTGGTTAGCGTAGTGAGCTTACAAACTGGATATCCCTGGTTCGAATCTCATTGTTTATTTTTTTTTTATATTTCAATCCAAGCTTGTACTAAATTTTAAGCCAATGCTGTATTAAAACCAATTTTTAGTATTTTGCAAATACTAGATTTGAAACAAAAGCTGGTGTGGTCACATATAAAGTACAAAAAAGTTTCAGTTTTATTTCAAGATTTTTAGCCGTGTACTAGTGCAGTCAATTTCTTGAATCTTGACCTTGTCAAAAAGGGTACATTGAATTATGCCTACACGTTAAAGCTTATATAAACTTACCTTTAAGAGTCCAAATGCTAATATTAAAAAACCTGCGTTTTTTATTTTTAATAAAGTGTAATACACAAGTCATAACTAAAAAATTCAAAATTGTTACCGCGAATAATAAAATTCAAAGAGTATCTACGTATAGCTCACATGTAACACATTTTTAAAATAAAATATTATTAATTAAAGCAAGTTGAACAAGAATAATAATTGAAAAAGAAAATATTTTTTAGATTTAATCATCCGAAAGCAAGGAAATGTGCTCCAACGGTTCCTTTTTTATGTTGATGGAGCCAAAGTAGTCAGATGCTATGGTGGCAGCGGTGTCTGTGTGCCTAGCTTTTGGTTGAAAACCTGTCTTGGTGCAGTTATCGTCTGGATGTTTTTGCATTGCTGTCTGTTGCTGCCCTTCCGCTGTTTTGTCTTTGGACTTTCCGATACGAAGTCGTGGTGAGGTCATGGCTATAGTAGAATTGTTAATGGTGACCGTGCTTACAATCGGTGGTGGTGAAACAGCCAAAGAAGTTGAAGAAGAACTGTTTGGGAAAATGGAATTGAAACCCGATAAGGAATATGCTCGATTGCTGTGCATGCCAATGGCTGGTGAAATAGTTGGCGTTGCTGCAGGTTTAACTGGCAACTGATGATTCAGGAACTGGGCGATGGGCGTGGTTTTTGTGGTCAGAGTCTGTGTGACAGTTGTGGTTGGTAATTGGGGCAGTTTACAGGGTGGTGTTGCGGTAGCAGTAGTGCGCACATAACGCACGTTTGGTGCATTCGGGTTTTTGTTAAAACCAGCTTTAGTCTCCTGAGATGGTGTATTGCAACTGGTGGTTATAATTTTGGTTGGTGTGATTTTATCCATGGATGCCATATTTCCGGCACCACAAATCGAATAGCGACGCAGTATTTGGCGAGGAACACAGGTGCCCGAGGGACGCACCGTACTGCGTATGGTCATCATGCGACGCAAATTTGGTGTTGTGCTGTTGGTGCCAGCAGCGCTACCGTAAACCGTGTCTCCAGAAATGGGTATTGGGCGATAAACACTATCTTGCGAGCCCAAGGTGGCGGTGGAGTTTGTCGAAGCGGTGCCAGCTGTGCCTGCAGAGCCATTGGACCCCTGGGTAGGCGGTATTATAAAAACGCCACTGGAGGAAATCGGGGTGGTATTGACGACAGAGCCGCCACCTTTGTTAAAAATACGATAAATGCGCTTTTTTTCACCTTCCTGTGAATTGACCATGCCACTCACTTTGACGACCTTTCGCATCAAATGCCGTTGAGTTGCTTCATCAAAGGCGTGCTCCTTTTCGCCCAGATACGTGCGGTAAATGACTTTTGAGGCAGAAGTGGGGGGTGCATCAGTTTGCGTTGCTGCCACTTCAGTTGACATTTTAGCTACTTCAGTTGTTACGGGAGTTGTTTTATCGGAGTTAGCTGCCACTTCTTCGTAATCCTGTCCCTTTTCCTGAGGCTTTACAAATTCCGGCGTTAGCTTGGCAGCCTGCACTAAGGCCACCAACTCGCGTATCAAACACATTTCCGCGCCAGTTGTTGAGCTGACACCCGGAAAAGGTGGCACCGGGAATGCCGATGCACTGGGAACTTCATCGGAATTTGGAAAATTCGATGAATCGTCGAAGACCTCAATCAGTGACTTGTAAATCTTTTGCTTGAAGTGAACCTTTTGACGCGCATTCATAGCGGCCATTTGAGGACGTAACATGTTGAGGAATTCATCGTCACAAGCGGATCGCTGAATTTCCTTGTCACACTGCACACCTCGATCAATTTTGATCATTGAAGCGGGAAGCAGAAAAGGCTCACAGGGCATGTTGCCGTCAGCAACAAATGTCTTTGATGCAGGTGTCGATGCCCATTGAATTAGTACCGGTTGCTCCGCTACTGGACTAGGTTCCATTTGAGTCTCCACAATGTCACTAGGAATGAAGGCATGATTTGTCAACATTTGTTCCACCTTAGGAACAGATTTATGTTGAGTTACTTCTAACTGTTCTTTAGATTTTTCCAGCTGCTGTTGTATCGGAATTTCTTCCTGTTCCTTTGCAATCTGTTGCACTTTCGGCGATGTCGTCTTCATGAATTTTGTTGTCTCTACTCTCGGCTTGAGTGTTGCTCTGCGCGCCCACAGACCGCGTCGTGTACGTTTGTTTTCGACTGCCCTATTAGGTGAAGGATCACGCAGCTGGTTCACAATTGATTTATCCATGTTACGTTTGCAGGCACGGCTAAAACGAAATTCGCGCCTATCTGAATCCACTGTAGCCTCTTTCGGTTCAGTTTTATCTTTTTCCTTTAAAACCTTTTCCGGCTTCTCGACAATTTTGACACCATCATCATCAGCCTTATCATCATCATCGCCATCATTCATTTCCTTGTTTTTTTTCTTTATTATAAATTTGCCAGCATCTCCCACCTGTTTCTTGATGAAAAATGTGTCTGATTTCTTTTTATCACTTGCTGCAGATGTTTGCTCCGTTTCTTCGACCATTTCAATGGCACTCGTTGTTCGTTCCGCATCAAGTGTGCCACTTTCTTTCACTGGACTCTTGCATGCCGATTTTTGTGGCGTTGCCGTCTTATCTGTTTCTAATACCTCCATCTCATCATCAGAGCCTGACCAATTTTTTCTTGTCAAATGCGGTTTAAAGAATTCCAGCTCATCATGCAAATAATATTTCTTTGTTATATTTGGCAGGCGCATTTTTGTTCTCCAAAGCGAGCGCATGAATGCGAAGCGTATTTTTTGCCAACGCGTTCTGCAAGATGTTGCTGTGGAGAAAAAAAATTATATTTATAGCAGAAAAAGAGCTTATTTTTGATCTCTTTTAAGCATATGTAAAATAAATTTTGGGATAATAATAATGACGTGTTGCCGCATTAAAGGATTTTCTTATAAATTACGGGTTATACTTAGGCTTTCCATACGTTAGGATCTAATCCGGATTGTCCGGATTTTTCAACCCTGTGCGGACTTTGGCCGTATTTGGAATTTTTTCCGGACTTGGGCCCAACAAATTAAAAAATAATAATATTTCTTTCGCAGAAAAAAATTCTAGCGTGATTTATTTATTCTTGAATTGTTGTTACGTTTTTAAATTTACCTCAAGTATATTATCTTTTAAAATACTTCTTTAGTATTAAATATATCGGTAAATACAAATCGAATACATACTAACTAGAGCCCTGCGTAGGTGTGTACTGAAAGCCGGCTTCAAAACATTTGTTCATTTCACACTACACTGCACTTTCTTGCGTGCTGCAAAGAAATCATGTGTGTGATTGGCGCATGTCACACTAAGCGGACACGGACAAATTTGTTGTTGTTCTCACGGGTAAAAGAAAAAACTGGAAATTGAGAGAGCTTCTTTTACCCGTAAAAACAAGAACAAATTTGTCCGTGTCCGCTAAGTGTTAACTTAACAAAAATTCTGACTTCAGATTCGAAATCAGGGACCTAAAAATATATGTTATTAGGTGGCAACCCTATTATAAAAAACTTACATAATTTTTTAATTCTGACAACGGATTCAGATTCAGCAACCCATTTTTACCTAGTCAATCTTATCTAGAAAATCTTGAAGTTGTTGTTAAAAAAATTGGAACGGAATTATTAAAATGGTCCAAATGATCTATTGCCATATATTGCTTTTTATTCTCATACTACCCTTAATGATTAAATTTTATTGCTTGTGGTGTTGCCATGTCTGTCAAATTCAGCTGTGTGGCGAATGGAAACAAAAGAAAAGAAATAAAAAGTTTTGCTTCGTTTTGACATTTCGGGCAGTATGCTCTCATCTAGTGCGTATACCTGTATTCTTCTACCATGGTGTTGAACAAAAACACGTCGTGCATGGATTGCCGAAAGAGAAAGTGTGTATTTCTTGTTGTTGTAGGCCAAGGCATATTAACCAGGTAGACTCGATCAAGGCTCATTTATAAGGTTGTGGCACTTAAGAGCGAGCTCGGTCGAACTGTCAGAATGGATGAAAAGAAATGAAGAAAACGAATGCTTAGAACAAAGAAAAGCACAGTGACAGTTCGAGCAAAGGCGGAAAAAGAGTGCATTTCTATCAAGTGCCACAACCTTAACCAAAAATTATTGAGGGTTTGAAAATTGACGAAAAAGTTTTGAAAATTGCCGGAAAGCTTAGGGTTTTGTCTTTATTACTATATGAAATCGTTCGTGGGGGTACGTTAAGATCTCAGAAACGGTAACACCTAAGTGCATCAAATTTACAACATTTGTTGTGAAGGCTAATATCTCGAATAATAAAAAACTGGTCAAACTATAATAACGCCCACTTTTAAGAAATCATTACAATTCCTGAGTTGTTATCGAGTTATCGACTTTTTAAATTTTTCTTTTTATAAGATCCTTTAAGAAAACTGGCTATATTTTTCCTTATATATAACCGATATTGATGGTTATGCTTTATTGGTGCTATTTAGAGCTAATATAAGTTTTCAGAAAAATTTCAAATTAACCAAATCATTAGACTTTTTCACATTTTATAGCTGTTTGTATGTAAAAGTAAAATATTTTACCTGAATTAAATTGCGAACTTTAGATCAAGTAAGTTTTTAAGAAGGCAACAACAACAACTGGCTAGACAGTTTCCGAAACAGACTGTCTAGTCAGCTAAGTGATTGACTCTATACAGAGTATTTGTTGTTGTTGTTGTTGTTGCCTTCTTAAAAACTTACTTGATCTAAAGCGCACAATTTAATTCATATAATAAATTAATAGATCATAAAACTTACATAAAACCGGTATTTTCTTAAAAACTGCCGTTATTACTACGAATTATGGAGAGTAAATATTGTAGTCTGAAAATACATCTTTCATTTGGTGTATAAAATATATGATTTATTTATTCTCGGTTGAAATAATTTCATAATTGCAGAAATATTTAAGATTTAACTCGTACAAAAATAAGACAAGAAGAATCATGATTTCCCAATTTACGGAATGCTTATTTTAAAACATGTTAATTATTTTTTCATACCATATTTGGTGAATTTATACTATAAAAACACCTTTGAAATTTGTTTATTTTTATCTATAATTTTGGGATACTTTGTCTAATATCTTGTGATATATAAAAAAAAATATACATTTACATAACAACTTTACAGGAAAGGTTTAATTACAGGAAGTGTGCGGAAAAATTCGCTCGCAATTGATTAAAATACCATCTTATCGTTCGTTTTTTGCTGTGTGTGAGAATTTTTCAAACGAAAAATTTAAAAGCAGACGAACGTTCGCAATCGAAAAAGGAACGCTCTGCTTGCGTCGTTTTTTTTATCACTGATAAATTTGTAAGCTTTGTATTTTTTCGAACGAATTTTTCACACAACAACAAAAAGCAACAAACGTTCGTTTGGAATTGTTCATTCAAAATGAGCGTTTGAAGAAAAAATTCACAAACGTTCGTTTGTACGTAGAGTTATTAGACAAAATATAAGTTTGTTGTATTTTTGTACACTTGCTGACATGAGAAGATGAAACCAAAATACAGATGTGGACTGCACATATGCATATGAGGAAAAATAATGTTTTAATAAGGTAAATAAACTTGATATGCCCAATCAAATGAAAAAAGATGGTTTGTATGATTACTTCTTGATGATCTTTATGATGAAGCATCGTCAAAATTATGTTGGTGCACACTCTCGTAATGCCTTTTGATATTCTCTAGTACACATTCCATGAGAGGTTTTTCGCATAAGAGACATTTGGAAATGTTACTAATTTTGTCATAGATGACCAGAGATTTTTTGTCTATTTTTGATACTCTACCCATCACTGAAAATCAGGAAGTGAAGAACGTTTTAATACGTATGTTTTCAATAACACTGGTCTGCAAAAGTATAAAGGCACTATTACGATAACTGGGGCGCCGCGATTAGAAAGTGTCGTTCTTTTCATAACAAAAAAAAAAATGTTTGTTCGAACAAAAAATCGATACCTCAACTAGTTATCTATGTTTAACATTTTGTTGCTTGGTACAAGATCTGTTCAATAAAATATCTATATCGTTGCCATTATCTCATAGATTTAAAAGATTGATCTATTGATTGAAATCGATATTGATTAATTGAAAGATTAAATGATAATCAAATTAAAAAATTGATAACTCGAAAACAAATCGATGCATCGATTGTTCTTTCGGCCATTCCTATTTTTATTAAAAGTACTTCATGAATCCATTGTCAAATCACGGCGCACCAGTTACCATATGCTCCCCAGTATAACTGATAAATTGGCAGTTTCGCGATCGGCACTTCATCATATAAAGGTTTCTTTCTTTCTTTGGATCATTTTCTTATCTTTGGATCTTAATCATTTCTTTGGAAACTTTCTTATTCAGCCCTATCATGAATAATTTTTTGCCCGGAATCAAAAAAGGGTGTTTTAATTTTTAATATAGCAGAAAAAGACATCAAATTTTTTTACACTCATGAATATTGACGTTTGCTGAACAAATTTGCATTATAAATTTCCAAAATGTTCTTCAGATTTACCTTTGAGACTCCCTTTTTTGATTTCGGATGAAAAATTATTCATGATAGGTCTGAATACAAACGCGTCCGGAGGAATTCAGTCAATAAGATAGCTTTATATGATGAAAGTACCGATCGCGAATCTTCCAATTTATCAGTTATACTGGGGAGATTAAGGGCGACAAATTATTCATGATAGGGGCAGTATCACAAGATGAAATTACCACCAAAATTGCATTTTTCTCGCATTTAATTCTCAAGATTACCACACTCCCAAAATACTTCAAATTACCACTAAATATCTCAAAATTAACACAAACATACAAACCACCACAAACAAGTGCATTCAGTCATTTGAATAATTCAATTAACGCAACGTTCCCTTTATTCGTATTTTTACCATGTAATTGAAGTAATTTGAGGGGTTATTTGAGTTATTTTGAGATGTTGTGGTATTTTGTAGTAATTTGAGGTATTTTGTGGTGTTTTGAGGTATTTTTTTACCCACGCGAGAGATTTTTCTAACAAAATAACATGAGAATTACCACATCCCACAATCGTTGAAAAATACTACAAGTGCTATTTATCATGCTTTTCTGGTAATCCAAAACTACAAATAATAAACATAATCCAAAATTACAAATTTTTCCGTTCAAAAAGAGGACATAGTCCCAAAAATTGTATTTAGTATTATGACCGCTTCGTAAGCAGTTTTTCATATAAGTATTCAATCGCCATATAAGCTAAATGGAAGAGTCTTTTGTTATTGTGTCATAACTTTGTTTTTGGTCATGTTAAAAGCTCTAGATTTTGTGTGTTTATATGTAGTGCTATATGCGTAGAACACTGCTACATCAATAACTTAGATCTGTCGTAAGTCGAATTAAGCTATTATTGCTTATCGACACAGATAAAATGACAAAATTATTAGCCCTTGTACGGAATGGTGATAACATCTACAAGGTCAAATCAATTTTTTTTTTTTTTGAGTTTTTAATGATAAAATAATTTGCCCTTGTACGGAAAAATGTTAATTCAACAGCAACACAAACAGCGCTTGATGCTACGCATTAGCAAAAATTTTTTCGCGATAATGCAACAATAAAAACGTATTCAAGCAACAATACATACATACCAAACTCGATGACGCATACATAACTGAAAAGAATCCTCGCTAGACGATGTGGATGCTGATAGTCGGAACATAACTTTTTTTAGGAAACGAACGTTCCTGAATTTTTCTTTGAACGATTAATTTTTATGAAAAATTAAAAACGAACGTTCGTTGCTTATTATTTTTTTGTTAAAAATTCGATCGAATAAATTTGAAACTGACAAATTTTTCAGAGATAAAAAATGTGACGCCAGCAGAGAGTTCCCCATTCGTTCGTGATAATTTGAGAAAACAATTTTATATGAGGAGAACGATAATTGAGAACAATCGTATTTAAAACGTTCTCCGCACCCTGATTACAGGCTTTTCGAGTAAGATATATTTTTTGCATGTTAATAACGGGACTTTAGGAGAAAATAACGGGTTTGTCAGTAATCAAAAGTAAATATCATATGAAATCTCTATTTAAATGATAAAATGCATTTTCAAATCTTGGCGCCTCGGTAATCGGAATCGTGCCTATTGATTTCTTGCAACTACATATATGATACAGAATAGTAGTGTAGAAGTATGCATAATTCACAAAGAATGCAATTCACAAAGAATTTCGGAATTTTCAACTATTTTTTTTTTGTTCATTATTCATTTTTTATTCCTTATTCATTCGTTATTAATTTTTAATTCATTATTTATTTGTTATTCATTTGTTATTCATTTGTTATTTATTATTCATTATTTATTCATTATTCCTTTGTTATTCATTATTAATTTTTTATTCCTTTTTTATCCATTATTCATTTTTTATTCATTATTCATTTGTTATTCATTATTCATTTGTTATTCATTATTCATTTTTTATTCTACTCCGAAACTTCTTGTGTATTATCCGAATATTTCAATTCAATACTTCACTTTATAAATGTTAAAAAATTAAAGGTTTTTTTTTCTAAATGACCTTGTTATTTGTTATGTTGATTTTATACGATTTAAGATCGTTTACGATTTAAATAAATTCATTTCAATTATTTATTTTCGTTATTCAGAATAATAAATCAATTTTTTTTATTCACTTATGTTATTCACAAAGTTTGTGATTGCAAAATTGATTTTAAATAAAATTTTTCATTTACATTCATTTTTAAAAGAAATTATTAATTATTCATTTCAATTATTAATTTTCGTTATTCAGAATAATAAATCAATTTTTTTTTTTCATTTATGTTATTCACACAGAATTTCAGAGTTTTCAATTATTCTTTTTTTTTTTGTTCATTATTCATTTTGTTTTCGTTATTAATTTGTAATTCATTATTTATTCGTTATTAATTTTTTATTCATTATTCATTATTTATTCATTATTTATTTGTTATTCATTATTAATTTTTTATTTATTATTCATTTTTATTCATTATTCATTTGTTATTCATTATTCATTTGTTGTTCATTATTCGTTTTTTATTCTACTCCGAAACTTCTTGTGTATTATCTAAATATTTCAATTCAATACTTCATTTTAAAAATGTTAAAAAATTAAAGTTTCTTTTTTCTAAATGACCTTATTATTTATTGTGTTGGTTTTATACGATTTAAATACAAGTTCTAAATGTTTGATAGTTTAAATCATATCTGATTTTAAAAACAAAGTCTAGTTTGATAGTTTAAAATCGTTTATTAAGCTTTAGGTCAAAGTTAGAACAATTAATTGCTCTAACGAATCTTTCTAAAGAAACAACAACAGCAACGTTTTTTCAATATGAAAAGGAAAAAATCACTAGCTGATTTTATTGCAATTTCACAGATTTTAAGTGTCAATTTCTCAGTTTTTCTCCCATTTCATATTTTCACATTTGTTGTTGTATTTTTACTTTTCTTTAGTCTTTCTATCAAACATTTAGAATTTGTATTTAAATCATATAAAATCAACATAATGTTAACAAATTTTAAAATTAGCGAAATTCTTAGAATTTTGATTCTTAATTCAAACTTCCGGTTTCGAAATGAAAAATTTTCCGAATTTGATCTCGGAATTCGAAAAAAAAATCAATTTTCTACATAAATGCATAAACAAACATTTTTGTTGATTTTTTACCTAAATAAAGTTTTTTTTTTAAAATCGTTTTTTTTTCAACAACTCTAATCTTTAGAAGCTTATAACCCAGCAACCAAGGCTTAAAAAAAAGTCAATGGGGTTTTACTGGGAGACCATACCATCATGCCAAAATTTAAAAAAAAATCCGACATCAATCATATTTTTTTGGTCCGCTACACGTAGAATGCGCAATATTAGAAATAAGATAGAAGTATACATAACTAAAAACATATTTTTTCTAAAATAAATTTCTTCTTGTTATAATGCACATTTATGCAGATTTTCTCTGTTTATACAAATAATATTTGTACAACATTTTATACATAATAAAATCAAGAGTTACACCGGGTATCAGGATTGCCAACCCACTTTATGGTTTTACCGCAGTGGTTCTCAAAATTTTCCGATTTTCATAAAATTTCCCTCAAAAAAAAATTTTCATGAATTTACTTATAGACTTTTTTAATTGAATATAACATCAAATAATGTAAGGATTACGTAAGTTTTATTAAAACAATTAATTTTCATAAAAAAATAGCACACTATAAAATTAAAAAAAAAAACTTTACAAAAGGAAAATGTTTTGTAAACGACTTTCAACTTTAAAGCTACAATAGGGGTATTCACTTCAATGCTGAAATTTCCGACGAGTTACAGTGAGATACCGTTTGTAATGTCTTGTTTTTCACATGCATCTGTTAAGCTCAAAATCGAAATTGCTTAATTTTGTTGGTGGACTTGTTACCAAAACAAAGAATTTTATTAAAAAACTTGTGCTTTCTGTATTTTAATAGAAAAATAATGCCAAAAAAGTAGCAAAACTAAATTATATAAGTCGGCTCCAATAAAATAAACTATAATTTTTGGTCTTGCCCGCATACATTGTATCAGCTTTTAGGAGGGATATGACAGAATGCTCTTCTTCTTATCGAAATTATCATATTCACAACAACTTATACTCATTAAACAGATTTGCTCATGGTTACTAAACACATCTTTTCTTCGCAAATTTCCGACGATTATTTTTTATCAACTCAATAGGGCCCCTCAAACGATATTTCATGTCCATCCGACCTGTCAAGTCATCACAGTAGATCGTTCGTGTGCAAAAAATCAAGGTGAATGGGCATGTCCGATGGAAGACAAAAGTTTTTGACTTTTTGCTAAGTATTTGTTGAAAGCACATCTCGCGGCAAATTTTTTTATCTTTACCCTAAAATTGTGATGGCTCGGAATATTTAAAGCAAAAAAAAAAATAAATGTTTCAAAACAATTAATATTAATATTTTTAATTAATGTTAACACTTCGGCAGCTAAAAAATAATGAAGTCCATCCGACGTCTATCCGACATGTGCGATGTGTGTAAGAGCAACGAAAAAGTCCCTTTACTTTATCGTACGTCCGACATGAAGTATCGTTTGAGAGCCCCTATAAGGTGATTAAATTTAAGCAAACTTCGGAAAACCAAAACAACAATAATTGCACTGAAGTTTTCGCAAATTTCAGCAATTCGAAAATTTTAGCAGTGAAGTGAATACCCTTAATATGTCGATTCAAAAGGATGTTAAGGATGGTTTTAGGCAAACAATTTTTTTCAAAATTTAATTTTATACATTTGATTATTGTACAACTATTTACAAATATGTCAAAAAAATTTATAAATCAATCCCGCTTATAATAAAGATTCTCTAGCACTTAAGACCCAGTGCGCCAGAGTACTTTTAACTGAGCAGAGAAACTTTAAACGCGTGTTTCTCGAAACATTCTTTTTCAAAACAGGCCGCACTACTGCAAACAAACTAATTGACCGATTTTATTTTTTTTTTAAAAATCTATTCGTATTGTAATTCTACACATTTTTTACCAAAATAAGCGTCTTTGGAAAATTTTTCTAACTTTTATACGCAAAAATATGGTAAAAAATAACGTAAATTTTTCAACTTTTTTCCACGCTTCATAATTTACTTTATTTTGAATGTTTTTATTCCATTTTGGTAAAAGATGTGCAATCAGGGTCTGTTTTTGAATTCATCTTTTTTTTCAGACGATCTGGATCTATGTTGTGTCTTGAGTTTTACCTATTTTTCAGCACACTAACTACAGCGCAATCTTTATATCTAAACAATATATTTAAAAAAAAAAATTTTACTTATACTGCTGATGTTAAATTAACATGCAAATTAAATTTTTTGCATATATAATATTCTTTTCTACATAGTTTCTTCTAAAATATGCCTTAATTTTAACCGCTTTTGCCTAAAACTTCTCTTAAGTCAACTCTGCATATTTATGATGTTATTGCCAATGAAATCGAAGTGTCAAATTTATTTTCAATTGCTTTTCAATACCTTTCAAGGTTATAAAAGAAAAAGCATCAAAAATGAATCATTAAAATATTAATTTTGCAACAAGTATTTTTGCTAATGTTAACTGAATTTACCTGATGTTTTCAAGAAGACTATTGTTTTAGAAAATTTAATATAAAATCAAATTCCCCGCAAATATTAGATAAAATGTTAAATTCCCGCAAAAATCAATAAAAATTAGATGAATTATAAGATTCTCCGCATATTTCAGCCCATTCCCCGACTGACATGAAATTCCTCGCAAATCGGGGAATTCCCTACCAATTGGCATGCCTGCTGGGTATATCAGCTAGTGAGATAGTAAGATATGTTTAATTGAGTTATTTAAGTAGTTTGTAAGAGTTTGTACTCGATTTAACGAAATGAGTAAGTAAATAAACAAATGTGTTAAATTATTTACGTATATCGGTGGTTTTATATTTGTAATAATAAATAACATGCTAAGATTATGGAATTAGCATGTGAAGTGCACACATACCTTTTAACATCTTTTTAAAATTATTTCTTTGAACAAACACAATTATCATAAAAAGTTTTAACGTGAACAATTTTTTAAATGCAACTCTCGGTGAACAGCCCTAAACTAAAACACTTGCTCACTTCTCTCACGCGCTGAACGTACTTTATGGTTAGCATTTTGTTTTTGTTTTATCTTCACAACGAAACGAAACGTCAAAGAACAACGTAGGCAACGAAAGTAAACTCAACATCAAGTTGTTTTTTTTATCGTTCTATTATGCTTATTTGGCCTACTTGGTTGGAATCTTTTTTTTAATATTAATAATGTTCTGTTTGTGTCCCCACTGTTTGCCACTTACCAGTGTCGCCAACGGCTGCGGCAACAGCCGTCCATGCATCGCAGACGTCCTTGTATTCACACTGATATTTACGATCATAGATTGGGGGTTGAGCTTCAACTGCACGGCAAAGCTTAACATTGTCTTCATAGATTTTGATATCTACTTGTTTCTTTCCGACTAGAATTGTCTTCATTGTTGTGGTTTTTATTTAATACAGGTAGCCGCAATGAAGAAGCAATTAATAAAACTATCACACCGAATCACTATGATGGCGAAGCAGCACACAACACATCAATTCCTTTAGCAAAACTAATTTTGACATTCGGTAATTTTATAGCACAGATGACAGTTGGTATGAGTGCAATATTTTTGACAGTTGCTGATGGTAATGCCGTAAAATGCTTGCTCTCAAACATGCGATGTTTTTCCAATGTAGCTGTTGTTGTTGTTGTTTGTATATAGTTTAGCTTCTTCAAGTTGGCTCTCTTGTTGGTTTGAAGAAGCAGGCATGTTGTTTACAGTGTTGAAATGTTTATGTTGTTGCTTCTTTATGTGTTTATGATATCATTGGCAGCATTAATTTTTTTTTAAATGCATCAAAGCGCGCCATATTGTTTGTGCATGCATACTAGAATAATTGATGTGGATGATTTGTTAGTGCATAAGTTATGGCTGAACTTTTAAATTTATTAAAATGGTGCAAGTTTTAAATAATGAAAAAATGATTTTATAGTCAAAGCAGGGCAGTAGCCATCACTTACCCATGGGGACGTTTTGATGCACTTTTTTTTATTTAAATGGAAAAAGTTTCATTTGTGTACCCCTCTAAAAATTAACCTTGGATTTTTTATAACGATTCCCAAAATATTTTGGCTGTAGCGATAGCCGCCAGTGAGCAAAAACATTTTGCAAAAACCTTCAAAAAGCATGTTTTTCGTAAATATATTGGCTGATAGAAAGGCCGCCGGAAAAGGCTTTTCCAATCTGCATTTACAAATTTTTAAGTTTTGCAATAGCATTTAAGATAATGCCCTTTTTCGTGTCTTTTTTTAATTTTTTTTTTCATCTACTTTTGCTAAAATAACTTCACTATTTCTGATGCGATCCTCACTTTTAAGATATAGTTGGAAAGGTTCTGAGTGCTTGCATTCATGGCCAAAATTTCTAAAATATATACATATTAAAGCTAAAATATTAATTATAAAATAAACACATCTAAACAAATTTTGTCAGAAATTAAAAAAAAATGAGTATTAAGTTATTCGAATTTTTAAAATTTTTGTATGGAAATAAAATAAAAAATAACAAAAATTAAGTCTTCTTTTTTTTACAAATTCTACCAACACGTCCTGCTCTGTGACTGTGCAATCACTTTGGGATGCACATCCGTTCAAACGGATCTCACGCATTGAATTACGGTAGTATGTATTACGAAATTTAAGGAATGAGAAAGATATCTCATTTATATCAAATTAATAAAATTTTAAAGACACAAAAACTTTAACATAAGCTTCATAAATCTTAAAACCTAAAAATTTACAAAATTACTTAAACGGTTGACTTAAAATTTTGATCGGGTTGGAATTCTGAAAAATGTGAATAAACTTTTTATAACTCATGAGTAACTTCAAACATTCCTCAAAAATTAAACCAGATTTAGATCTGCATCAAAAGGTCGCTATCGTTAGAGGAAAATAGCCACCTGGTTTTTATTCAAAGCATCAAAAACGGGCTTAAAATCGCTAGAAAATAACTTATGCTATGTTTCCATCTGCGCGAAATCTTGAGATTTTGTGAGATTTCGTAAAATCCATATTGAAATCAACAGAGTTCTCTATACAAGTTTAAGATTTTAAAAACTTCAAAACAATAAAATCTCATAAAATGCAATGCAGTATCCCTGAAAAATTATATCAGTATTCAGCACTATTCAGCTTATGTCAAATTTTTCATATTTTTCATATTGAACAATTGACAATGACAACTAATTAATTATTTAAAAAAAAAAAAACAATAACAATAATAAAAAAGAAAAATTCAAAACAAAGGAAATATGAAAATCAAAAAGCTTGGACCTTCAGTGAGGAGCAATTTTGTAGAAAAAATTTAAGAGCTCCAGAAATGGCAGAAGAAATGCAACAACGAAATTGCTCCTTCACGATTTCCTCATTGTTAAATTTATCAAATGAAGTCTTAATTGTCAAATGAAATCTAGCTCTCATAACATGCCATATGTGGACCCTGTTCTCACTCGCCTTAAAGAGGCTGTTCAGACTTGCCTCAAAAGAGGCGACTCACTGGCCTCATTTTGGCATAAGCTAGCTATCAGGTGTTCACACACAAATTATTGCCCCACTTTGAGGCAGCCCTTATTTCGACGTTTATTGTTTTTTTCCTGTTGTTTCTTTTGAAATATTAAACGCAGAAATGTTCATAATTGAAACAATATTAATTTGCGAACAACTATGAATAAACAAAATTAATTCGCGCCAGTACTGCGCCTGAAAAGCCTCAAAAAGAGGAAAATAAATCAACAGAACAAACTTCACTCTGACGTACGTCAAAATGAGTCGCAAAATTTTTAAAATTTTTAAAATTTTCGCCTCACGTAACATGTCACCTTCCCGCTTCCCGCTTTGCCTGTAGATGTCAAAATGAGGCAAGTGAGTCGCCTCATTTGAGGCAAGTCTGAACAGCCTCAAAAAAGGCAGAGTAATGGCGTTATTTTGACACTATGCATCTATCAGGTGTTCCTACTACCGACTTTTTTAAGACCGCCTTTTTTTGAATTCTAAGAACAGTCAATAAAATATGTTGTTAAATTTCGGAAAATTCGTTACTTTGTAAGTCTTAAATTAAACAGCAACGCAAAAAATTAGAAATGAGTAAAAGTGAAAACCCAACCAATGCAAAACAAAATTTATTTGCGCTAAGACATAAGAGAACCAAGAGGAAAATGACAAACAAGGAAACTTCAAAGTAACAGACGTCAAAATAAATCGCAAAATTTTTAACATGGAAGCACTTTTAAATCACTTTTTCAAAATCGCAAGATTTTGAGTAGATGGAAACATAGTATTAAACAATTTCTGACCTAAATCTTTTTAAAAAACAATGGAGTATTTAATTTTGTTTTTTTCTTTCGACAGACAATTACAGGTGTGTTAAAAAATAGGTGTGTTAAATAATAGTTATTTTAAGATCAAACTCGATTTTTTACTTCATTTTTATGTTCTATTTTTGTTCAAAAATTCCTTAAAATCATAGAAAAATGTGCGAGGTAGTAACATTACATCATCGTTATGAAAGTTTAACGATTTCTAAAAGATTTTATACTTGTCATTAATTTTTTTTTTTTTTTGGGTTTCACTCATTAATTTACGTCTTAAAAACAAACAAATGATTTTTATTTTTCTTTCGTTCAATGGAAATCTTTTAAATTTTTACAAAGTACTTGTTTTACTCACCTTTATTTTTGGTAATGATCCATTCATATGTTGTGAGAGCGTTTGGGCTTTGTTTCAATTCAATTTAACTCATACGCCTCGCTGATAAAAAGTATTAAATGTGATAGTTTTTTAATGTGGATTTAAATTAGATGGAACCCAGTCCAGGCTTTTACTGCCACTTGATTAATAAACCAAAATTTAAATAAATTCGCAGAATGAAAATACTGAATCATCGAATATTTTTCATTAATTAAGCTAAAATATAAAAAGGGAAACAGTTCAGAGTTGAAAAAAAATTTGCGTAAATAAAACTTAAAATTAAATGAAATAAAATTTATTTAAAATTTTGATTTATTTATCAAGTGGCAACAATAAGCACCATTTGATGAAATATTGATGCAAAAAGTGCTAAAAATGTTGAAATAAATTGGCGCTTAAATCGGAATAAGTGTGCAAAATTATTCATTGTCTCAATCATTTATGGCATTTGAACGAATCTAATATTGCATTAGCATTTTTTGATAGCATTCGTTTATTATCAACTTATGTTTGCTCTGTGTAAAGCGATCAGAAAATATTTTAAGTACTTGGCAGCACTCTTGATTCTGTGGAAAATCAAATGTTATTTCAGCACAATTTTACTACTTTAGCACACTTACCCGAAAATTTATTTTTCCTCATTTTTATTAAATGTATTTGGGCCTGCTAAGCCTAAATATGCAAAAACTTGTCGCTCTCGGCTTAGGAGATCAAATTCATGAAAACTTTATATATCAGTTCCATTTTAGGAAAATCAAGTGGTTTCTTTATTGTTAATGGTATGAATCTGTACAACCAGAGAATTCTGCCTTATGCTTGGTTTTCAATACGTCATTTTCAGTGGTCAGTTCTTGTCAATCAAATTGAAAATAACAACGTGTTGACATTTTTTCTAACTTTGGCAATGTTGGAAAATTAAAAACAATTAAATTATTAAATGGAGCTATACAGAAAATTTTCTAAAGTTTTATTAAGGTTATATAACAGGTAATAAACTTTTGTGTCGTCATAAAAATAACATAGTGAAAACCAAGCATTAGTTTGTTATGACATGTGAGATTTTACTAGAAACTTAGAAAACTTTTGGCGCTCTTTTCTTTTTGTATTTTATTTTGTATTTTTGACACTTATTTTATTTTGAGTCAAAAATTAAAGAGTCACATTAAGCGTTACATAAAAACGATACCTAAAAAGCTGTCGCTTAAAATCGATAGCTAAAAGCGATTGTCAATTTGATAATCACCTTACGTAGAGCAATACTGATGATTTTGATTATCAACTATCAACTATAACCTTAGCCGATTCAACGTCTGTATATGTATTTATTTATTTGAGTCTTTAGAGTATTAATTCCTTACAGACTAACATTAACAAAAAGTTATTATAACATATACCACTAAATTGAAAATAAACTATTTAACAAAGATTTAAAACAAATTTTCGACATTGAGAAATCAAACAAAAGCTCTCTGAATATACGCGCATAGTTGGATCTATAAAATTTAATATAGAATAATTTAAAACGCCACAACTGTCTTGAAGGAATATTTAAATGTATTGAAGCCAAAATAAAAAGACTATCAATGTTACCTGAGATATCATAAATTACAATAAGAGACTGAATTTTTCTTCGCGTATCTAATGTTTTTATGCCTAAAAGCAAACATCTTACATTAGGCTTGTGCTTAACAGTTCCAGAGACGGAACGGACATGGAACGATTCTTTTGAAGAAAGGAACTAGTTCACGGAAACATGTCCGCGGAACTATCTAGTTCCTTTGCTTATTTGAACTGTATAGACTATTTGACTTGTCTGCTTGTTGAACTACAGAGGGAATTTGAAGCATGTCCGCGGAACTATTTAGTTCCTTTGTTTATTAGAACTGCAGAACAGTTCAATATATTTTTTATTTCTATATTTTTTAATCAATGAAAAACATTTCTTTAGTTTATATAAAAAATAAACTTCTATCATTTAGTAAATAATTTCAATTAGTAAATAAAGTTCATGTTGCAAATTTATAAAGTTGCTGAAAATCATTTGCAGTTGCATCTTATAGTTCATCAGCTTTAAGCATGTTCGCGGATTTATATAGTTCATCAGCTTTAAGCATGTTCGCAGAACTATATAGTTCATCAGCTTTAAGCATGTTCGCGGAACTATATAGTTCCAGCAGTTCTCTTTATAAGAATCAGAGACTATAAATACTTATAGACATTGCATGTGAAAGGAACGGCACGAAATGAAAAATTTGCCCGTACAAGACAAGAGACCCGACGAGTAACAAACCTAGCGAGTACTCGCTTGCAAGAATTTGTGTTGCTAGCACAACATCATATGTTCCTTAAAGTTTTGTTTATGTTGCTAGAGTGTGTTGCTATATTTTATATACATATATTTTTTAGATTTCGCAGTAGTGCAGCATGTCGTTTGTTTAGGTTTTTTTTGCTTGATTTGTTGTTGCTGCATTGGTTTTTTTTTTGCTGCTTTTCTTGTGCTTGGATTTTGTTCACGTTTTGGCAGCTTTTGATCTTTAGAAATAAATCATATTTTTGCGATATTGTCTATCTGAGGCGAAGGCGTTTAAGATAAATAGCTATATCTTTTTTATTTCTAATCGGATTCAAATGCTCCAAAGAACAAAATTTTAGAAAATGGATTAATCTTTCAAATGACATTAAAATTAAATTTTTTTAAAAAAAATTAATTATTTATTATCTACCTATTTTAAACCGATTTAAAACAAAAACTCTAATCTGCTGCACAGGGTTAAATTCACTCAATCCTTTTAATTTCACTTTTTTCAAGAAAATACTATTAATTTTGTTGTTATTCAAGATCGTCAGATATAAATCATATTTTTGCGATTTTGTCTATCTGAAGCAAAGACGTTTTAGATAAATCGCTATATCTTTTTTGTTTCTAATCGGATTCAAATGCAACGAAGGACAACATTTTAGAAAATTTATCAATATTCTAAATGACATTAAAATTAAATTTTTAAAAAAATAAACCAATTATTTATTAACAATTCTTACCTTTATCCTTTCAAATTACATCAAAATAAAGTTTTGCAAAAATTAATCGAATTCTTTATTTACTATTTTTACCTTTATCTATTCAAATAATATCAAAATTAAATTTTAACAGAATTAATCCAATTACTTATTAACTAATTTAAAAAGATTTAAAACAAAAACTCCAAATATCACTTTTAATTGATTTTTTTTAAAGAAAAGACCATGAATTTTATTTTCGTATTTTATTTATTTAGAATTAAATTATGATTTGCCTAATTTGTTGTTAAGACAAAAATAAATACTAGTATTCTATTGCCACGCAGGACAATCGGCAGCTACACGAATTGCCTTGTTGCTTTGCCTATTTTATAGCATCTTCCAATTGGAGACATTGCATTAACTTAAACATGAATTATTATCAAATAAGTTTTGAAGTTTTTTGTGATAAATTTAAAATTTGCTTAATAAATTAAATTTTTAAATTTTTTCCTTTTCCTTCGAAAATTTAAAAATTACAAAATAAACGAAATTTTTTAAGACTTCTAATTTGCTTTTAAATTTCAATTAATTCAAATGTATTTAAGTTTTAAGGAAATGCCATTAAAAAACAAAAATATTTACAAAAGCATGAAGGAAAACATTGCTGAATGAGGTGCACTTATTTTTAGCAATATGAGGTGCATTCAGTTTAGAGTTGCACAGTACTGAAAGGTCGGGCAATGGACTTAACTATTGTGATAGCAAACATTTCTTGAAAAAATCAATCAGACGGACTTATGGACTTCGGACAGACGGTCTAACATTTACACATACATACTAACAGACTGACAGACAAAAAGGGATATGGAGAAACAGACGAAGTGACAATCGGATTATTTTAAAAAATCCCAAAACGACGAATTGACAGACAGACTTTCAGACAGACTTTCAGACGGACAAACGGACTGCTTATGCATTTAAAAGCCTTTGCATTTTTGCATTGGCCTTACCTTGCTTTTCTCTGGATCGGATGGATTTTTTTTTTTAACTCTTCGGACGCTAGATTTTCTTTTAACCATTTTGAATTCTTTCGAATTAAAACAGTTATAAGAAAATCTAGGATGATTTGCCTGTGCTCAAAGCAACTCCCATTTTCATCAAACCACTCTGGAGTTGCAAGATTTGAGTGTGCAATACAGGACTTTATTATACGATTTTTTAAATTCGGTTCGTGACAACTTTTATGAAATATACCTTTGTATATTGAAAAATGTTGTACACAAATATTGAAGAATTCGTCGGATGGATTCTTCAAACAAATCCGACTGTCACTATAGTTTTTAATGCCAAGAAAAGATTCTGAGTCGAAAGAAAACTTTTCGAGCTTCAGAAGATTTTCTTGGCATTTTTCACATTTAATTTTATTATTGAATTTTGCCCTTAACCCATACCCAACGAAGTAACGACCCACTTTTATTTCCAAGGGGCTTAAGGAAGTGGGCTCAGAAAATTCCTCTAGCTCTTCTATAGTTTCCTCATTGTGATCGGACGGACCCATTGGTGAAATAGTTGGTGAATTTCAGAGTATGTTATCAATGGTAAAATTAATTGTATCACCAACTTTCGTTTTTTTTTATTTTTTTATTTTTTTTATTTGATTTTTATTTGATTTGATTTTTATTTGATTAATTACTTGGAATCACTTAAAATTTCAAGCGGTGCCAGAAACAAATGCATTTATGGCTTAATTTACACGTTGCGATCCATGATTTCTTTGGTAGAAGATCTCTTCCAAGATCCAAATGTGAGATTTGTGATGCTTGGAAGGTTAAATCAGGACTCCCTTGAAAACTTCTTTGCTGTGCTTAGATCGCAACTAGGCAATAACCCCGAACCATCCGTGAGAGAAGTCCAATACCTCTCAGCAAGAATACTGTCAATGAAGTTCCTGACACATAAGTTTCATGCTCGCAACTCAAATTGTGAGAACGATAATGACCTTATGCTGGAATGGAACTTCCAACCATCCGAAGATTCACCAACTATTTCACCAATGGGTCCGTCCGATCACAATGAGGAAACTATAGAAGAGCTAGAGGAATTTTCTGAGCCCACTTCCTTAAGCCCCTTGGAAATAAAAGTGGGTCGTTACTTCGTTGGGTATGGGTTAAGGGCAAAATTCAATAATAAAATTAAATGTGAAAAATGCCAAGAAAATCTTCTGAAGCTCGAAAAGTTTTCTTTCGACTCAGAATCTTTTCTTGGCATTAAAAACTATAGTGACAGTCGGATTTGTTTGAAGAATCCATCCGACGAATTCTTCAATATTTGTGTACAACATTTTTCAATATACAAAGGTATATTTCATAAAAGTTGTCACGAACCGAATTTAAAAAATCGTATAATAAAGTCCTGTATTGCACACTCAAATCTTGCAACTCCAGAGTGGTTTGATGAAAATGGGAGTTGCTTTGAGCACAGGCAAATCATCCTAGATTTTCTTATAACTGTTTTAATTCGAAAGAATTCAAAATGGTTAAAAGAAAATCTAGCGTCCGAAGAGTTAAAAAAAAAAATCCATCCGATCCAGAGAAAAGCAAGGTAAGGCCAATGCAAAAATGCAAAGGCTTTTAAATGCATAAGCAGTCCGTTTGTCCGTCTGAAAGTCTGTCTGAAAGTCTGTCTGTCAATTCGTCGTTTTGGGATTTTTTAAAATAATCCGATTGTCACTTCGTCTGTTTCTCCATATCCCTTTTTGTCTGTCAGTCTGTTAGTATGTATGTGTAAATGTTAGACCGTCTGTCCGAAGTCCATAAGTCCGTCTGATTGATTTTTTCAAGAAATGTTTGCTATCACAATAGTTAAGTCCATTGCCCGACCTTTCAGTACTGTGCAACTCTAAACTGAATGCACCTCATATTGCTAAAAATAAGTGCACCTCATTCAGCAATGTTTTCCTTCATGCTTTTGTAAATATTTTTGTTTTTAATGGCATTTCCTTAAAACTTAAATACATTTGAATTAATTGAAATTTAAAAGCAAATTAGAAGTCTTAAAAAATTTCGTTTATTTTGTAATTTTTAAATTTTCGAAGGAAAAGGAAAAAATTTAAAAATTTAATTTATTAAGCAAATTTTAAATTTATCACAAAAAACTTCAAAACTTATTTGATAATAATTCATGTTTAAGTTAATGCAATGTCTCCAATTGGAAGATGCTATAAAATAGGCAAAGCAACAAGGCAATTCGTGTAGCTGCCGATTGTCCTGCGTGGCAATAGAATACTAGTATTTATTTTTGTCTTAACAACAAATTAGGCAAATCATAATTTAATTCTAAATAAATAAAATACGAAAATAAAATTCATGGTCTTTTCTTTAAAAAAAATCAATTAAAAGTGATATTTGGAGTTTTTGTTTTAAATCTTTTTAAATTAGTTAATAAGTAATTGGATTAATTCTGTTAAAATTTAATTTTGATATTATTTGAATAGATAAAGGTAAAAATAGTAAATAAAGAATTCGATTAATTTTTGCAAAACTTTATTTTGATGTAATTTGAAAGGATAAAGGTAAGAATTGTTAATAAATAATTGGTTTATTTTTTTAAAAATTTAATTTTAATGTCATTTAGAATATTGATAAATTTTCTAAAATGTTGTCCTTCGTTGCATTTGAATCCGATTAGAAACAAAAAAGATATAGCGATTTATCTAAAACGTCTTTGCTTCAGATAGACAAAATCGCAAAAATATGATTTATATCTGACGATCTTGAATAACAACAAAATTAATAGTATTTTCTTGAAAAAAGTGAAATTAAAAGGATTGAGTGAATTTAACCCTGTGCAGCAGATTAGAGTTTTTGTTTTAAATCGGTTTAAAATAGGTAGATAATAAATAATTAATTTTTTTTAAAAAAATTTAATTTTAATGTCATTTGAAAGATTAATCCATTTTCTAAAATTTTGTTCTTTGGAGCATTTGAATCCGATTAGAAATAAAAAAGATATAGCTATTTATCTTAAACGCCTTCGCCTCAGATAGACAATATCGCAAAAATATGATTTATTTCTAAAGATCAAAAGCTGCCAAAACGTGAACAAAATCCAAGCACAAGAAAAGCAGCAAAAAAAAAACCAATGCAGCAACAACAAATCAAGCAAAAAAAACCTAAACAAACGACATGCTGCACTACTGCGAAATCTAAAAAATATATGTATATAAAATATAGCAACACACTCTAGCAACATAAACAAAACTTTAAGGAACATATGATGTTGTGCTAGCAACACAAATTCTTGCAAGCGAGTACTCGCTAGGTTTGTTACTCGTCGGGTCTCTTGTCTTGTACGGGCAAATTTTTCATTTCGTGCCGTTCCTTTCACATGCAATGTCTATAAGTATTTATAGTCTCTGCAAAAGCTCGAAAAGTTAAAAAAATACAACACAACAACAAAACTAGTGCCGCAAAAGAAATGAAATTTTAAAATTTCTTGATTTTTCCATTCGTACTAGGCTTGTGCTAAACAGTTCCAGAGACGGAACGGACATGGAACGATTCTTTTGAAGAAAGGAACTAGTTCACGGAAACATGTCCGCGGAACTATCTAGTTCCTTTGCTTATTTGAACTGTATCAGAGACTATAAATACTTATAGACATTGCATGTGAAAGGAACGGCACGAAATGAAAAATTTGCCCGTACAAGACAAGAGACCCGACGAGTAACAAACCTAGCGAGTACTCGCTTGCAAGAATTTGTGTTGCTAGCACAACATCATATGTTCCTTAAAGTTTTGTTTATGTTGCTAGAGTGTGTTGCTATATTTTATATACATATATTTTTTAGATTTCGCAGTAGTGCAGCATGTCGTTTGTTTAGGTTTTTTTTGCTTGATTTGTTGTTGCTGCATTGGTTTTTTTTTTGCTGCTTTTCTTGTGCTTGGATTTTGTTCACGTTTTGGCAGCTTTTGATCTTTAGAAATAAATCATATTTTTGCGATATTGTCTATCTGAGGCGAAGGCGTTTAAGATAAATAGCTATATCTTTTTTATTTCTAATCGGATTCAAATGCTCCAAAGAACAAAATTTTAGAAAATGGATTAATCTTTCAAATGACATTAAAATTAAATTTTTTTAAAAAAAATTAATTATTTATTATCTACCTATTTTAAACCGATTTAAAACAAAAACTCTAATCTGCTGCACAGGGTTAAATTCACTCAATCCTTTTAATTTCACTTTTTTCAAGAAAATACTATTAATTTTGTTGTTATTCAAGATCGTCAGATATAAATCATATTTTTGCGATTTTGTCTATCTGAAGCAAAGACGTTTTAGATAAATCGCTATATCTTTTTTGTTTCTAATCGGATTCAAATGCAACGAAGGACAACATTTTAGAAAATTTATCAATATTCTAAATGACATTAAAATTAAATTTTTAAAAAAATAAACCAATTATTTATTAACAATTCTTACCTTTATCCTTTCAAATTACATCAAAATAAAGTTTTGCAAAAATTAATCGAATTCTTTATTTACTATTTTTACCTTTATCTATTCAAATAATATCAAAATTAAATTTTAACAGAATTAATCCAATTACTTATTAACTAATTTAAAAAGATTTAAAACAAAAACTCCAAATATCACTTTTAATTGATTTTTTTTAAAGAAAAGACCATGAATTTTATTTTCGTATTTTATTTATTTAGAATTAAATTATGATTTGCCTAATTTGTTGTTAAGACAAAAATAAATACTAGTATTCTATTGCCACGCAGGACAATCGGCAGCTACACGAATTGCCTTGTTGCTTTGCCTATTTTATAGCATCTTCCAATTGGAGACATTGCATTAACTTAAACATGAATTATTATCAAATAAGTTTTGAAGTTTTTTGTGATAAATTTAAAATTTGCTTAATAAATTAAATTTTTAAATTTTTTCCTTTTCCTTCGAAAATTTAAAAATTACAAAATAAACGAAATTTTTTAAGACTTCTAATTTGCTTTTAAATTTCAATTAATTCAAATGTATTTAAGTTTTAAGGAAATGCCATTAAAAACAAAAATATTTACAAAAGCATGAAGGAAAACATTGCTGAATGAGGTGCACTTATTTTTAGCAATA
The DNA here is from genome assembly GCA_963920525.1 of Dichetophora obliterata. Taxonomy (NCBI): domain Eukaryota; kingdom Metazoa; phylum Arthropoda; class Insecta; order Diptera; family Sciomyzidae; genus Dichetophora; species Dichetophora obliterata. Next base: position 1,606,468 of record OY986438.1, on the reverse strand, counting down.
TGAGGTGCATTCAGTTTAGAGTTGCACAGTACTGAAAGGTCGGGCAATGGACTTAACTATTGTGATAGCAAACATTTCTTGAAAAAATCAATCAGACGGACTTATGGACTTCGGACAGACGGTCTAACATTTACACATACATACTAACAGACTGACAGACAAAAAGGGATATGGAGAAACAGACGAAGTGACAATCGGATTATTTTAAAAAATCCCAAAACGACGAATTGACAGACAGACTTTCAGACAGACTTTCAGACGGACAAACGGACTGCTTATGCATTTAAAAGCCTTTGCATTTTTGCATTGGCCTTACCTTGCTTTTCTCTGGATCGGATGGATTTTTTTTTTTAACTCTTCGGACGCTAGATTTTCTTTTAACCATTTTGAATTCTTTCGAATTAAAACAGTTATAAGAAAATCTAGGATGATTTGCCTGTGCTCAAAGCAACTCCCATTTTCATCAAACCACTCTGGAGTTGCAAGATTTGAGTGTGCAATACAGGACTTTATTATACGATTTTTTAAATTCGGTTCGTGACAACTTTTATGAAATATACCTTTGTATATTGAAAAATGTTGTACACAAATATTGAAGAATTCGTCGGATGGATTCTTCAAACAAATCCGACTGTCACTATAGTTTTTAATGCCAAGAAAAGATTCTGAGTCGAAAGAAAACTTTTCGAGCTTCAGAAGATTTTCTTGGCATTTTTCACATTTAATTTTATTATTGAATTTTGCCCTTAACCCATACCCAACGAAGTAACGACCCACTTTTATTTCCAAGGGGCTTAAGGAAGTGGGCTCAGAAAATTCCTCTAGCTCTTCTATAGTTTCCTCATTGTGATCGGACGGACCCATTGGTGAAATAGTTGGTGAATCTTCGGATGGTTGGAAGTTCCATTCCAGCATAAGGTCATTATCGTTCTCACAATTTGAGTTGCGAGCATGAAACTTATGTGTCAGGAACTTCATTGACAGTATTCTTGCTGAGAGGTATTGGACTTCTCTCACGGATGGTTCGGGGTTATTGCCTAGTTGCGATCTAAGCACAGCAAAGAAGTTTTCAAGGGAGTCCTGATTTAACCTTCCAAGCATCACAAATCTCACATTTGGATCTTGGAAGAGATCTTCTACCAAAGAAATCATGGATCGCAACGTGTAAATTAAGCCATAAATGCATTTGTTTCTGGCACCGCTTGAAATTTTAAGTGATTCCAAGTAATTAATCAAATAAAAATCAAATCAAATAAAAATCAAATAAAAAAAATAAAAAAATAAAAAAAAACGAAAGTTGGTGATACAATTAATTTTACCATTGATAACATACTCTGAAATTCACCAACTATTTCACCAATGGGTCCGTCCGATCACAATGAGGAAACTATAGAAGAGCTAGAGGAATTTTCTGAGCCCACTTCCTTAAGCCCCTTGGAAATAAAAGTGGGTCGTTACTTCGTTGGGTATGGGTTAAGGGCAAAATTCAATAATAAAATTAAATGTGAAAAATGCCAAGAAAATCTTCTGAAGCTCGAAAAGTTTTCTTTCGACTCAGAATCTTTTCTTGGCATTAAAAACTATAGTGACAGTCGGATTTGTTTGAAGAATCCATCCGACGAATTCTTCAATATTTGTGTACAACATTTTTCAATATACAAAGGTATATTTCATAAAAGTTGTCACGAACCGAATTTAAAAAATCGTATAATAAAGTCCTGTATTGCACACTCAAATCTTGCAACTCCAGAGTGGTTTGATGAAAATGGGAGTTGCTTTGAGCACAGGCAAATCATCCTAGATTTTCTTATAACTGTTTTAATTCGAAAGAATTCAAAATGGTTAAAAGAAAATCTAGCGTCCGAAGAGTTAAAAAAAAAAATCCATCCGATCCAGAGAAAAGCAAGGTAAGGCCAATGCAAAAATGCAAAGGCTTTTAAATGCATAAGCAGTCCGTTTGTCCGTCTGAAAGTCTGTCTGAAAGTCTGTCTGTCAATTCGTCGTTTTGGGATTTTTTAAAATAATCCGATTGTCACTTCGTCTGTTTCTCCATATCCCTTTTTGTCTGTCAGTCTGTTAGTATGTATGTGTAAATGTTAGACCGTCTGTCCGAAGTCCATAAGTCCGTCTGATTGATTTTTTCAAGAAATGTTTGCTATCACAATAGTTAAGTCCATTGCCCGACCTTTCAGTACTGTGCAACTCTAAACTGAATGCACCTCATATTGCTAAAAATAAGTGCACCTCATTCAGCAATGTTTTCCTTCATGCTTTTGTAAATATTTTTGTTTTTTAATGGCATTTCCTTAAAACTTAAATACATTTGAATTAATTGAAATTTAAAAGCAAATTAGAAGTCTTAAAAAATTTCGTTTATTTTGTAATTTTTAAATTTTCGAAGGAAAAGGAAAAAATTTAAAAATTTAATTTATTAAGCAAATTTTAAATTTATCACAAAAAACTTCAAAACTTATTTGATAATAATTCATGTTTAAGTTAATGCAATGTCTCCAATTGGAAGATGCTATAAAATAGGCAAAGCAACAAGGCAATTCGTGTAGCTGCCGATTGTCCTGCGTGGCAATAGAATACTAGTATTTATTTTTGTCTTAACAACAAATTAGGCAAATCATAATTTAATTCTAAATAAATAAAATACGAAAATAAAATTCATGGTCTTTTCTTTAAAAAAAATCAATTAAAAGTGATATTTGGAGTTTTTGTTTTAAATCTTTTTAAATTAGTTAATAAGTAATTGGATTAATTCTGTTAAAATTTAATTTTGATATTATTTGAATAGATAAAGGTAAAAATAGTAAATAAAGAATTCGATTAATTTTTGCAAAACTTTATTTTGATGTAATTTGAAAGGATAAAGGTAAGAATTGTTAATAAATAATTGGTTTATTTTTTTAAAAATTTAATTTTAATGTCATTTAGAATATTGATAAATTTTCTAAAATGTTGTCCTTCGTTGCATTTGAATCCGATTAGAAACAAAAAAGATATAGCGATTTATCTAAAACGTCTTTGCTTCAGATAGACAAAATCGCAAAAATATGATTTATATCTGACGATCTTGAATAACAACAAAATTAATAGTATTTTCTTGAAAAAAGTGAAATTAAAAGGATTGAGTGAATTTAACCCTGTGCAGCAGATTAGAGTTTTTGTTTTAAATCGGTTTAAAATAGGTAGATAATAAATAATTAATTTTTTTTAAAAAAATTTAATTTTAATGTCATTTGAAAGATTAATCCATTTTCTAAAATTTTGTTCTTTGGAGCATTTGAATCCGATTAGAAATAAAAAAGATATAGCTATTTATCTTAAACGCCTTCGCCTCAGATAGACAATATCGCAAAAATATGATTTATTTCTAAAGATCAAAAGCTGCCAAAACGTGAACAAAATCCAAGCACAAGAAAAGCAGCAAAAAAAAAACCAATGCAGCAACAACAAATCAAGCAAAAAAAACCTAAACAAACGACATGCTGCACTACTGCGAAATCTAAAAAATATATGTATATAAAATATAGCAACACACTCTAGCAACATAAACAAAACTTTAAGGAACATATGATGTTGTGCTAGCAACACAAATTCTTGCAAGCGAGTACTCGCTAGGTTTGTTACTCGTCGGGTCTCTTGTCTTGTACGGGCAAATTTTTCATTTCGTGCCGTTCCTTTCACATGCAATGTCTATAAGTATTTATAGTCTCTGTAAGAATGAAAGTAACAAAAGCATGCTCAATGTCATTTCGTGATTGTTCTGTTTCATATGTTAAAAGCAAAAATAAACAGCAATGCTGAACAATGCACACAACTGGAATGACGATATATCATTTGTAATTTGTAATTTGTAATTTGTAAGTGCGAAAGAGATGTTGCTCAATTAAAAAAATGTTATTGCAATCGGAACTGTTTGAACATGCTTAAATCGTACAGATGGAATGATTGGAACTATGTCCGAGACTGAACATAGTTCCATGAACTATGCAGGTCCGGAGCGACCCAACTCTATCTTACATTATATGGAGGAAGATCATCATGATGGTATAACGAGCGAAGAGCAAACCATGTAAATCTTTTTTGAATTTGTTCCAAAATTATTTAACAATTTTCATTTTTTTATAGAGATTTTAGATATGTTTAAGGATAAATACCTTTTGGGGGTGAAAAATCTATAGGGGTATTCACAATGTGGTGTATTTGCCCTCGTATTTTGTATTTTTGATAAATTTCATATTTATAGTAAATGTTGTAAAATTACAAAAGCAGAATGTACAGTATTCAAAGAACAACCCTGTGGCAAAAATACAACAATGAAACCCTATTGTATTCTCTGTGAGTTTCGTTGTGTATCAGGGATACACAGATCAGAGATCATTGTAGATCAGCTGATCGCATGGATATGCTGAAAATATGAAGAAAAAATTGTATTGATATCAAGTCCGCTGGCATCATTCTACAGTCTGATTTCTTAAATTTCTTCTACAATACTTCGATATTTCATAGAAATACATGTAAGTTTTTCTTTTTTTGTGCACAGCAAGTTATGTATTTTAAAGATGCTTTTTTTATATTTCTAGAAAAAATGCTTTAAAATTATTTACAAAGCGAACGATTCATAATGAAGCAAATTAAGCGACAATTGATTAACAACTGCGATGGTCGAATGGATAAGCCCATGCACATACACTAACGCGGCCGAGGTTTAAGTCTCCGGATAGTGGTAATTTTTCAATTTAATTTAATGTTAATAATAATAATAATAATAATGTTTGCCAGTTTTTCAGTATGGAAATAATAATTCTCACGAGCTGCTGTTTATGATCTTAAAAAATGGTGCTTTTTTTTGCAAAAATTCCAAAATTTTTCCAAGGATTCGAAGAAAAATTTCTTTTTTTTAAAGAAAAAGTTTCTCTTAAGTAAATCTTGAAAAATAAACGGTAGAAAAACTTGCTCAAATGCCATAAGATTTCAACACAATTGGTCTAAGTTTCTTTAATTTAGCGAAATAGTTCGTAAATGATTCGATAATTTTCCTTAACTATTTTACACTTCTGGTATCAATTCAAAGAAAAATATCTACTTAATTTTTAGAAAATCGGCCATGGCGCTAAATAAAGCGGATTTTCTAACGATTGGGTGCTATTCTTCTAGATTTTCTGGACATTTTTTCTGAGTGTAATTTTTCTAACTCGTAGGTCCAGTTCGCGATCATTTGTGTTCAAACATTTTATAACACCCACAACACAATTGATCAATAGAAGCTCGGTCAAAAATTTTTTTTTAATAATTTATTGGTGCGTAAAAACAACCTGTAGTGACTTAAAATTTTTGTTGATGTGTCTACTTTTAAATGCCATTTTCACTTCAAAATGACTATTACCAAGAATGATAGAAAAATAGATTGCGCAGATCGTAAAAATAAATGATAGCCTTACGATATGAACCTACGATATGAGATTGTTGTCAGTTAATGTAAGCAAATATGAAACTGGTCTGTAAGCATTGCAATAAAATTGTTAATAAAATAGACAACAAATTTTTCCACCGTTTTATATAAAAAAAAGGAATAAAGAATTATTAAAGAGTGCTGCGCATATTTTCGAGCTAGTTTTGTAGTTTTTTAAGCAAGTTGGAATGAAACCAACTTGCACTGGCAAAAGATTCAAGAAACAAGCTTCGTCTATCCTGACATCATGATCGTAAAAAATATTGTTATCGCAGCTAGAAAAGTCAAAATTAAAAGTTAACAACATGACGGACCTGCGCAATACGTAATCCTTTTATCTATTATTCTTGGACTATTACAGTATGCCGGCTTTTCCCAAAAATGGGCAAATCGTGAAAGAATTAAAACTCGTATATAATTAGAAAGAATTAAAACTCACAAAAAAATTTTTTCAGAAAATGCTTAGAATTTACTAAAGATACGTGTACATTTTTTGAGATTTTTTGTAGGAATTTTAGTTATTTTTATTTATTTTTTTTTTTTGATATATTTTGGAAAATCCAAAACTGCTCACCATAAATCCTCAAGTATTTTAAAACTTTTTGTTAAAAGAATCATTTTTGTTAATGAAATTGAAATGCAAATTATAATAATTTTTCAGTTATTTGATTTTTGAGGTACCAACAAAATTTTGTGCTCAACGAAATAGTGAATATCAGTACGAAATTATTTACTGTCCTAAAGTTCTTAAAAGTGTTAATTATGTAAACAATTTTTTAAAATTTTTGTTTAGTATGGTTCAACATTTTTAATAAACCGTGAGTAACCAGTATTGCTGTAAAAGAATTTTTACGATTTAGCCTTTATTAATATTTTCAAAAGAACACAAAAAAATAATCAAACTTCTGCCTTAAAAAAAATTAGCTTACCTTGTTTTATTGCAACACAATATTATTTTATGTATAAACTTGCACTTTTTTAAAGAACTGTAAACATTTTTTGTGCAACACACTTTATTTCTTTGTTCTAAGTTTTTTCTAATTAAAACAAAAACAAACTCAAAAGTCACAACCATATGTTTTGTTGTACGTCATAATTTTTGTGTTTGTGAAAGCCTACTTATTCATTTTTTTTTTTTTCAAAAACATGCAGTTGTTTTTGTTTATAAAGGTGAAACTCTGGCGGTTTAAAACTTTGCTATATGTCTTTAGATACGAGTAATAAGTTCCAAAAGCACCTACTAACTTGAAATAATTGCTAATGGCTAATTGCTAAATGGTGAAATTAAAGGCCAGGAAAAACTAAGGGCTGGAAATGCTTGCCGAGGTTAAGGCATAGCACTAGCCTCGGTGAAAAGCAATTCAAACTGTCTTTCACGGTTGTTTCGCCTTATCAATAATTCACGTATGGTTCAGGTCATAGACCAAAACTTGTTTGTATAAGGAGCATGCCTTGGTTCTTTGATCTTTTCTTTAAAAAAAAATAAGTCGTTCGATTATGATTCGAGTTGAAATCCTGTTACAACAATTTAAGGTTAAAGTAAAACAAAACAAAAGAAAAGGCAGATTTATATGGTAATGACTGAAAGCTCAAAAATTGGGTTCTGCAATATGGTAGAAATGTGACTTGTACCTATTTATATTTTAAAAGAATGGCTTAGTTGCAGTTCAAAGAATGAAAATGTCTTAATTTTAATATTATTTCCGGTTTTAAAAATCAATTTCCAAACAAATTTTGTAGAAAAACTTTTTTAGCTGGCAAGATAAGTGAACTTGCATTTATTACAAATGCAAAAAATCGTCAAATTTGGCAAAAATAAATCTCGCTATTGAGCTTTAAGCAATAGAACGCTTGAAACAATTTTATGAAATTTAGTGTTATTTACAACCTACATGTTTAATTTGTCTTCTGAATAATTTTTTCGACCCAAAATATAAAATTATTGCATTTAATAAATTACACTATGCGCCAAGATGAAAAAAAATAGTATATCAGTATTTTTTTATGGATTTCGGCTCGCTGAACAAGAAAATCGCAATAAAAATTTGTTCCATGGATAGGTTTTCGAGATATATATTTTTTTATTTTCTGACTTGATTTTTTTGGAGTTTTAACTGACCGATTTGGTTATTATAAATATCAAATTAAAGAAAAATAAATTTACTTTGAATTTGATTCATCAATTTTGCTAATCTGTTGAGTAGTTTCCGCACAATCGCAAGAAATATAAAAAAAGAAATAATTTTTTCAGTGAAAAATAAAATAGAAAAATCCTTAAAAAATTAGCAAAAATAGAAGACACTGAAATATGGACAGTTTATCATTTTATAAGTAAAGATGGCTCTTTAAGAAAAAGAATGAGCTACTTATAAAGAAAACTTATGGAAGAATAACGTTTTTTATTTTAATTAAAATAATGTAATTTTATTTTTTGGAAAGCTAATGTTTAGGTCAAAATTTATTAAAATAATAGTAAATGTATATATATTAAAAATGTGTTCGGCTCATTTTTGCTATCGATAGTCGATAGGTATCGACTTACCCAACATGCCAATGACTTTTACATCATAAAAACCTTTAAACAATTTGAAGTTTGCTTATATGGCCGATGCTGTACAGAGTTTGATTTGCATAATTTAACTGTCCGAAAACTTTAAACATGAGCAAGAGATCGCGAGTTTTTTTGTGCAATAACCATCCTGACGATTTTTATTACGTATGCGGTGAATGTCACTAATAAAAAAAAAACATGTATTTTTTCATACCCTCAAAAAAAATACGAGCAGTACTTTGGAATGGCAAGTAGATTATGCAAATCAAACTCTGTACAGCATCGGACATATTAGCAAACTTAAAATTGTTTGAAGGTTTTTGTGATGTAAATGTCATTGGCATGTTTTGGCATCGACTATCGATATCACAAAAGGAGCCGCAATCACTTTTAAAATATACATTTACCATTACTTTAATAAAAATTTACCTTAACATTAACTTTATAAAAAAAAAAAATAAATTAATTTAAATAAAATTATAAAAACGGAAAAAATTAAATTTTTCGTACCTTCATATTGTTGTCTCCAACTTCGTTATTCTTTCATAAATTTTCTTCATCAGTAGCTCATTCTTTTTCTTACATAGCCATATTTATCCATAAAATGACAAGCTGTCCATATTTCAGTGCCTTTTATTTTTGCTAAATTTTTATGGATTTTTCGAATTAATTTATCACTGAAAAAAACTATTTTTTTATATTTCTTGAGATTGTGTGGAAACTACTCAACAGATTAGCAAAATTGATGAAACAAATTTAAAGTAAATTTTTTATTCTTTAATTTGATTTTTATTATCACCAAGTCGGTCAATTAAAACTGAAGATATGGTAAAATGTATGGAGCTATATCCAAAAAAATAGGGTCAAAAATTCAAAAATATATATCTCGAAAACCTATCCATAGAAAAAATTTTTTATTACGATTTCCGTGTTCAGCGAGCCGAAATCTATAAGAAAAAATAGTGGCGTACCGATCACAAAAATGATGGCGCAAAGTGTTATTTATAGGTACCAATGCATACAAAATTATCTAATTTAAAATAAATCTATCTTCACTAAGGTGCCTTGACGAGTATGGGAGGAGGTATCTTGACGAAAACTTTTTGCAAAAACCCCCAAAATCATGGTTTTGTAAAAACATATATTGGCTGGTGCAATAGCTGTCAAAAATAAAAGGCCCGAAATTAAAAGCAGGAAAATAGCTCTTCTAGTCCGCATTAAAAAATTTAAAATCTTTGCAATTTCTTTAAAAATAGGCTGCTTTCCGTGCATGTTTTTGAATTATTTTCAAATTATTTTCACTTATAATGTTTTCTTTTCTCGAAAAATGCAGCATTTTTTCTGCCCTTTTTTAAAATTTTGCCCTCTTGTGAAAAAAATAGTGACACCTAAAATTGAATCGTGTTCTTTTGCTCGAAAATGTTGATCTCAAAAGTAGAAAAAATATTAAATTCTGATAGAGGGCAGAGTAAATGCAGCATTTTTTAGAGAAAAGAAAGTTGCGAACAGGGATGGGATGAAAAAAAAAATAAAAAATCGTCATTTTCACACCACTAAAATCGTCAAAATTGTCATTTACTACAAGTAAGTACAACAACACAATAAATTTTTCTTAAAAAGCATATCTATTTATATTAGTATACTCAGGTATAAGTAAAAAATTAAATAACATCTCCAAAAATTATAAGACTATTAATATAAAATTGAATAGATGTATTAAAAAAGGTGAAAATTATTAGATTCAATTAGAGTTTTTGAAATTCATAAAAAATTCTGATTACAATTTGTTTTAAGGTACTATTTTACCGCAAGGTAATTTTATATCAAGATTGGAAATAACGACAGTTTTTTAGTAAAAATTGCAGAATAGAATAAAAAATTTTTAAAATATACGAGTCAGCTTAAAATCGTTATTTTTGGCATAAAAATGAAAGAAAATCGTCACGTCATAATTGGTGCCAAAAATATTCAAAATGACCATAAATCGTCAATGTTCCCAACACTGGTTGCGAAAGCCTTTCCTCGGACTCAAAGCTCATTGATGAACCTTGCTCGGACTTTCTCTCATTAGCAAAGCTCGCCTTATGTTGCACTAGTTTTTGTTCTAGTCTTTGCTCCAGTTTTAGTATTTAGTTAGTTGTTGCTGAGCCGTCGAATTAATTAGTCAAAGCGGGTAAAACATGTGTGAAAAGTGGGTGAAAAGTGTGTGAAAAGCGTGTGAAAAGTGTGAGAAAAGCGTGTGAAAAGTGTAAAAAGTGTCTGAAATGCAGAAAAATAGTATGTAAGCATTGCAAGAGACTCTTTCAATGATTAATATATTTTGTTGTTGTTTCAAACCATGTTGTGTGAAGCTTTTGTTTCCGTTTTTTTCTAATTCTTTAAAGTTTGTTACATGAACTTTTGTACTATTTATGATGCATTTAAAATTCTTATTATTGTATTTAAATATAATTTTTGTAAACTTTTATTTGTGGACGCAGAGATTTCGTGAAAAATTATAATTTTTATCAAACGACAAAAATCGTATTTGTTGGTATTTTGTGCAAACATCTATTGTGTGAAAAGTAAAGCTGGAAAAATTGCCAACGTTAATAACGATCTACATAAGCCTTTTATAACAACATCACATTAAGGGAAATCCATCTTTTAAAGCCGTCAAAGCAAGTGTTTTCAACAACGCAGATAAATTTTATTTAAGAGGTATGTAAGAAATCATCTTATTTTATAAAATTTTTTTGCACGATAACTGGGGCGCCGAGAGATTTCAAAGTGTGTTGTTCAGAACAAAAAAAAAATATGTTTGATCAAACAAAAAACCGATACCTCAACTAGTTATTGATTTATCGATTTTCAAAAATTTTTTCTTGTTACAAAGTCTGTTAAAAAAACCAGGGACCGAAAATAACTGTTATTTTACAATTTTCAGATGAAAAAGGCATAACGAAAAAGTGGCCGGAGGACTTTTTTAAATAAACCATTAGTATCGTAATGGTAGCAGCTTTGCGAATATTAAATGCCTTTTAAATGTTTGGCTGTTACTATAAAAATTAAAATGAACTGTTATTTTTTGCCTTTTATTTTTTCGGGCAAAAATAACTGTTACTTTTGACTTTTATTTTTTAGGTCAAAAAGAACAGTTATTTTGTGGCTTTTATTTTTCGGTCAAAAATATCAAGCAATTTGTATTTTTTCAAAGGACGAATAAAAAACTTTAAGAACTAAAAAGTTTTATAGCTCAAAATGTGCGCGTTGATGAGACAATAAAAATTGCATAAAACTTTTTTTGCCGTTCAAGTGGCCTTTAAAAAAATTCAAGTTGCCTGATATTTCTGACCGAAAAAATAAAAGGCACAAAATAACTGTTATTTTTGACCAAAAAAATAAAAGTCAAAAGTAACAGTTATTTTTGCCCGAAAAAATAAAAGGCATTAAATAACTAGTATTTTTGTCGGAAAGAATAAAAGTTAAATAATAACTGTTAATATCTGACTTTTTTGATAAAAACCATAACCGGTACGGTCCCTGAAAAAAACGTATATATCTTGCAATGCAAATCAAATACATTTTAGCACTAAATTTAATTTAACTTTATATTTATTCTGCTTTTTACGGATAATTACGGATAAAATGGTATTTTCTTAAAAATTTGCAGTATTAAGGTGGTAAATATCTATACACATATGTACTATTATATAAAAAGGAAACTTTTAAAAAGATAGCATGTTTGTGGCTGCCGGTAAACTCGAGAACCGCTGAACAGATTTATGTAAAATTTTTCACTAATCGAATTAGAATTCATCATAGGTGGTTCATGTATACTCAAAATTTTTATATAGATCGGCACATTTTCCCATCTCCTGCCTAAACAGTAAAATATATCTGAAAATTATGTATGAACATATGAAAGATCTTTCCGATTCCAATAAAAAAGTTTAAGGTTACATGCATTTACGATCAATAGCTTTGTCGTTAAATTGACATTTTATCAAAAAATTAAATCATTTTCTTGTGCTGAGGTCAGACCATGGCAGAATTAGAGAAGGTATATGCATTTCAGACTGCGCTCTCTTTCTCATAGCCAGAATTGTCAAACTCAAGCATTTTGCTATTCTTGCCTATTTTCGCTTTCTTATCGCATTCTCATCGTTTTCAGATTTTGTATGAGCTGTCAACTCCGTTTTGACAGTTGCGGCAGTCTCCCTCTCCAAAATGCATATACCTTCTCTAATTCTGCCATGGGTCAGACGATGCTCGTTTGCTCGGCGAACACATGGCCGTGCAATATGGTTGTTGTTGTGTTCTCCAAAATTTTTGACAGTTTCGCATTGGAAGCAACAACAAAATTATCTGCTCGCCGAGCAAACGAGCATCGTCTGACCTCAGCATTGCAAGCAGTTCGTCTGTTGATTGACTTTGATGCTGCTACTGCTTGCAGCCATGGTAGAAGGATAGAGGTATATGCAGCGCTGAATGTGCTCTCTTTCCATACTGCCATGTCTGTCAAATTTAGCTGTGTGGCGAATGGAAACAAAAGAAAATAAAGAAAAAGTTTTGCTTCGTTTTGACAATTCCGGCATAATGCTCTCATCTAGTGCATATACCTGTATTCTTCTACCATGCTTGCAGCTTTGGTTTCGTTGTTGTTGCGTGTTTCTTTGTAACTACAACAACAGCTGTGCGTTGGGATGAAAAGAGAACAACTTGTGTAGTTTTTTTATTGCATTAACTTAAAGCGTGGTACACATCATGGCACAATTATTGACAAGGTAGTAGCGTGGACTGGGCTCTAATCACGTAACTTTTAAAACGACTATCGTTTGAACGATACTATCCGACGATATCGTTTTTAGTTTGCTTCATATAACTCCATCGCTATCGTCTCGTCTATCGTTGAGTTTTCTACAGTTTGAAAGTCTCTGCAAAACATATATTCAGTGCCAAAAGTGACATTTACTTTTATGTTTAATTTGTTTTTGGATTTGTTTGCTTCTCAAATTGGTGCTCAAATTCGAAAAATGTATTGTAAGAATATTTAATTAATTATTGTGATGATAATGTTTTGAAAATATATTATGAAAATATATATGTCGGCAGCGACACCTAAGTAAATGAAAATATTGCTTCACTTTATTGATGAACATCCACAGCTGGGCCACAACACAGCGTCTCAAACACAGTGCGAACGATTCTATCACTTTTGTTATGGAACACTTTAACAAACAAGCTCCCAAAACATTTAAAAATTATTTTTATTATTATTTCCAACTAGAAAAATAGCCAAATGATATCAAATTTGCTATCGTGTCAAGCAATCGTTTCGACGATACCATTTGACAGTTGTTTGCCATACATGAAGCAAGCAAAACGATATCGTTTAGACGATACATAAAATTAAAGTATCGTTGAAACGATATCATCAAACGATTCTCGTCATACGTGATGAGAGCCCTGGCTTTTTTTCACGAGCGGCGATGAGTAGTTGTCAAAATTAGCTGTTCATGCAAGTAATCAAAGAAAACTGAAAAAATAAACGACGACTTAAACATCTAGCTAGTCAACCGCAGCTAACTAAAAACATTTCAATAAACTTCGCGAATAAATTTAATGAATCAAAGAAAAGTTAAAAATAAGCACATAGCAACAAACTACAACTTCTTAAGTTGTTTTTGACAACTACCAATCGCCAAAAAATTGTCACGGCTACTTTGTCAAATAATTATACCATGGTACACATTAGCGATCATGAGTCAAGAATGATAGAATGAGAGATTGCGCTCTGCGCAGGTCCGTTACTTCTGCTAATCGAGTTTGACAACCAGCTGTTCAGTTGACTACGTCACAATATTTTATTGCTTTGAGAAACGTATTGCGATCGGTTGTGTTTTATTTAATTGTGTGTATATCGAAGTATATTTGCGAGTTTTTAACTTAAAATTTGAAAAATAAAGTGTGCAGCTGCTAATTGCGGTAACAGTAACAAACAAATATTTTTCAGAAACCTGATGTTTGCAATAAATACAAAAATTAAACCAAGAAATTGTAGAAAACGCACACAAACGAAAACGAAAATACAAAAATATATTAACTAAATAAAATTTGTTTGATAATTTAAAAACTTGGAATTCTCATATATTTGTCCTTTCAATTTACAGGTAAATTAATGGAAATAAAATATCTGGGAATGTTGAAACTACATCAATTAAACTCGTAATAAACATTTTTATAAAATCCAACTCGAAAAATAATGCTCACTGAAGTTGGTTTCTCAGAAAAAAATTTTCTTGACTAGGCTGCTTACTGGTTGCAATAAAATAATAGTAAAAATAATGTTTGCAAAGGAGTACTAAATAAATTTACCTTCTTCTCGTTCCAATAAATCGCTTCTTACTTCTTTTATTTTAATTATACAAACTAAAATGTATGCAATTTTCATTTCTGTGTACAAATCGTATGCAAAGTGAACGCTCGACTAAACAACATTGATATTATGACGTACATGCGCAGAACGACAATTTTGTTGTACACTTTTTTTTGTCTTCAGCGCAATCTTTGTATTTTATCATTCTTGATCATGAGTGACACTCATGCTCAAATTCTCTCTTTTTACGCAAGTTCGCGTGTGTGCACCTTCGTCATTCAACAGTCAACCACAGAAATTTTTGTGGTTTAATTTTCGAGTGTCACTCAGGAGTGTTAAGGCCCAGTTATAATAGACGTTACGTAATGTAGTGAAACTCACTGCAGCAGTGTGTTCTGTCACTTACTGTTTCGATCAATACTTTTCTTATACAAGTGATTATAATAGAAGTAACGTAATGTAACGGGACGTAAAGATCCGTTGGATTTCGATTTCTACGTTACTTTACATTACGTCTGTTCAAAGAACAACTAAACATTGAGGTTAGATTCGATTATTGCGTTATTTTATATTGGCCGCATTCAGCGCAGACAACAGTTGGCAACTGTTGTGTACAAATTCGCTGAATGGTACAAACTTGGTAGCGCTAACTAAAACTGATAAAGTAGCGAACGCCTTTTAATCGAGCGAACAAATTCTATGCTACATGAACACAACTGTTTGCTTAACTGTCAGATGCTGTTATTGACGCTGTTAAATTAATAAACGCAGAAAGAACGCAGCAAATTTAAGTAAGAAACCTTTGCAATTGAATTAAATTTACATACAAATTAAATTGAATCTAACTTCTGACGTGTAGAGTAGCAACACATTCAGAGAAAAACATCGTGAACTAAGGTAGCGCTACCATTACAGTTCACAACAGTTGTCTGCGCTGAATGCGGCCATTGTTGAACTACGCTTTTTGTTGAGTTTTTGTTATTAATGTGATAGTTTTATGTATCCACAGCTATGGATGACGAAGATTTAATTGTATTTGTACAGGAACGTGCAAGTATTTACGACAAACAACTGCCTGGCTACTGCCTATTATAATTTGCTACAACGTTTTCTTGCATTACATTCCGTCACGATGACAGTTGGCAACATTACGTTACTTTACATTACGTCTACTATAACTGGGCCTTTAAGCGCTGATTATAATAGACGGAACGGAACGTTGTAGAATGTTGAGAAATGTCACTTTACAATCTATTGCATGAGTTTCTTATGAGTTCGATTATAATAAGAACGGAGCGGCACGTAACGTTGAGATCTATAGATTTTTGATTTTTCCGCTGCGTCCCGTTACGTTTTGAGAAAAAACTTTATGTTGACAGATGCTACTATTTATTTTATTCTGCATTTGTTTTGGTTTCCATATTTTTGATAAAATTTGATTGAATTCATGTTTTAAAATAATAAGAAAAGAAGAATTGATGGAATTTGTTTTGTAATAAAATATATTTTAGAAAAAAATTAACTCCTCTTTCGTTGCTATTATAATCGCCACTCCGTTTGAAACCGTTTCCTCCCGCCACAACGACACTTGACTCCGTTCCGTTCCGTCTATTATAATCAGCGCTTTAATGTGTACCCCGCTTAATAAACCACGAAATAAAAGGGGTATTCACGGGTAGTTGCGAATTGCAAGAGTGTGAAAATGCAAGATATTTTGCGCACTAACGCGTGAACATCAATATTGCAACTTAATTATGCAATATAATTAAATGTCGAATGAACAGTAAATATATTTTGCCACCTTATTTAAAAATCATAAAAAATTACTAAAATCTACGTACAAACTTAACCATTTTAAAGTTTTACCCAGGTGGCAACTATGTTTGAAGAAGACCACAACATAAATCATCTGTTTAGCATCACTGCTTGTGCGTTCTCGCAATTGGTTTGAGTAGTGCGTAATTCAAGAAGAGTTTCAAAATTGCTTCCAATGTGTTTGTTGTTGGAATGATGCGAAAGTTCGCAATCATGCATTTTCGTATCGTCGCAACTGCGTTTCGCATCAACCCGTGAATACCCTTAAAGTCCGAATGTGAATTTTTGGCTCCAACCGAATATTCGGCCAAATAGAAATAATCGAAGGCCTAAGCCAAATACTAACAAAATTGTTTCAAGTAAGAAAAATAATAAAATTTAGGCCTTGCTTTCGTTATGTATTAATTTCAGTATAAAAAACGGCAATCATTAAACGTCCAGTCTGGTTAAACAGGCCGAAAAATATGCAATTTTCACTAATTAATATACTGCAGCAAGCCACGGGGCGACGTGGACCAGTGCTTAAAACACTAACTAAGCTGGCGACCTTTCCACGGGTCTCAAAATTCATCTAAAACAAAAATAAAAATATTTTCCCGTAAGTATGAATGTTATTATGGAATAATTATGGTAATTTTTACTGAAAACTTTTGTTACTTTTTGTATATAAAAATTCCAATATGAAATTTATCAGTTGAGATTATAGTCCATTGACAATTTAGTAACATGTATTTTGAAAAAACAACATGAAGACTCGTTAAAAATTGACTGAGTTCTTAAAGTCGCAAGCTCGAAAATGCAGTTTGAAAGAAAACGCGTTTAAAGTTTTAAGTATAGTGCGCTTCCTGCTTTGACGCGTTCGGCTCGGAGGCTCATAACGTAGCAATTACGAATGTGTATTTAACCTTTTAGAATGATATTTTACGCAGCTAAAGCTATCGAAAATTGAAAAAAAAAAAAACATATATGTGACCTTCTCCGAGAAAAGGGACCTAGTGTGTTAAAAAACGGGTTTGGACTTAAGAGTGGATTCTGGTACCTAAAAGGGTGCAGAATAAGATGAAATGAGTTAGATTTCAAATCTCCATCAAAACCATACCAAATCGCATCTCCCCACTGAAGGTGTGTTCATTTTCACTTCATTTTCACACACTAGGTTCCGTTTCTCGGAGAAATCCACATATATAAAAAATTTTTGCATTACAAAAAATAAAAAACATTCGGCTAATATCCGGCTATTTTGGGCCGAAGCCGAAGGTTAAAAAATCGGCCGAATATGCCGAATATCGAAGCCGAATATTCGGTCGGACACTAACAAAAACAAATTTAAGACTTATTGAGAGTTCGAAAATTTTAAATAGAGTTTTTGGAATTCATTAGTGCGGTTTGATGATTTCATACTTTTTGAATGTAATTCTTTTAAAATAAAATTTATTAGCATTTAAATATGTTCCAAAATACGTATTTTGATGCATAAACTGAGTGTTGCTTTAGCTTAATGATTGTTTGTACAAATATTTAATAAGCCCAACCTCAGTATATCGACCCCTTTGTTCAAATTTATAGTTTTTTGCCAAAAAACAACATTTACAGGACCGATTTTTTTTTCTTATTTTCTGTGCTTTAGCTTTAAATATCAAAACCAAATTGTACATGCGCTTAGATAAATAACTTATTTACTATAATGATTACAGCTACAAGATTTTACCAGGTGATGCCTTGGGGAGTGTAGAACAAATTTACTTCAAAAAGTCAGCTTCAAAAAAATGGCACATACGATCATTTCACGCAAAATGGTCCATATATACTAATACGAATACCAAAAAGATGTAAAAGAAACCTATTTTGGTAATTTTATTGTATTCTCTCTCTGTCAGTACATGGTTTCAATTTCCATACAAATTTCGTATTTAAATTTTAAAATATGATTACCTATTTAATATTTAACCTATTACAATCTTTGTTTTTACATAGCTAAAAAGTGGATCTGAATGAGCATAAATCTGGATAAAAATAGACTTTAATAACTTTATTATCTTTGATCAATTGTGCTGTGTGTATGTGTTATAAAACGGCTTTATAACGTTTAAAAAGGTTTACTGAGCTTTACTTTTTTTTTAAAAAAAAACTACTGAAATGCAGATACGATGAAAGACATTTTTGAAAAAAAAAAAGAAATTATGCCAAGTACTTTAGTACTTTTCCATAAACTGGAAAAAATTAAAGGTTTTGAATTCGAGTCGACGCGAACATTTTCCTGTCATCAAACTTTTTTTCCAATCGTTGTGAACCGAAGGACTTTAACGGTACGAGTTACTTAGGTTTGAGTTGCATCTACATTCATGTTGTGATATTCGTTGTATTATACATTATAGGCCCGAGTTATGGTCGTGACCTAGCCAATTCCAGTTTATTAAAATCATCTTAAATTCCTACAATACAACTAATATGTTATTGATTTTACCATCTTTTAATTATTTTTTTATTAGCAAAACCAAGCTAATACAGAATAGGTATCTCCTGCGATTATTCAAAAATCATTTATTCATAGATAAGAAAAGCTTTACCAAGCTTCATTTTTGAAATAATAAAAAACTATTGAAGTGCAAAAAATTAAAGATTATTTTAGTTTTATATGTACTGGAAAAATGTAAAAAGTTTTTGAATCCTAGTTAACGGGAACATTTTCTCGGCATTGAACTTTTTTTCGATCGTTGTAAATCTAAGGACTTATGCACCAAGAGCTACTTAGGTGTGAGTTGGATCTATGGTCCTGCCTTAACCAATTCAAGTTTATTAAAATCTTCTCCAAAAATGCTCACAATATTATTAATTGTAGGTTAACTTAAGAATAGATAGTCAGAATCCTAGGACCGAGATAAATACCGGAAAAGTATACCATGCGAACCTTTACAAGGCAATCAAGCGCTCTAAGGTTTCAAGTTTTGGTTATAAAATTATTTTAATTAAATTAAATTATTTTTTTTTAAAGCTGATGCATAAAGCTGCTTTGTCAAGCTTTTTTTGATCATAGTCAACGCTTTTTCAACGCTGCATAAAGTAGCTTATTGAGCTTATTGGTGTTCATAGTGCGCGCTTTATGCTTGTGGCTGATATGCTTTGTTTTCATTTGTCTCTTTAGAAAATAATGCCCTCAATTGCGTTTTGCAAAGTAAATGAAAAATTTTTTTAATGAGTATGTAGATTCACGATGATCACCAATAGGGGCTTTCAGACCATCGTACATGTGCGATGACTTGGGCATGCTCGACGACATGTACGATCATTCGAAAGCAAATGAGACCGTCGGACCGACATGTCGGACGAAAATCAAAAAGTTTTGATTTTTCTGCCGGTCGGACCGACATGTACGATGTTATGAACGCAAGTCGGTCCGACTCGCTGCATTTTTTCATTTCATTAAAAGCGTCAGCGGGTGAACAGCAACGAAGCGGATAAAATATTAGAGAAAATTAATACGAAAAACGTTTGAAACATTTTATAATTGTTTATAATTAATTAAAATTGATAAACAATTCTCTAAATATGAAAAATGACTGCTAAATCATATGGTCATAAAAAAATTGTTCTGCCATTACGCCGATGTGCTCTATTTGAGAGCCAGCAATGAAATGAAGTCGTCGCACATGTACGATTGTTTGAAAGCTCAACAAAATAGTCCCGTTAGTTTGTCGTCGTACATGTCAGCGTACAAGTACGTTCGTCTGAAACCCCCTAATGAAATAGCAAACCAATAACAAACAAAAGTTCAAAGAAACTTGAAAACACAAAGCATAACAACGGTGGAAAGTTCAGCACAAAAAGTACCCAAGAAGTAAGCAAGAACAACGAAAACTATGTAAACAAACGAGATAGAATACACAAGTGCATACAACTGAAAAGCACCACAAAAGGACCACAACGCAACAACAACACAACAACAACACAGCAACAACACAACAACGGTAAAAACTTCAGCACAAAAAAAATCAACGAAAATATTGTTATAACAGGCAAAATAGATAAACATGTGCCGAATAGCATTTTAAAAAGGCTCTACAACAAAGCATAAAAAACAAAATTATTTTTCTGTGTGAGCAAGCGAGATGGAGATATAAGCGCTGAAAAGCATTTGAAATTAAGCTTTATGCTAGCTTTATGCTGGCACTATGAACACTTTGAGCTTTTTCGATATGATTATACACAAAGCGTTTTTCAGCTAAACCTCTCGGCTAAGCTAAAAGCGTTTACTATGAACGCGGCCTGGCGAAATAATGAAATAATGGCGAAATTGAAACAAATTGATGAAAATAAAATAAAAACGCACTCTGCACAGCTGTTGTTGACGAGTTGCTACGCTAGCAGTTCGGTTCTTACGGAATAATACGTCTTGTCAAACTGTTTCGTTTAGTTTCGTTCAGTTACGTTTGGTCATTTTGGGTAACAACATTAATATGCATTTGACCGAACACTTACGTTTTTACTCGTTACGGAGCAAAACGTCTATTTTAGTTGGGCCTTAAGTCGGCTTAGCGACTATTCGTTATCGACACAAATATATTGTTTAATTCTTATGACATTTCCTTCGAGTCATGTTTTATATTGTTTTGGTTGTTCCAGCTTTCATTTCACTATCATTTTAATGTGAATGAAATCGCAACAATATCTGAAGTTTTCAAAAACAATTAAAGCTGTTATTTACGTTACTCACTGTTACAACAAAAATAAAAAAAATAACCACTGGTTGCTTAA
This sequence comes from Dichetophora obliterata, assembly GCA_963920525.1. Classification (NCBI taxonomy): domain Eukaryota; kingdom Metazoa; phylum Arthropoda; class Insecta; order Diptera; family Sciomyzidae; genus Dichetophora; species Dichetophora obliterata. The sequence continues at coordinate 1,585,531 of OY986438.1, read as the reverse complement.
CCTCTAGTTAACTTTGATTGTGAAACTCAAATCTGTTAGTTAACCTCTGGTCAGCGGTTAACTAATCGTCGTGAAACTGGCCCTTAATAAATCCAAGATAATTATAGTAGGTGTTTTCTTCTATTTATCAAAAGTCTTGTATTGAATATGTTGCGGTCATAAAATTTGCACATAAATAATATACACAGTGCTGCCAGCCACAAACACTAAAATTTGTGACACGACGGAGTAACATTAGAGAGAGAGAGAGAGTGTGTGCTAATACAAGAGCGCCAATAATACATCGCAAAAACATAGAATAAGAAAATGAAGACAACATCATTGCTTGTGATTGGCAACGCTGTCACATGTCGTGTCTTGGTCAACAAGTGTGCGCCTGGATTGCAGAATGATGAAAAATTTTATTGCAAGCAGCAAACGGACGACAACAACAAAGAAAATAGTAAAAAAAATTACAGGAAGAATAACAAAGCATAGCATAAGAAGCAGCAACAGCAAAATAAGTCGGCAACCACAACAAATCGATGAGCAGGCAGGCAAGCAAGGTGTACAAATTGCCTGCTAGTAGTGTTGTTGCATAGCAGTAGCGACAACATAGAATGACAAAAAAAAAACAACTAAAAAACATACATAAATATATTTTACGAATAAGAGTGACGAAGGAAGTAAGGAAAAGCAGATGATGAAAAAGCAAGGCATCGCAACAACAGCAGCTGTTGTCGGTGGTGCTGCTGTTGCTACAGTTATTGTTATTGTTGTGCTGTCGCTGTTATTGTAGTGATAATTACTGCGCTGCTTGTGTTGTTGTTGTTGTTGTGGTAGTCAACATCTATACGACTGCCTGCCTGGCTGGCTGGTAGGCTTGGCTGTTGTCAGCAATTGTGGCGTGCAGGTAGCACAACAACAATAATGATTTTTTTTCCACCGTTGCTAGTTGTTGCTGTTGTATTTTGGTGGTTGTTTCAAGTGTGTCGTTGTGCGCTAAGCTGCTATCTTGTTGTCGCCAACGTGTGTTGTCATTGACGTAGCTGCTGCTGTTGGCTTGCGTTGTTGTTATTTTTATTGCCCTACGTTGCTATGTTTGCAATGTTTGGTTTTAACATTGATGATGACGGCGACGACGATTTGCTCGAAGCCATCCAGCAATGACAACCAAAACTCAACGAAGCTTTGGCAACTTGTTTTCGTTGTTGCTTTCGCTCTAACTATTGCCTTATTGCGCTTCCACTCACTCTTACTCTCGTTAACTGCCAGCAGCAGCAGCAGCTGCTGTTGTTGCCAGCTAGCTACCTACTTTATTTTGTTGTGTCTTGCTGTCGTTATTGTTATTTACTGTAGTTACTGTTGTTGTGTTGTTGCTGTTTTGCTGTGTTGCCTACACATCATCGCATGTCGTCGACATATTTCGTTAAGTTTTGCCGTTGCTCTCACCGCCGCTCATTGTACATACGTTGTTCGTGCGTGTTTTTTTCCTCGGCTTTTTAGTTGATTGCGGAATTTTGTACTGTTGACGACGCGTTCGGCCCGCGCATTTCACCAACAATTCGTTGCCGCCATCACAGAAAATTGATTATTTCTTTTAAGTTGCTGCGCCCTGAAATATTGTTGCTGCCGATGCAATGAAAATGTCGCCACAGAGTGAGCTCAAGCCAGAAAACTATCAGATCAATGCGAAAATATGTCGTCTGGTGGAAAAGTTTCCTTGCATGTACGACCGCTCTCATCCACAATATTTGAAAAAAGATGTCGTCGACAAAGCCTGGGTAAAGATATCCAAGGAGATGGACGACTCCAGTGAGTATTACCAATCTTTTTGTGGAGTATTTGTAAGAGAGAGAGAGAGAGAGAGAGAGAGAGAGAGAATGAATAATGAATGAGTGTGTGTGATAGTGTGTGTTTGTTTTCCTCGGCTGTGTGCAAGAGCGAAAGTTGGAGCGCGCTTGTTGTTGAAGGTTTATGCTGAAAATATGACGGCAACAGCAATATTGCTGCCACATATTTTCGTCGTTTTCAAGTTTTTATAGACAATGCAAAATAATTTTCAAAATATGCAATGACGAGTAATAATTTTTCAATAATGAGCGCATTTATTAAACTATTTTATTATTAATAACAACATCGTTAAAAATGTGTTGACAGAATAGCAGAAAGATTGCTGCCTCTGGCGCGGGTCCAGTTGGACTAAAGTGCTAAATATGGTTGCCAGATTTAGAAAACGCAATATTGGCATAAATATTTAGTGTTTGATTTCGCGGCATTAATTAATGGACAAGCCTTTGGCGAATCTAAAACAACAATTTAACCTGAAAAAGTTTTCTTCATAAATCAACAGACATTCAGTGTGACTTTCCGACAATCGTTAAGACTCAAACATAATAGGCTCGAGCTGGCTGCAGCTAATGTCAAAAATCAACGAAAAGCTAGCTCAAGTTCTGTCAAATACTTAATTTGATCGAAATGAATTGAGCGAGCTCGTCTTTAAATCATTGAAAAAATTCGCTTGTTTGCTATTAATTTTGTTTGGTTTGTTCAAAAAGTTCGTTCGAAAATAAGTTAAGGATAATTTAATTTAAATTCGTTTGAAAGAAAAAAAAAACCGCTGATTCCTTCTTGCACATTCGATTCGAACTTTGATTCGATTTTTCGACATTTTGCTTGTGCTAGAAAGAAGTTTGCGCATCAAGATGCATTTCCGAACAGACCCATTGTGTGCACAATATCAAGTTTAAACATTAAGGGTATTCATGCAAAGTGGCAATTTTATAATTTGAGCAATTAGTTATTTTTATTAGCAGGTTGTATGAACAGCCCTTAAAGTCGATCGTTTATTTGCGTCATATATGTCAATTGCAATATTTTTTCATATGCTGCCAATAAGTTTTTAAGTAGTAATTTTCAATTAAATATTTATTACTTTTGGTCAAATACACACATTCTTACCGCTCTCATTGCTTTTTGCCGGCTTCTGGTAAGAATTTAATTAACTTTCGAAAAACGAAAACAGCTGATTGATCATATAAGTTTGCCACATCGTTTGCACACCAAAATCTAAGAGCAATTATATCTGGTTTGTGCAAAGGCTTCTCCATACAATTTTGACAGTTCATTTATAAGGCTAATTAATTCATACAGTTAATAGCATTTATAAGGGTATTGCCTTTTTGCATGAATACCCTTATTATTTTTTTTTAATTTATAATGGAATTATTATTTCGATGACGTCACGTTGCATGGAGTGCATGGTAGAGAGTCCAAATTAATTGCGAAATTTGAAGCCATTGTACTCAATTTTAACAATTTAAGGATATTTTACGGTTTTAATAAAGTCACTTTATATACGAGGTAGACGCAGTTTTCATTCGGTTTTTACAAATTTCGTACTCAAATTGCGTATTGTTAAAGCTTATGTGCAAAATTTGAAATCACTAAATAAATTTTTGTGAAATTTAATAAGATTTTACCGTTTTGGTAACGTCATTTTGTATTGGAGGTATAAAATCTTCTCATCCGATTTGTCTCATTTTCGAACTTGATTTGTACTTTTTTATATAAAGCTTATATATAGAATTTCGTTACGTTTTGGGTGTTTACATAAAATATTTCTGCTACAGCAGCCTCTGCTGATACACACACGTACAGAAGAATTATATCATATACATATCCATATTAGAGTGGCCCTTATTTGTATGGGTCAACATTTTTTTCTTCTAATCTTTTAATTTCGAACTGGGGTCCACAAAACAGAAGTAAGCTGTGACATTTTCAGAAAAAATTAAATATCTTCAGTAAATCTTAATATATATTTTTGGTTTTCTTTCGATCTTTTTATGATATTTTTGGTGTTCGAAATGCCAGAAAAAGGCACCTTAGGGATTTTTGGAAAAGTTTCAACAGCTATAACTTTTTATTTTATTTTTTTTTATTTATTATTATTAATTTAACATTTCGTTTCTAATACAAAAAGATAAATATCTTATTATAGCATTAGACATAATTAGGCTTGACTGTAAGACATTGAGATTATTTATAATTAATTTAGATAGAACATTTAGAATATATAAAAACAAGATAAAATAAATTAATTCAAATTAATATAAATTACAAGAGCAAGTTTAAACAATTTCTTTGACACTCCTTTGGCCAAAGCCAGTTTAAATTAAGACTTAACAACTGAATAATTGGAGAAAAAGGAAATATTTATAAAGTGGAGAAATAAGCATAAAGTTTTACCTTAAATTGCACAGGATTGGTTATAGATCTAATATAATTAGGTAGAGAGTTCCACAAACGGATTGAACATATATAAAATTGTCTTTCCGAACATAATTGAGAATGCTTTAACTGCATTAACTGATTTGATCTATTTGATCTAAGGAAGCGTAATCGTGCATATAAATACGTGGGTTCTTTGTAAACAATTTTTTCAAATTTTTTTTTATTTTTTTATTTAACAAAACAGCTGCTCAATACTATTCCATAACTAGCCGCATTTTTATATTTTTGTCAATTTTTTTGGCAACGATTTATGTGTCAATATTAGTTATAGTTTATATTAGTTATATTTTTCCGAAAATAAAAAAAATCACAACTCTGTTAGCTTTTGTCCCATTTTCATGTTTCATTTTGAAGAGAAATTAATGTAAAAACGCGGAGCGTATCATTTCTCAAATTTAAACTCAACTAAACTTATCGCGATTTTTTAAAAAAAAGAGCACTCCTTCTCATATAAATCAGATTTTCAACTTTAGACGCTTGTGGCATTATCAATATTTTTTCTAAAAATTTCACAGTTTACTTTTGTTTCTAAAGGAACCACTTTAATCTACATATGGGCATGTCCACAGAAAAGTCTACCGTGACCAAAACATTAGAAATTATTAATAACTTATTATTTTAAGACATTATCTAAGAGAAACATTTTTACTTTATTAATTTAAGGGATTTACACATAAATTCATTTACCATTACGATTAAATCGTCTGCACTGTTTCACAAATGAAGTAAATGTAGTTTTTATTTTTCGTAAATGTTTCGTAAATTTTCTAAGATAATAAAGAAATGGTTGAGGCAAGGAAAGAAAATATATTAAATTTGTTTTTTTAATTACTAAATAACATAATCACTTAACTACCTTATTAATTAGTTACCCAATTGAACTACAATGGAAATTTAAGTAACGTCACGCCAGATAAAAAGCCTAATAAAAAAAACTTGAGAAGATTTTTAAATTTGATTACTTGGAATATACATTTATACTATTTAAAATCCTTCTGAAAACAAAAAGTTTAAAAAAGGAAAAAGTTGTATACAAAAAGTCCTGCATAATTCAGAGAGTTTTACAAATTTTGTAATCCAAGTAAAAAATCACTTCTGATTTTTGGAAAGTAACATCAGCATTGTTATTGTTTTTACTTAATATAGTGCTACTCAATTAATACGCAAATACAAAAAACTTTTAAAAAATTAGACATTTTCATTCCATTTTTTAAATATTTTTTCGTACAAATAGTGCGCAACGCCAGTTTGAAAATGACCATATAGTATACGTAGAAAGATTGAAAAAGTATCGATGAATGATTTTTATTTTATAGATATTATTTCGAATGACTAAATTTTAAAAAAAATAATCTGATCTATAAAATTTCGATACAAAAACAATTCGATTGAAATGATTTATAAATAGTTTACCTTTTTTTGCATTTATTGCTATTTTCGATTTCGTCCTGAAACACGATTCTTGTGAAACATAATCGGCCGATTGTGATAATTCAATCTAAAAAAATCTATAATTTTTATAACTTCGAATTGTTTTAAACTCCGAATTGTTTCGAATTGTCGGCCTTTGTAGTCTGGTGGAGAGTGCGCTAGACTATCAACCGGTCTTTCACTTTCTTTGTTCTTACCTACATTTAAGAATTATGGAAAACTTAAAATCCACAACTAAATTGTGGAAAATGCGGAATTAAAGGACAGGAACAACTAAGGGCTGGAAATGCTTGCCGAGGTTAACACTAGCCTCGGTTAAAAGCAATTCAAATTGTTTTTCACGACTGTTTTGCCTAATCAATAATTCACGTATGGTTCCAATTAATTCCTCTTAATAATCTATCCCTTTCCTTTCAGATCAAAGACCAAACCTTGTTTGTATAAGGCGCATGACTTGGTTCTTTGATCTTTAAAAAAAAAAAAAAAATTCACGTTTTAACAATAACACCGTGTTTATGTGACGATTGCGTAATCTTTTCGATTCGATTCGTGGTCTTGTTAATTCTGTCAATATTTTATCTATCGATATCGTGCTGTAAAAAATTTCTATGCTGTAAAATCTTGAATTTATAAAAATAATTTTATTAACACTCTCATTCCCTCACAACCTTTAGTACCCTCCTGCAAGGAACGCTGGCGCAATATACGCACCTCCTTTGCGCGCTCCATCAATGTCAACAAAATTCCTGCCAGTGCCAACCGCACAAAGCCCTACTATCTTCATGAAGAGCTACAGTTTCTGGCGCGTCATATTACGCCCGGCATTCCAATACTGCGACGCTCCAATGCCTACTCTTCGGCTGGTGAGGAGAGCGAAGTGATTGAGGTGTCGGTGGGCGAGGACACATTCGATGGTTTTGCGCTTACCCACGATGATGATGACGACGATGACGATCGTGATGGTGATGTTGATGAGCCTCAGGAACAGCAGGAGCAAAGTAGCAGCAGTGTCGCTGAATCCAATGAACCTGTCAAAATAGAACAAAATGAAAAAGTGGTGGAGCCGGTGGCTGCTACACCCATTGCTTATCCACCAAAGAAGCGACGACGCAGTGGCATCGAACAGGAACGCCCAGCAAGTGCTTTGGAGCAAAAGGTGGGCATAAAATTTTTAAGAATCTCAATACTTATTTCTAAAAACCAATTCTTATTCACCCGGTAGTATTCGGAGCAAGCAGTACCACCAGGTTCCGAATTCGACGCACTTTTCCTGCAGGGTCTGCTGCCCGAGATGAAAGCAATGGATTTTCGCCAAAAGATACTGTTTAAACGACGCATTTATGAGGTGATAAGTGACATCTTTGAAAGCTCACCCACCTCCACAACAACAACTGCAACAGCAACGACAACATTTTCTAGTACCTGTCAAGCTGCTGCTGCTAAGGCGGCAGCGCACAGCAATTGCTCTGCCACAGCGCCTACTATGACCGTGGTTAATGCTGCCGACTTGGCCATGATACGCCGTCTAAACAGCTTGCTGCAGAGTCCACAGAGTCTTGGTGGCGCCAACACACTGCTGACCACCATGGTTGCCGCACCAAAAAATATTTGCGCCTCCATCTCATCGACAATGCGTAACGCAGCGCCTTCCACAGCGACTGTAGCCATAAATCGTGGTGCCATGACGCGTTCTAGTGCCAATCTGATGCGTGTTACGATGGTGAATCCACCCCCGGGTATGGGCACAAATAACCTTGTGACGCCGCAACCACATGTTGTAAAGCAGGAACCAGAAGTATTGGATGATTGATGGGATGCAGTGATTGATCCTTTTTCGTTTCGATGAAAATGTATTTTTTTTACTCTGTAACGAATTGAAGTATTTTTGATTCTCTCGGAGAGAGCTGTATAATATATATACAGTGTATATATATATATATATATAAGTATATAAATTTATTCGTTTTCTGAATAATTGCATTCTTAGCTGTTAAGACTTTTGTATAGTATTTGAGTATTTTTTTTTCAAAAATAAATATAGTGTAAAATAAAGACATACAATATTTAAAACTTCTGAGTCAGAGAAATGTGTTTCTGTTCTCATTTTACGAGATTAGACTTACTGTAGACTTACTGCATGTTTATGTAAAACGACACGTAGGCTGAACGTTGTGAAAGAAACGAGCAACAATATTTTCTGATATGGAAAAATGTATTGTTTACCGTGTCTTGCATCACGTTAAGCCTTCGTTTCGTTTTACATAAACATGCAGTTACTCTGTTTTTCTCACAAGTAATATACAAACCTCTTGAAAGCTTACTCAGCTTCGAAATTACCGTGCTTGTAAAAATGTATAGGTGATGACATTGTAATGCATATAAGTAAGCGGGATGTGACAAAATTTAATTTGTGTTAAGAATAAATAGTGGATTTTCATTGCTTCAGTTTAACTTCATTTGTCTGTGTAGCTTCATCGTGTTTTTCACAAAAAGTTTTGTAGTAAATGTTGTTTGTGAAGTATAATAAATTTTAAATAACATATTTTTATAAAATTGTCCCAAAAACTCATAAAATAACCAAGGTTTCATCAAATATTTATTTTCTTTTTGTAATAATTTGTCGGTGATGACACTGTAATGCATTATTGTAAGTGGGGTGACAAAATCCGGTTTGTGTTTAGTCTTTATTCTTCTGCGTAGCTACATTGTGCTTTCTAACGGAGCGTTTTGCAGTGAAGTGTTTTTGTGAAAATTATTGATCTTAATGTTAATTTTTATTGAAATGAAATTGCTTGAGTAAATTTTTGAGTGAATTAAAATTTGTCCAATATATTTGGAAAACATAAAGATATATTAAATCTTTTCTGATTTTAATGTTTAGTGCTATTTTCAGGTTAAAAATCGAATTTCCGGAAACATTTATTGTCGAGTATTCTTTTTTACATTTTTGAAAAGAAAGTTAAGTAGAATTGTTGACAATGCCTTCGGACTTCTACGACTTCTTCACTTTACAATTATGCTAATTCTAGTACACCGAGGGCCGAGGTATGGCGTTTCTAACAGATAAACTTCAAAGACATTTTTTTCAGGTAGAGTTTAAGGTCTTATTGCAATAACGTGATAAGCAAAAACGCCATAAGTAAAAAGACATTGTAGAAGACGCTACAATGTCTTAAGACAAATTTTCATGTGACTGTCAAATTTTGTCCGATGTGAAAAGTATTTTCCAATTTGCTTCCACACGAACGTATTTTCTGTGTGACGAAAATGTAAACAACAACAGCTGTTTATGCCAAAAAGAAAATTTTAAAAAATGGATTCGGAGACAACCGTCTGAGCAATTTATAGCGTAATTATATTAATTAACGCTATTAAAAAGAAGAAACAAATGGAAAAAAAGAATAGATACAGAGCATTGTCGAGCCGTGCATGGCTTTTGGCAAGAAATAGCTCTATGAGCTTAAGAATTCCTGCCTTAGGCCATTCAAACTGAAATAAAACAAAGTATGTTTTTACATTTATGTATATTATATAAGCATTTTCTTATAAAACTTTAATGCAGTTTTTCGCCATATTTAAAACCAATATTTTATGCAATATTTTGTATGCTATTTTTCTTTGAAATCAACCCTGTGTCGCATAGAACGTCATAAGGAAATAGAAACAATTCTAAAAATTAATGTGTCTCTGAAAGTCGCAAGACATTGTCACAAGACTCTGTTTTTGAGCTTCCACACGATGTGACATTAAATTTAAGACGACTTTTTTGGCATGTCTTAAGACAATGTCATATCGTCTAGAAGCAGCTTAAGCAAACGATTTAAAAGAATTAAAAACGCAGTATATTCTTAGTTATGCATCATGATAGAATGAGTTGAAGGTAGTATTAATCGAGCTAAAACAGCTGTTCAGCGTGGGCATATATTGTCAAAATGAGGTGATGACATTTAACGATTTTGTTTTTCTTAATAAAAAATGGGATTTTTCTTAAAAGGGAAATAATAATTTTTAAAACGGTACAATTTTCGGAACATTTAACTTTTAGCAAAAATGGTCTCTTTTTTATTTTTTTCAAAATGTGTATTTGGAGCTAAAAAAGGTAGTAGTGAAAAAATTGAGGGCCGCTTTCAAGTCGTTCAGAAATTATATGGGTCCAAAGTTAGAAAAAATGGCCTTAAAAACATGTGATTTTTTAAATTTTCCAACAAAAGTAATATTAATGAGAATCAAAAGAAAGGCAAATATCTATTCAAAGAAGTATAAATCTTGAAAATCCATGCATATCTCTTGAAGATATAGCTCTTTTTGGACTATGAAAATTTTACGTTTGAAGATTTTTTGTGATATAAAATTGTTGTCCTTGAAATGATCCCAATTTGATGTAAAATCGAAGTTTTTACAATAAATAAGTTTAGTGTATAAATAGCATTGTGAACATAATGAGAACAGTATGACGCCAAAATTCTTGCTTTAAAAAAAAATCCCTTGTTATTTTTGTTTCGGTGTACATCACTTGTTTTTGACATCTTATGCCTACAGCTTGGCAGCGCAGTCACTATTAATAATACCTGCAGTGGAATTCCCGAACGCGTTAACGATGATTTTCGATATCGTTAGTTAGCGAAAACTGTCATTTACTATGAACGTGGCACGCACAATGACCGATAACGACAACGATTATTATCGTTAAATTTTTGGGAATTCCACTACTGGTCATTGTATCATGGTTATGCATGTTTTTAAAGTTTGATGACGTCACCTTTTATAGATTAAAACTCAAATGCAGAACACGATTGAGAAATGGAAGATTATTTGTTAAATATGCTGTACACACATATTTATGGAATTTATAAAAGTTATGCTATTTTGATGACGTCGCTTTGTATGGAGATTGGTCGAGTTTTTATCAATTTTGTCAAACTCCAAACTCGAAGTGGATTTTAATATTTTTAGCATATCGTCGTTACAAAAGTAAACTTGCGAATCTGAAAAATTATATTTTTCATTTCCAATGAAAATTCTATGGAAAATTAAAAATGAATCTATGTGGCTACGGCTTAGTGGGTATAGTGCGGGACCCCTAAGCTAAAGAACCGCGGTAGCCTGGGTTCAGTTCCAGCTCAGACAGAAAAGTTTTTTCAATTGAATTAATATTTTGTTTGGTCGTTACCTCTCTGCAGACAATGGCAAACCTCAGAGAGTAAAAATTGTTACGTAGAGCTTCTTGAGAACATAAGCCGTCGGAGTCGGCATAAAACACGTAGGTCCAGTTCTCGATCATTTGTAATCAAACATTTAATAAAAAGCACAACACAATTGATCAATAGAAGCTTGGACAAGGTCTTTCCAAGGGCTGAAATGGCCAGTTTATTTTTTATTTTAATTTACTTTTGCAACGTCGATATGTTCATAATTTTAATTGTTGAAATTAATTTTTGCGGAATTTTTAGAGACTTAACTGTTTTCATATAGTTACTTTGCTTAGGAGGTAGGCGTGCTTTTTATTCTATTTTTACAAATTTGAAATGTATGGTAAATATTTGAGACCAAAGTTCATATGCAAAATTTCAAGTCATTACTGTAGTTTTTGTGGCATTTTCAGAGATTTATCATTTTCCTAAAGTCACTTTGTGTGGGAGGGTGTTGCGCTGTTTTTTTTTATTTTAAAAATTTCAATTTTATGGTGAGTTTTCTCGGCAAAATCATGTCATGATTAACATTAACATTAATATTAACATTAATTTTTGTGTCATTTTTAGATATTTTAAGGATTTGATAATGTAACGTTCTATGGGAGGTAGGCGTTGTTTTATCCGATTTTAACATATTTGAAATATATGGTGATTATTTTACTTCAAAGCTTATGTGCACAATAACAAGTAACAGCAAAAATTTTTGTGGCGTTTTTAGAAATTTTATTGTTTGATAAAAAGGCGTAGTTTTCATCCGATTTTGCTCATTCTCGAACTTGATCTTTGTTTTTTTAATATAAGCACATACTTGGCGAGGAAGCTTGGCATCACCACGGATGGCAACTGCAGGAAGTGCAAGGAACCAGGCACCCTGGAGCACCTACTATGCACATGCCCTGCCCTACTTAGATCGAGACTAAAATACCTAGGCTCATTGACGTTCCCGTTGCTTAAAGATGTAACCAAAGCATCTCTGGAATCCCTCTTAAGGTTTGCGAATTCAACGCAAATCTTTAGAGACTTTAAATAAACACAAAGGTTCCTTTTGTTCACTACCGGTACCACTAAGGACCTGAATTGGTCTATGTGAGCCTTCCCGAAGACATCCGGATTAACCTAACCTAACATACTTATACCAAATTTGAATAGATTTAAAATTGCGGCTGTAATCGTGTCGACAGACTGACCTAGCGAAATCGGCTCTGGAGGTGAAGCTGATCAAGAATATATATACTTTTCTATACCTGTCACGCCTTCTTATCAGCTTTGCAAACAGAGTGACAAAGTTATCGCTGAGTAAACAAAATTTATTCCATACTATTTTTCTTCATTTAGTAAAATTTTTTTCTAAATTTATATACCAAAAACAAAATGTCATTTACCAACCCTGAAAAATGCATGAAATCATGAGAGTATAATATCAAACAGAGGAAATGGCAATAAACAATGTTGCTTCTGTACTAAAAAAAACAAGGGATTTTTTTATGGCACAAATAATTTACACCTAATTTCAAGATTTTGGAATTTTTTGAAAGAAAAAACATATTGGCAAATATAAAATTTTACTAACCCTATGGCAATTTAATCAAACAATGGGCAATTATTTAAAATAGTGTTTTCAATTAAGTAAGTGTTGATGCAAAATGCAGTTGCAAATATGCGAAATTCAACATTTCGTACTATTAACACATCAAGCACAACTATAAGAAAAATTTAAAATATTTAATTTAAAATAATAAAAAAACTGCAAACTTTGGAAAAATATTTTAAGAAATGCTGGAGTTAAATTTTAAAAAAATCCCCTTATTTGTTTGTGTGGGCTAACATTACTTGGTTTTGACATAAGACTCATTAAAGCCGGCATCGCAGTCGCGTCTTATAGTACCTGGGGTAATATACCTTGTTTCCAAGCAGCTTCAAGTTGCTCAACTAGAATCTCAACTACTCACCATAAAATAAAATATAATATTTTGTATTTTAGAAAAAATATCAAATTTTTCATCGATATATGAAGCAATTTCCTGTCATGTGCTATGGCGAAGCTAAAGCTTTCAGATTATCCAACGAAATATCAACAAATTTTTTATATGTTATTTTAGCGGAGCTGTTATCATCCAAAGTTAGAATTTAGAAAAAACTGTTGATTAAGTGTAATTTTACATGAAAAACAGACATTTTAAATTTGGACGATTGCAGCTCCGCTAAAACTAAAGACACAAAATTTGTTGATATTTCGTTGGATTATCTCAAAATTTCCGCTATAGCACATGACACTATAGTGGTTGAAATATTGATGGAAAAGTTGATAATGCTTCTAAAATACAAAATATTATTTTTTATATTATAGTGAGTGGTTTAGATTCTAGATCAAAGATTGTAGGAGACCAAAAACGTAAAACACCCTGTACCTTGAAAATTTTGCAATACATATACGAGGAAACTAAGATTTGGAACCAGTGTTGAAAGTAAATATCGGAATGATAATGGGCTTACCGGATCCGAAATTTGTAGACTAGTATTTTTTATCCAAACATGTCTGAATATAAGAACACTGCTATTATTTTGAACACAGCTGTACGTAGTCCATGCAGTAGAAATATGCTTTAACTTAAGGTTAGTAACTAGTGATGGATAGTTAAATTTTTTTGTTACACACTGCCAATGAGTTCAAAGTTTAACAAGTCTATTCTACAATTATTTTCGAAAAATTTACCTTTTTTACCTCTGCTCAAAAAATGAGTCAAAAATTACCTCATTTAAGGAAATTTACCTCAATCTGGCAACAGTGGTATATATAAGTGATATTATAATTTGTGTGAATAGTTGATGATGTGTTTTAAAAAAATAGATATTTGCTTGAAACGCGATTTCCACAACACTTCAAAAACCTACAACCAAAACTAATAATGTAAATAATGTAACGCGTCTCTTTAATGAACCAGTTTATAATAATCAACAAACAGAAAGGTAAACAGAGCAATAATAAATATTTATAAAAATCAATCATTAGTTGGAAAAGAACCAAATCTTGAAAATATATGAAATCATGTTTAAATAGTAAACAACGTTTCAAAGAGAAAGATAGCTGTATTCACAAAAGAGTATAGAAACTCAGCAACAATGAGTCATGTTGACGATGAATGTTAAATAGTCACACATTTGAGCAAAGCGCTAACTATTTCAACTACCAATAATAACAACAGCAACAACAGCAACAACAACAAAAAATGACAAGAACAAAAATGACAACAACAAAAATAATAACCAAAACAGCACCAACAACAAGTGATTGGCGATAACTTCGCCTTAAGTTTCGGCAACATACAACGTCATCATCACCATCATCGTCGAAGTCAACGAAGAGTTTGGTTGCTTGTATTGGTGTTTGTGTTGTTATTGTTTCTTTCTTCATCAGTCTTGGATTTCAGCAATGATGGAAATTTCATCAGCGATTTGTTGTCTACACAATTATTTCGATTTTAGTTCGGTGAGAGCGTTCGTTAAAAACGCTTCGTTGACTTGCTTCTACACGACAGCTACTATCACTGCGACGAATAACTCAAGCAAACTTAAGTTAAAGTAAATACCAAAGTAGGCGGCAGAGAGACAGATCGAATGATAGCGAATAAATAAAAAAACGCGATAGTGTAGTTATTGTGATAATTACTGATTCGAGTTTGTGATAATTTCCAAAACATACAAATTCAGGCAAAAAATTGTGATAAAGTATCGAGCAAACTTATCAGCAACAAACAACAACAACTACTACTAGCACCGCATTAAAATGCCACCAAAGAAAGAAAATGACAACACCAACAACACAACGCCACGGCCGCTAAGTAGCACCGAAATTGCGGCAGCTGAACAAAAGCAGGCTTTATACTTGGCCAACGCAAAACTCTGCCGACTGGTTAAGCGTTGCCCCTGGATGTACGATCGTCAGCATCCAAACTATGCGAAGAAGCAAGTTATGGATAAATCTTGGATAAAGATAGCCAAAGATTGTGATGACTCAGGTAAGTGACGTGAGGCACTGAGAACGATTGTGATAAATCAGCTCGTTTGTTAGCAAGATTTGGTGAGGGCACGTGAGGGGACTCTTGTAACATTCAGAAAAAGAGAGAGAGAGATAGAGATAAAGAGAGAGAGAGAGCGAGCGCGCGTGTGGGAGCAAAATTTCAGTTGTTGCTCTCAAGATTTGGAGTGACAAAGCATTGGCATCGCCATCGATATCTAACGATGTGATAATGAATCACAAACATCTGAATACGACAAACACGTTGGTGTTATTACCTGGAGTTCAAGGTGTTGAAATTTTAATTGAGAGTACAAGATGCAGAGCACAAAAAATATGTACATACATAGGTATGTATACATATATAGTTATGCATACAAGAGCGCTGAGAGACGCTGTTAAAATTCACATCAAAGTAAACTTAGAAACTATTAACGCATTCTTGAAGAAAATGAAATTTTTTGCACAGCTGGTCAATTTGATCAATGAAAACTCTGCACAAAGTGAAACAAATGCAATGCAGGCACTTGTTATAAAACATGTAGAAAAAAAAAACTTACTACTGTGCAAGTATAAAAAAAACATGGAAACTAGTTCTTTGAAGAATATGAATATTGGGCAAGAAAACCTTAGAAACCAAATATGTAGCTACATTATAACAAAACCAAAGAAACGACACTTACATCCTTGAGTAGGTGGTTTATATATACAAATAAAGCTTCAAATGTTTTAAACATGATGCCACTAGGGATTGAAATCCTATGCTATTGAGCCATTTCTATTTATGTATTTGTTTGTTTTCTTTGTTTTTTTTTTTCTTTTTATTTGTTTATTATCTCGATTTCGAGAATGGCTCTAACGACTTTCATGAAATTTACAATATACAGGTTTACGAGAACGAAAAATCAATCTAGCTAAGTCTATCGCTCCAGACTCTAGAGGCGTTACTGTACAAATTTCTAAGATCCTGCGAAAAACTCTTATCCGATTTGGATTAAAATGGGTTTGTAGGAGTTTAAGGGTACGGTTATCATTTTGGTGCTAGTTGTTTTGCTTTTTCTTAAACATCAGAGGGCGCTTCAGTACAAATATCTAAAAAAACTGCGAACGACTCTTGAACCGCTCATCCTTTTATCATTAAAAGGAGTTTGCTGTGGGTTTAGGCTACCGTGATTATTTTGGTGCTATTTGTTTCGTTATATCTAAAAAACCAAATGTTGCTGTAGTACAAATATCTTAAAAAATCGCGAATTATCCTAAAACTCTCATCCCATTAGCTTCAAAATTTGAATACAGATGTTTTCTGGTATGGCAAGCTTTTTGGTTCTATTAGTTTTGCACGATCTAGAACACCAGAGGCCGCTGTAGTACACATTTCTAAAAAACTCGGAGAAACTTCTAAACGTTCATATGTTAGCATTAAAATTTGTTTGCAGTGGTTTTAGGATATCGTAGTTGTTTTGGTGAATTTGTTTTGCTATCTCTCAAACACCAGACGGTGCTGTATTACAAATATCTTAAAAGGTCACGAAATATCCTAAACCGCTCATCCCATTGTCATCAAAATTTCTATACATATGTTTTCCGGTATGAAAAGTTTTTTGGTTTTATCAGTTTTGCTCTATTTAGAACACCGGTCGGAGCTGTAGTACAAATTTCGATAAAACTTCGAAAAATTAATATACCACTCTTACAATTGGCATGAAAATTTGTTTGCAGTGGTTTTAGGATATCTTGGTTGTTTTGGCGAACTTGTTTTGCTATCTCTCAAACACGAGATGTCGCTGTAGTTTAAATTTAAGAACGATTCTGTATTATTTTTTGTTTTTAATACAAATTATACTGAATTCTAGTACATTTGGATACCAAATTTGGATTAAGACCCGTAAAAAGTTAGTCTGGCAATGCTGCGACTCAATATTAGGCGACTCGGTTAATGTTTATCGCGCCCTTTATGTGTAGGTCAATTGCCCGGTGGTTAGAGTTGTGAGTTTACAAACTGAATGTCGTGTGATCGAATATCGCGGTGTTTATTTTTTTTTTTTAATATATTAATCCAAGCTTAGCAATTTTTTAGTATTTTGCAAATACTAGATTTGAAACCAAAGCTGGTGTTGACTTATATATAGTACAGAAAAGATTAAATTTTAGTACAATATTTCTAACCGTGTACGTATAAGGTACGGTTTTTCCATTCCCTGGTTAAAATTTTATCTCATTATTTTGCTCTCTTTTCATTTCGACCTCTTGCTGTCATATATTATTTATGTTTCAGACAAGGTCTTGAAAATCAAATAAGAATTTCCAAATGTTTAAGAGATAAAATAGGTCTTAATTGTTTTAGGACTGAAGTCTATTATGTTTTTTAAAGCTTCTTATATTGTACCTTTAAAGGGTATCGCTCTTAGTATACTTTGCTTTGCTTATGTTTCAAGCTTATATTCCATATTCAATAAATTAAATAAAAATAAATAAAATAGGTCAAAATAGGTTTAAATAGGACGTGTGTTATAGTGGTGCCCGTATTTTTTACCTCAGATTATTGAATTTAGCTTGCCAAACTTAATCTTTTTTCTTCATTCAAAATAGTTGCCTCCTGCAAGGAACGCTGGCGCAATGTTCGTGCCGCCTTTGCTCGCTCCATCAATATCTACAAAACCAACAGTGGGCCTAATCGGGTGAAGCCCTATTATCTCTACAATGAGTTACATTTTCTGATAAAACCCATGATGGATGGTCGAGAAATGAATACAAAAGATTTGGATGAAATCAAATCTGACTGGGATGAAACGGCAACTTCCATGCCGATAGATACTGGAGCTGCCAGTCCGGCCATCCCAGCCTCAGAGCATCAAGCCGAGCCCATGAGTGATGTTGAGGCAGACTTGAGTTTTGCCGATGATGATGTCAGTTTGATGGAGGAGCCGAGTGTTACGGATTTAACGGTGCCACCAAATGATACCAACTGCACTTCGACATCCACCAATGTAATGACTAACAACTTAAATCACACTAACGGAACATTCCACTCTCCCGAACTTGTGGAGAGCACGCCACTAGCGAAGCGTCCCAAACTTTTGCATGACTTTGGCAACGATTTGGCCAACTCCAACGATGCAGATGCTAAGTTTCTGGAGGCATTGCTACCGGACATGCGTGCTATGAATACGCGACAGAAAATCATCTTCAAGCGCAAAATCTATCAATCATTGGAGGAAGTATTTGAGACAAATACCGACTTTCCCGCGCTGACATCGCGTCCCAGTGCGGCAAGCTTTCAAGCACTGCCAGTTTCGACACCACAAAATGTAACACATAACATTGCTCGCTTGAAGGAGAACGAAATGAAGAAATTGCAGGAATTTCTACAAACAATAATGCGACAACGAGCTCCAACAGCAGAGGAGTTGAATACAAGTTGCACGCATCACTTGAATGGCCAGCCATTGACAATTATACCACGTGCTCAGCATCAACGTGGTATAACGCAAAGTGGCGGCAAATCAGTCACTGCAACAAATAATTCTGTGGCTACTAGTTGTAATGGTGGCAATAACTGCAATCAGCTGCAGCCCATCACCGTCAAGTATGAGTTGATCGAGGACGATGATGAGGTTCATTTACATGGTTTTCAGAAGAACACGGAAAGATTTTAAATCTTTATCTTAAAGTGAAAAGAAGTATTTTTAGTTTTTAAGTTATTGACAAGGCCTAATTTTTAAATACATATATTTTTATACTAACGAAAATATACAAAAAAGTGAAATTTGAAGGAAAACATATTTTATTTTACGATATTTTACAGCAGGATCGGGTAATAATGGATAGCAAGATCGGGCAATTTGAACGTGCCAGAATAATTAAAAAAAAGGAGTAAAATTATTGTGTTTGAATTAACGTCATATTGAAACCACCCCCACGCCCCCTAAAAACGGAAAACTAGATTAATAAAAACGCTTTAGTCCAAGTTAATAAATTCCAAACAAGTCTATTTTTATAAGTCTATTTTTCACTTCTAGACAGTTCTAGAGCTCTTGTTTTGTCCGTATATATTATTATTTATTTCGGAAAATATATCTTGAGAGCGCTGGTTCATGTTCACTCGTGTCCTGTGATATATGTTTTCAAAATAAGCGAAATTATATATGTAAGCGAAATTATGCCAACCTTATGCCAGTTTTTTTTCAGATTTTCCATTTTAATTTTTAATCTTTCAATAGTTTTATTAATAAATTAAATCTTACTAAAAACGAAGTTTTTCAAATTAAAATTGATTCCTAAACATTTATAGTGTCACTTCACATGATTTCGTTCGACATTTTATGTGAATATGTATTATGTAATGTATTAGTGCTATACATATCGTAAGAATTATAGTTATTAAAAATTCTTTTTTTAAATGTTCAATTTTGATTTCCTTTTTTTACAAATTTTATTGAAAAATTAAATTTTTGCCAAAACCATTTTTTTTATTATAAAAATTGAACCTAAAAGTTCGAGAAGAATCGAAAATTATTTTTTAAAAATGCATTTAAAAAAATAAATTTTTAGGCAAAGTTAAAATTACAGTTCTTGAAATGATGTTTTTCTCCAAAGTGACATACCTTGAAAATTCTTGATAAATCAAAATATACTAAAAATAATCAGATATTATATATGTTTAGTGCGTATTTTTTATTTTGTTTATTTTACTAGAATTTTATTAAAGAATTTTTGACTATCCCATTTGCGTAGCTAGGGGGAAGCGGGTGGTTCTCCCCGGGTGCATAGCTAGAAGGGTGCAAAGTTGACAAAAAAGTTTTTCAACATAAATCTTTAATATGTTAATATAGGAGATAAAATTCGCTGATATAGGAGAATAAATATCAGTTCCATTTTATGAAAATCAAGTTTTTTATTTATTGTTAATGGCATGAATCCGTACAATCAGAAGATTCTGCATTACTTTGTTATGCCATATGAGCTCTTACTAGAAACTTAAAAAAATTTTCGCTTGCGGCGCTTTCTTCTACCATCAAATATTATTTCATTACCTTACTTTAATTCACAGAAATCTAAAATATTTCCTTTATTTCTTAAATTTCTTTAGGAAGTGTTAATTTTAATAACTATTATTTTCTGCATTCGGTTCTCTGTCACAATGAAGTAAACATTTTACTTTACTATGTACACTGAAATAAATTATTAAAGAATACACAGAAAGTACACGTGAAGTTATTTATTTTACTTAATTATTGTTTTCTATTTTATTTTTGACACTTATTTTTTTTTTTTTTTTGAGCAAAAAAGAAAAACATTACAAATATATGAAAACGATGCCTAAAAAGCTGTCGCATAAAATCGATAGCTAAAAGCGATTGTCAATTTGATAATTTAAGACCTGAGTGGATGAAGGTGATTTGTCGCATTTTCGGATTTTCGCTGTTCTATGCATAGATGAAGATGTAATGTGCATAAAAACAATTTCAAACCTTAGAACAACCATGTTTGTGGCTTTTTTAGAAAAAAACTTTTTCACAAAGTTTGATTTCAGTACAAATGCCAAATTTTTAACTCAATTTTCTAAACATTAGAATTTTGCGACATATCACTTTCATGAACTCATGTCTTCAATTACCTTACGTAGAGCAATAGTGATGATTTTGATTATCAACTATCACCTTAGCCGATTCGACCGAATATGCATTTAAAAATTTTTATTCTTTGTGTAGAGATATTAGATATGGATTTTAGATATGTATGTATCTATGCGCTCCCTTTGAGGTCATTATTATATATAAAAGAATTATTGGTCCTAATAAGGCAAACATTTTTGCTGAATATTTTGTATAAATATCTCAAACAGTATAGAAGTTATGAATGATAAAATTCATGAAATGTATGTCAGAAAAATTGAGATTGCGAAAAAACGTATCATTTGACCATTCTAATTTTTTTTGTGAGTTTATTTTTTTCTTAAAATAAAAAAAATGAGGACTTTTTGAGCATATTAAATTTTTTTCAAAAAGTTAGCAACTCTAAAGAGCAACTCTAAAAATTCCAAAGATATATTTATTTCTTTAAATCACTTTTCAAATAACAGTTATTTTCGAATATGTTTTTCAAAATGTCTGATAAAAAGAATTAGTCTATTCGGTATTTGAATATAGCAATGTGATGCTTTTTAGCTAAGGAATAATAATATTTATGATTTTAATTTTTCTGTGTTTTTTAAAAAGTCAATAAATATTCGTCATTTTTGTACCAATTTTATTTTGATCAAAAATAAAAGTAATATTTAAAAATCTTTTTAGAAAGTTAATTTTGACGTAATAGTTAAAAAAGTTTCAAATATAAAAGTTGAATTTGACTTTTATATTTTTGATCATAAACAAAAGTTAAAATTTTACTTTTTATCAAAAATAAAAGTTAAAATTTGACTTTTATTTTTTCGATAAAAATAACAGTTAAAACAGTTAAAATAGCAATGTGATTGATTGATGTGACAACTTGTTAGCTAAGGAATAATAATCTTTAATGATTTTTATTTTCTGATTTTTTTTAAAAAAGTCAATAAATAATCGTTATTTTTGGACTAATTTTATTTCGGTCCAAAATAAAAGTAAAATTTGACTTTATTTTTTGATCAATTATAAAAGTTGAAATTTGTCTTATATTTTTTGATGAAAAATAAAGTTCAAATTTGACTTTTATTTTTTAGATCAAAAATATAAGTTTAAATTTTACTTTTATTTTTTTAATCAAATATAAAAGTTAAAATTTGACTTTTATTTTTTCGATAAAAATAACAGTTAAACCAATTAAAAAAGCAATGTAATGCTTGTTAGCTAAGGAATAATAATCTTTAATGATTTTTATTTTCTGATTTTTTTTTTTGAAAAGGTCAATAAATGATCGTTACTTTTGGGCCAATTTTATTTCGATCAAAAATAAAAGTTAAAATTTGACTTTTATTTTTTCGATCAAATATAAAAGTTGAAATTTGACTTTTATTTTTTTATCAAAAATTTGTTAAAATTTAACTTTTATTTTTTCGATCAAAAATATGAGTTAAAATTTTTTTTTTTTTATTAATGATAAAAGTTAAAATTTAAACTTTTATTTTTTTCGATCAAAAATAACAGTTAACATTTTTTTTGATCAAAAGTAAAAGTCATATTTTAATGCCTTTATCATCTGCTTGCAGTCGCTGTTCCTGTCGTTTGCGAAATAAATGAAAATAAAATGTGCTATGATTAGCAACTAAGCGATGCAGTGCAACGATATGAAGATTGATTGCAATAATGTTTTTCTGTGCAAAAATGCTACCAAGTGGTAAATGAATAAAAAAATCTGCTTTATTAATTGTTCTAAAAATTTAAACTATTATTACAGTTAATTTTTTTAAATCTTTATTTTTGATCGGAAATATAGAAGTAAAGTTTTAACTTTTATTTTTGATCGAAAAAATAAAAGTAAAATTTTAATGTTATTATTTATCGAAAAAATAAAAGTCAAACTAAACTTTTATTTTTGATCGAAAAAATAAAAATAAAACTTTAATTTTTCTTTTTGATGAAAAAAATAAAAGTAAAATTTTAACAT
Source organism: Dichetophora obliterata (assembly GCA_963920525.1). Taxonomy (NCBI): domain Eukaryota; kingdom Metazoa; phylum Arthropoda; class Insecta; order Diptera; family Sciomyzidae; genus Dichetophora; species Dichetophora obliterata. Next base: position 1,563,034 of record OY986438.1, on the reverse strand, counting down.
TTTTTGATCGAAATAAAATCGGTCAAAAAATAACGATTATTTGTTGACTTTTTTGAAAAAAATCATAACCGTTACGGTCCCGGCTTTTCAATAGCTTTCTAAAGATACTTAATTTATAAAAGTAGGGTAACAGATATGATTTATTGGACTCAATTTTTATAATTTTTGCTTATATCAAAAAATGTTACCTCCATTTTTTTACCTCCAACTTAACAAAAAAGGGTGATAAAATAAAATAAGTAAATTATTTTCTAATTCTTATATAACCTATAGCCAAAATTACAAGTAAATCGAAGAGCATGAGGTCAATCACGTCTTGCATTAGGCGTGGAATGGCCGATATAGAAGTTACAAAAAAGAAAAAAACTGCAATATCTCCCTATACTTTATTGAGTAGATTGTTCAAAATGTTTTTTTTTAAATTTCACGATGATTTTATCTATACATATTTAAAAGTTTTTTCGACAAAATAATTCTTAAAAAAAGTAGTAAAAAACATGATAGGGTTAAAAAAATAGTAGTTTGCAATATTTGAAATGTAATTTAACTCTTAAGGCTGATATCTCTAAAACTACGAAAGATATTTCTATAAAAATTATGTATGTTGAGGTACTAAAATTTCTGGCATTTTAAATAAAAAAAAGTTCAAGACAATCAAAAACGGTCAATGCATCGAATAGCTATGAGAAATTTTCAAAGAAAGAAGTGATTTTCACATTTTGGTTTATAATTGCTAAACTCTATCACCAATACCGAAATGTACAAAGGTCAAATATCTGCTCTATTTTCTTGTGGAAAAACAATAAATTTTTATAACAAAATTATTTATAAAAAATCTAGAATAATTTTTATTAAAATAAAAATAAAAATAAATAAAAATTTATTTGAGTACTATCTATAACTAATTCATTTTAATGTTATGTTCACACTGAGAGCTAAATGCGCATTTAGAGCATTTACTATACATATTTGTCCCTGTTACTCCTACAGCAGCATAATGCTATGTCTATACTAGTTTTAGGAGTAACAGGGACAAATATATTTAGTAAGTGCTTGCTAGCATTGCTTTATTGAACACAATATAAGACAGTAGCTATTCTTCCCAACGACTCTGAACGCGTTCATCTTTCTTCTTATTCAAAATAAAATTTTTGGTCCCTCGAAGCCTATGCTGACGACCTCGCACTGGCCTAATCCGACCCTGCACATAAGCCGAATCTATTTCTATTCATTAGTAATAGAAAAAACAATAGAACTGAGTACATTTTTTGTAATATTAGTAAAATATAAGGATATAAAGTTAAATTCTTTAAATAATAATTGAACAATAAACAGTTTTGAGCAAATAGGTAGCAAAAGTGCGTTACGATACATGTTAAAACACAATTAAATAACAAAAAAATGTTGCGGGAAGAAAATCCATATCCTAAGCAAAAAAAAAGTAACGTTGTTGGCCATTAACTGTACTGGCATCATCAACACATTTACGAGTTTAGTAGTAAAATGTAGCAAAAAATTGGTAGTACAAAAAAGTGCGCCTAGCCTTTGAGTTGAATGCTTTTTTTTGTTAACTTATTTTCCACATACTCTGTAGCTAATTGCTTCGGCACGTTAGCTTTTAACCATTCCTTGCCGAACCGCCCAATCTTTAATGGTATGCCTTAAAACACAAAAAGCGACAGTGTTAATGACAGAACGAGGTACCCATGAATGTTCATTAAAAAACTTGTCAGCAATCATCAGATAGACTTTTTGCGATATTATTGTAATAGTGACAACAAAAAAAAAATATAACTGCAGCATCTTTGCCTCCGGGCTTTAGTTCTGATGAGCTGTTTTATGTATATGATATAATCCGCTTCGTGTTTGAGCTAGCTTAAACGCAGCAAAGGTGTGAACAACGGAATCATACATTTAAGTGTGGAGTTAAGCTGTTTTTGCAGTAAAAGACAAGAAAGAAAATGACAGTGATGAGTGACAAGTTTTGATTTAAAGAAAGAGGTAAAAAAACTATGGGATTAGAAAACGTCAAGGAAAGATGAATAAATTGTTTTTGTGTTACAATCATGGACCGTGATTGTAATTCTGCTTTAAAAAAAATAAAAATTTTCTGTTACTTTTCATGTTTTATTGTTTTAACAAAAAATTCACTTATTTGTTATGACTTCTAAATTCTAAACACAGTTTATTTTGTAATATGAAAAAGATCAATTTATACACAAATTTTATTAAGCAGCGCAAAATTAAAATGGCTACAGAGACGTAGAACAAAATTTTTGAATCTTTAATAGGAGCCACTTAAAAATCCGGTTCCTCCATTGAAAGCATGAAACTAGCGAAGCTTTTTTATCGCCTTCATCACTGCTGCTGACGTTGCTGCAGCAGCAATTTCCATTGGTAAAACCAACAAAGCAGCTCATTCATGACTTTAAAGTAGCTTACTCTGAATCCTAATTCATGTAATTCAATGGAAAAGCTTCAAGTAAATTTGCAGTTAAATTATTAAAATTAGTGCTCATGGAATCGATAGAATCACGTAAAGCAGTGAAGCGTGTTGGCGAGTGGAAGCAAAAATAGTTGCAAGAAAACTCAAGTTAAAGATGCAAAGGAGAGGGAAAATTTCGAAGACAAAGAAATTTTCTTTTAAATTTATACACAAGGTATAAAGACTCAACGAAATTATTTAAAAAATTGCTCAAAATGACTGGTCTTTAAAAAGATATGCAAATCAACATGTGTTAAAGCCAAAGCTGCTCTGTAAGGTTTGCCATTTCGCCATGAATAGACTAATGCTTGGTTTTCACTATGTCATTTTTATGACAACACAAAAGTTTATCACCTCAAATATCACCTTAATAAAACTTTAGAACATTTTCTGCATATCTCCATTTAATAATTTAATTGCTTTTAATTTTCCAAGATTGTCAAAGTTAGAAAAAATGTCAACATGTTGTTATTTTCAATTTGATTGACAAGAACTGATCACATTACATTACTGACAAACGAACAGAGCTTGAAAATCATTGAATTTTATTATCAAAATTCGTACTCTGTGAGAATGATGAAGATTCACTTTTTTATCGTGAAATTGGCTAAAAAGAATCAAAATAGTCAAAAGCGTATGCAATATGCATTTGCAATATGCATTATGCATTTGCAATATGCATTTGAAATATGCAATATACTTTTGAAATATAATATGCAAAATGCATTTGCAATATGCAACATGCATTTACAATATGCATTTTCAATATGCATTGGCAATATGCAATATGCATATGCATTTCCATATTTTAATCTTCTCTATTCATTAGCAATAAAGGACATTTAAGAGCAGGAAGATGACATAATATCGCAAAAAATTTTATATATGGGCATTTCCAAACTGGCGTTACGGACGATTTATACGAAGAAGTATTAAAAAAAAAATGAAAATGTCTGCCTTTAACAAGATTTTTTTATATTTGCGCAGTAATTAAGTTGCACTATATTAAGTGAAAACAATGACAACAATCGACGCTAACGATTTTAAGATATAAGCAAAAATATGTGCTGGCGTTACGTTACAAAAAACGGAAGTGAGTTTTGACTTGAATTACAAAATTTGCAAAAATTTCTGAATTGAGCAAGACTTTTTGTTTACCACTTTTTTTAGAAGAGCTTAAAATATCATACGTTTATTTTCCAATTGATCAAATTTAAAAATCTTCTCTGGTTTTTTTATTAGGCTTTTTTATTAGGCTTTTTTATCTGGCATTACATTAATGGCGTTACGTTACTAAAATTTCCATTGTAGTTTAATTGGGTAATTGAGTAACAAGGTAGTTAAGTAATTATGTAATTTAGTAATTAAAAAACAAATTTAATATATTGTCTATTCCTTGCCTCAACCATTTCTTCATTGTCTTTAGCCAATGCCTTCCATTTTTACTAAAACAAAAAAGTTTACGAAACATTTACTAAACATTTGCGAAAAAGAAAAATTTCATTTGTGAAAGAGTGCAGACGATTTTATCATCACAGTTAATGAATATATGCAGAAATTGCTTAAATTAATAAAATAGAAATCTTTCTCTTAGATAATAGCTGCATTCCCGTGGTCGTTGATCTAGAGCGCGACTCTATTTTATTCACAAAACAAAAATTAGAAGAAGCTCGATTTCTGGCTCTATTTCTGATCTTAAAATGCTGCCAAGTTTCAAGCATTTTTATCAAAACGAACATAGTTGGCAAATCTTAAGAGCTATTAGTTTTCGTATTTTGACGTTTCATCGCTCAATGGGCGTTTTGTTCCACTGAGATTTTATCTGATCTAGTGCCACGGGAGTGCAGCTAATATCATCAAATAGTATGTTTTTAATAAGCTTTAATATTTTTGTCACGGTAGACTTTTCTGTGGAAATGACCATTTGCAATATACATATGCATATGCGTTTGCAATATGAATTTGCAATATGCAATGTGCAGTATGCGTTTGCAATATGCAATATGCATTTGCAATATGCAATATGAATTTCCAATATGCAATATGCATTTGCAATGTGCAATATGCATTTCCAATATGCATTTGCAATATGCAATATGCATTTGCAATATGCAATATGCATTTTCAATATGCAATATGCATTTGCAATATGCAATTTGCAATATACATTTGCAATATGCAATGTGCAATATGAATTTGCAACATGCAATATTCAATATGCAATTGCAATATGCATTTGCAATATGCAATATGTATTTGCATATTCTAATCTTCTCTAGTCATAAGCAATAAAGGACATTCAAGAACAGGAAGATGACGTCATATCGCAAAAGATTTTATGTTTATGGATTATATATAAAGTATCGGGCTAAGTAAAGGGCACTTCAGCTAATAACACTGTGCTTCAGTAAAAACACACTTTAGTAGTGAAGTAGATTACTTCCGAATAGGGAAATAAAAGAAAGGATCATGTACATTAAAAAAACACTTGTTTTAAAATAATTATTAAAAATATATTTAAAAGAACCGTCAAAGTGATACATGAAGGCTCTGTGCAAAATTTCTTGTACGGAATGTTAAAAATAAGATTTCGTAAAACGGCAAATTATTTTGCCATAAAAAGTGCGGCTTTCTCAAAGAATATTTTCCCTTCGGCCCTTTTATATCCTTGGAAGAAAAAATTTGGGGTAATTTTTCATTTTAGTTTGGGGCCAAATTTAATTTTATTTATTGGGGTAATATTTCGTTTGGAAAAAAACACCAAATTTGGGGCCATTTTTTAAATTTTAGTTGTGTTGAATTTATCGCAGAGCCGTACATGAACGCTCTCAAGACTATGGCGCAATTTCTTATTTATAAAAAAATTGAATAACTCAGTAAATTTTCTTCCGAGTTTCATAAATGAACATTCTTTTTATTCTTAATATTTATAATATTAATAATATTATATTATTAAAGTAAATAATAAAAACTTTAAAGTGTTTTTTCAGAAACTTAATTGTTAACTAAAAGTTGAAACAATTGAACAAAAACGTAAAAATTCTAGGTTAAGCCGATTATAACTCAAAAGTTATTTGTATAGTTAAAACGATAAAGATATGTACATATTTCGAAAGCTTTATCTTTTTTATTTGTGAAGCCTTTTAAAAATTGAAGATCGGTTAAAAAATTGCTGAATTAATGATTGTTTAATGCGTCAAGTAACTCAAAATCGATTTTTAATGGTAAAATTAAATTTTTGGGGGTGATTAATAATTCCAAGTATGGTGTCATGATACACTTGACCATATCTACAAGCTTTGCTATGTCACTTCGAAAGTACATGCGATTTTTTTCTTGTAGCACGGTGTAATCGTTGCAATTTAATTCTTCAGTTTTATGTCAGCTGTGAGGACATTTTAGAGCAGGAAGATGTGATCATTGTGTTGCTTCAGTTCATTTTTGTTATAACCAAACAGGCCGTTGAGATTTTTCATAAAAAAAGTTTTTATAAAATATCCTACTTTTAAGGACAAACTGGGGGAGGAAGATGTAATCAGAATGAAACAAAAATTTGAATTTTAAATGTATGTTACAATACCCTTCGAATGAGCTTTGAGTCAAATCGATACTATGCTCTTTTGAAATTTGCTCCGGCCTAATGTACAGCAACCAGAATCTAACATCATTCTTGTGCCATCTGCTAAGGGCTAGTGCAAGGAAAGAAAATAAAAAGCACACAGAAAATAACGTTAAAAATTTTCACATATTTTGTTTTCACATATTTGCAACTGTTTTAAAAACAAATTCTACAAATTTCTGAGGGAAAGTAAAATTTTCTCTTAGTGACCAATTCAAGTGCTTAACGTTCTTTTTCATCATTGCGTTGTATTAAAATCTGGCTCTGAACTACAACGCTAGAAAAAAAAATTAGTTAGCTTGGCTTTGCTTCATATTCACAACGACATGGCTTTGAATACAGAGGATGTGGTCAAGAGATTTTTAAAAATAGGAAATCATAGAATTTTACTATAAGGTGAATAACAAGCCGTAAATTTGTAGTATGATAAAAAACAAAACCTTAATTTTGAACTATGAAATAATTACATATGTAAATTTATGTGCATAAAAAAAGTGTATAAAAAAAATTCAAAAGAAATTTGCAGACATTTATTTCCCTCAAAGTTTCTCTCTGGATCCGCCACTGGTCGCGACAAAACGAAATCTAAAAGCTCGAATATCTACAAGATATCAGAGAAGATGAATTTCCATTTATATTTTCTGATTTTCAATTGATCTATTCTATGTGTGAATTGATATTTTTGAATTGTTATTGAAATGTTCCGAATTTTATTTGATCAGAAATTGAAACAAAATTTTGAATTTAAATTAATCTTATCTGCACTTAAATAATTTTTTTTTTTAATTTAAATTAATCTTTTCTGAGTTTCAACTGATCTATTCAGAATTTGAAATGGAATTACGAATTTTGATTGATCTATCTGAATTTCAATTGATCATTTCTAAATTCCGATTAATCTTATCCGAATTTTAATGAAGTTTTTCTGAACTTCAATTGATCTTGTCTGAATTTCAAAGTACATAGTCTGCATTTTATTGGTTCTTTTTTTAATTTCAAATACCATTTTTAAGTCATCACACTTGTTGATATAAATTTCATATCAACACTTCATTTACCAAATTTTCATTTTCACTTCATCTTTTCGCTTTGCATACAAAGCTTTATTTATTTTTTAGTACTAACTCTTTATTAACTCCTAAACTCTTGATCAACTCTTGAACTTGTTTCTTATTAAAACTCCCCTTTTTTAGCCAACTTAACTTAAGTTTTAATTTGCTTAATGAATTTTAAAGAAAACATCATAATACTCTTCAACCAATCTAAAGCTGCTTCCTTTTCCCCCTTCCTCTTCTGTTTTCTTAATAAATCAAGCTGAATACTTTTGCTTCTTTTCCTTCAACATTTCAAAGTTTTCACTTATGCGTAATTTTTGCCCAAAAAGTGGAAAAGTTTTGTGGAAAAACTTAAAAAATTGTTGATGTTTCTTAATATCTTGCTGAATTTGAGTAAAACAAAAAAGTATACAAAAAAAAAATATTACACCACAATGGCAACACTTCAACTAAAGTTTTAATTGGCGTATAATTAGACGAGATTAATAGCTGGATTTACATAAAATTTATTCTTTTTAAGCAAAATAAAAAATGGTGTAAAAAAAGTTTGCTGCTCATTAAAACTTTTTCGCTGCTACGCTACGAAGTTTTGCTAAGGGTATGCTACATTATTTGAGCACATTAATGTGAGTGCATTTCAAAAACCATCAAGCATAGTTTCAGGGGTTTTCATGCAGTGCTGCCAGATTTTGGTATGTTAAGAGCTGTTGAAGTATGCATTCAGTTTGATTAATAACACACAAGAAGCGAAGATACAGAAACAATTGAAAAAAATTAACTGTATTATTCTGTATCACGAAGAGAACATCAACAATGAGAAAAACACGAGAAGCAATACAATTTTGAATGGAAGAAAGTATTGCTTCTCGTGTCTTTCTCATCGTTACGCAGTGCGCTTTTTTCGATTTTAGGATGATATTTGCATTACCTCAGAAACTATGAAAGCTAGGGCCATGAAATTTTGTACAAATGAGTTTTAGCTTAAACTAAGTAACAGCACAATAAATTAGAACTCTATATCAACTGTATCGCCTACCTCCCATTCAAACCATATTTTTTTTAATAAAAAAACCCGCATAAAATTGCTTATTTATGTTTTTAAAGTGTAAATTTAGTTTATTTAACTTCACTTAAAAGTCATGCTAAAAATATTTCAAATCGGACAACTTTTAGATATACATATCTCCTATAAAACATATCTCCAAATTAACGAAATTTAAAAAATTTTTTTAAAAAAAATTGGTTGCTAATACAAAATAAATTATTTTTCTTTAAATTTAAGAGTACCTACAAATTGTCATGGAAATCAGTGCATTTTAAGGCAAAATTTGTTGTTTAAGACTTTTTTCAAATTAAGTGGTTTTTTCTTAATAGCAGCTAAATGTAGCAGGTTTTTACAGAAAAATAAGGTAGAAGTACGATATTTTATGATAGTCTTCGAATTTAATAATGCTTAATTAGCTATATAATTTCTACTAAATTTTACTTAAATTTTCATTCCTTTAAAAATTTACAGTCATATTTCAACGATTTTTTATTTTTATTTACTAACATTTTTTATCGTAGTTTATATTTAATTTAATGGCGATTAAGACATAAAAAAGTTAAAAAAATAAAACCTTGAAATATACTTTGTGCTCGAGTTATTATTTTTTAAACTTGACTTTATTTTTTTGAGTTTTATTGAGCTTTTTTTTGTTAAAAAAGTTTCAACTTTGACAAATTTTATAAAAAAAACCATACAATACGTCAAGTTTTTAATACCACATTCATAATACATGTTTTATAATCTGACGAATACAAATATTTTTTTATAAAATTTAACAAAAAAAAAACCCAAATGTCATACTAAAATTCAAAACGTTAGTGTTTTACTGAGAGTGCAGAATTTTTTTAAATTTAAACGTGAACTCAAAAAATTTTGACCTGTTATTAGTTGAGAAAAGATCAGAAAAAATGCATAATTTTTTTTTATGATGTTGTGTTGGCTACACAATTGTGTTTTTTACTTTTGCGAAATAAATTAAATTGCAAAACAACGTATGCGAACAATTTCGAAAATATCTTACGAAGAAATGTTACGAGGAAAAATTTAAACAAAAATTAAATAACATATTCTTTCTTTCATTATATTGTTCTCGGTAATGGAGAATCATTAGATATTCATCATTGGATGAGGACCAAGACGTTTCAAGCAACTCTTTTTTAATAACACTAGTACTCCCCGGCAGACGTTGTCCAGCCACAGACCGCTTTACTGCTATATACGAAAATGCCAAGAAATACCAAATATATTCATAATTTATAGTATAGTTGTCGAAAGTAGCCATATGAACTAAATTAAAAAATTTTAGTCTAATACGACGCAAACCGTCTGAAATATAAAGCATTTTCATTAGTTTTTTTGCGAGAAAAGTGGGCGTGGAAACCAATGTTTAGCACAGTTGCTGACAATAACCATACAAACTAAGCCAAAATTTTGTCTCAATCGGCCCAGAAGAGAATTTTAATTATTTTTAAAAAAGTGGGCGTGGCTATAGTGCGACCACGCACATTTTTAGTACAGTTACCGAAAGTAACCATTCAAACTAAATTACCAAATTTAAGTCTTAAGCGACCAAAACCGTCTGCAATAAAGCACTTTTATTGATTTAGGGGCGGTAAAAAGGGATGTGGCAAAATTTTTTAAAAATCGAATGTTATTGTATATTATTTGACATTATGATACATGGTTTGGTAACTTTTCAACTGACAGTAAAAAATCCCAATATGTGAATGTTTTAAAAGTGTGGAAGCGTCAAAAAAACGTGCCATTCGAGCCACATATGCCACACGTTTCCTTTTGAATATTTAATCCGTGACTATCAAATTCGTCAGAAATAAAGCATTTTTATTTAATTGTGGGTGGTAAAAGGGGTGTGACTTTTTTATTAACCGAGATATTAACCTTAATAACAGATATTTTAAATTTGGTGGCCTTAGGTGTTACCGTTCCTGAGATGTTAAGAGCCACCATACGAACGAATGTGTGCGAGGGGTGGTAAAAGAAGGCGTGGCAGTATCTATATATATAGTGACCACCACTAGATCTCATATCACATATATACCAAGTTTTCTTATAAAATATTCTTAACTCGGGATAATAATGGTTTCTAAAAAACAGGCGTAATTATTGTTAGACCACGCCCATTTTTTGCTGAGTTTCCAAGAGAAACCATACGAACTAAATTAAAAAATTTTAGTCCAATTTTACAGCCATTTTCGTCTGAAATATAGCATTTAAATTGATTTGTGGGCGGTAAAAGAAGGTGTGACAACTTTCGTTTTTTATAATCTGAGATATAAACCTAGATAACAGAGGTTGTAAATTTGCTGGCCCTAGGTGTTACCGCTTCTGAGATCTTAAAAGATACTTCACTAACGATTTTGTGTGTAAAGAAGAGGCGGTAAAAGTAGGCGTGGCAATATCTATATATAGTGACCACCACTTGGTCTCATAGCACATATTCACCAAGTTAATAGTTATTCTATTGTTATTGCATGTTAAAAAAAAAGTTTCAATATAAAAACATGCACAACTCACCACATGCGTGGTTAAAGAGCAGCCACTAAAATTTTTAGTACAGTTTCTAAAGGTAGTCATACAAACTAAATTACCAAATGTTAGTTCTATACGACCAAAACTGCCTAAAATATAGCACTTTCACTGATTTGTGGGCGGAAAAATTGGGCGTTGAAACCAAATTTTAGAAAAGTTTCTGACAGTAACCATACAAACAAAATTACCAAATTTAAATCTTTTACGACCAAAACCGTCTGAAATAAAGCATTTTCATTGATTTGTGGGCGGTTAAAGAGGGCGTGAACACCTATTTTCAATACAGTTGCCGACAGTAACCATACAAACTAAATTACCAAATTTTAATCTTATACGACCCAAACCGACTGAAGGAGGTGCAAAAATATGCACTGGCATTACGATACAAAAAACAGAAGTGATTTTTGACTTGAATTACAAAATTTGCAAAACTCTCTGAATTGGGCAAGACTCTTTGTATACAACTTTTTTTAGAAGGATTTAAAATAGTATACATTTATTTTCCAAGTGATCAAATTTAAAAATCCTCTCTGGTTTTTCTTATTAGGCTTTTTGATTTGGCGTGACGCTACTGGCGCTACGTTTAAGGCTTCCAGTCCCGACAGTCGCGTGATTATAACTGGATAACGGGATTTTCGGAATCCCGGGATTGCCTTTGAATTGCAAAAATGCAACACCTTAAATTGCCATTCGAGTAAAAACTTTTAAAAAAATTGAAATTTTCCTCAAATATTCGAAAATGAAATAAAAATATATTTAAATGGTGGCACTCGCGGTAATCTGCTTCAAAAAGGATATGATTTGATAAAAATTCCGCCCACAAGTGTTGAGTTCGAGAGATTTTTCGCTTCGGCTGGAAATTTTGCGACCAAAATTCGGTCCAGCCTGGGGGATGACACCTTAGATGCCTTAGTATTTTTAAGAGCATATTTTTAAAGTCAATCAACCTAACTAACCGTTCAAAGACTTAAGTAATCAAAAAAAATGAACTTATTGGGGGTTGGAATAATTTTAAAGGTTTTTTTTCGGTTTTTGAGCATTTATTTAGAAACAACGGTACAATGTATATTATTCAAAGTATTGTCCATCGTTAGCTTCAACATTTTCCCATCTTTCTGGCAGCATATGGATTCCGCGCCGGAAGAACGATTCGTGTTTTGAGGCAATCCACGAATCGACCCATTTTTTGGTATCCTCGTAAGAAGTGAAGCGCTGCTCAGCCAAGCCATGCGTCATCGATCTGAATAGGTGGCAGTCGGAAGGGGCTATGTCTGGGCTATAAGGCGGGTGGGGTAGCACATCCCAATTCAGCGCCTCCAACGTTTCCTTGACGGTTCTTGCAACATGTGGCCGTGCGTTGTCATGTTGAAAAACCACTTTGTCGTGTCTTTTGGCATATTCCGGCCGTTTAACCTTTAATGCTCGGCTCAATTGCATCAATTGTTGTTGGTAGCGTTCCCCAGTGATGGTTTCGTTAGGTTTTAGCAGCTCATAGTACACGACACCCTTCTGATCCCACCAAATACACAGCATAAGCTTGGCGCCATGAATATTCGGCTTGACCCTCGATGTTGATGCATGGCCGGGTGGTCCCCACGATTTTTTTCGCTTAGGATTATCGTAATGGATCCACTTTTCATTGCCAGTGACAATACGATGAAAAAAACTCTTCCTTTTATGCCGTTGAAGCAGTTGTTCGCACATGCAAAATCGCCGTTCAACGTCTCTCGGCTTCAACTGGTACGGCACCCAATTTCCTTGCTTTTGAATCATTCCCATGGCCTTCAAGCGTTTGCCGACCGTTGATAAGTCGACTCCCAATGATTCTGACAATTCTTGAAGGGTTTGACACGGGTCTTTATCGAGCAAATCCTCCAATTCCTCATCTTCAAACTTTTTCGGCTGGCCCGGACGCTCTTTGTCTTCCGTATCAAAATCAACACTTTTAAACCGACGGAACCAGTACTCACAAGTAGAAATCGATGGAGCATAGTCCCCGTAAGCCTCAGTAAACGTGCGTTGTGCTTCAACCGCTTTTTTCTTCAAATGGAAGCACAAAAGTAAACCTTCCCGCAAATTGCGTTTTGTTGGAACGAAAGTCGACATGTTCACAGAGAAAAAAAATATATGTTGTTTACACTTCAGTGGAATGACACATACTGAAAAATTAAGCTTAGACAATGTGCTTTGAAATGAATATAGTCACAGGTGTGCCCGATGCGATCTATTGATAGTTACGCCATCTCTTAGAAAACCTTTAAAACTAATTCCAACCCCCAATATTTTATGTTAGAATTATTATGTCAGAAAATATGAATTTAATAAATAATACTATAGATATATACATAATAAATATATATCTTCTCGTCTTTTATATATATAAAGTAATAAAATAAATTAACTTTTTATGAAACATTTAAAATATAAGTAAACTCGCCCATTCCACGCATAACGCAATACTTTTTTTCAAAAATTGACCTCATGGCTTTCGATTTGTCTTATTTTTTGGCTATAGGTTCCTATTAAAATTCTAAGAACATAAGTTCATTTATTTTTTTTTATCGCCATTCGTTAAATGACCATGGACCTTTCAATTCTGCAAATCGTCCGAAAACGCCAGAATTGGAAAATTTTTAATCAATTGTATCTACGTCAGTTTAAATCCAATTTTTATAAATGAGGTACCGTTAAAAAGGTATTAGAAAGTAGTTTTTGGAAAAATTATTTAAAATTTTGGATGTTAGGGTTTCCAACATATTAAAAAAAATTTATTTGCTAATTTCTCAAAAAACGCGTAATTTTTTTGCGAATTTTTATTTTTTAAATTTGAAGAAGAATGTTACCTTTCAGTCAAAAATAATTTTATGATGGAGCTTTTATATGTTTTTTCGCAATTTCAATTTTTGTGCACATACCTTATCATTTTGAGGCAATTTATCGCCTATAAATTTTATAACGGTAAAGATATTTGCAAAGTTTAATCTGCAAAATGGTTTGTCTTACAAGAACCAACATTTTATTCATAAGTTTCGATGACCTTACACTTGACTTTGGTAGAACAAACTGGTAAATACCGAAAAAAAATATATTTTTTTTTTTACCTTTATTTGTAAAAAGGTGAACAAAATTTTGTTTCAAGATTGCCATATGGAAGATTATTTTGTTCCAAAAAGTTTTAAAATCGGTCGCAAAACAAAAAAGCATTTCTGGATTTGCAGAATTGAAAGGTTCATAACTTTTTAGCGAATGGCGTTAAAAAAAATAAATGAATTTATGATTTTAGAGTTTTAATAGGAACCTATGGTCCAAAAATAAAACAAATCGAAAGCCATGAGACGGACCCGTTTTGCGTTTTGCTTGGAATGGGCGAACTGTGTTTTTTATAAATACCTTTGAACATTATATTATAAAAAATATATTAACTTTCATAAATTGCACACGAATTCTTTTTTTGTTATAAAAATTACATTTTATCTGTTTTTAAAATCCCGGGACTAATCTTATCTAATCCCGAAATTGGAAGCCCGACCAAAAACTTAATTTTTATTTTTTTTATTTTTCAAGAGCTTATTGAATTGACGTGTAGCATATGTTCCGATAGCGGTTTGGCCGATAACAATTGAATAAAAAAGTTATAGCAAACGAAACGAACTCATGTTTTCATTAACGCACTCAAAAATATTGTTAACCAAATTTCAAAACGCGTTTTCTGAACTACTGTACGGATTCACTTGGTTTTTTTTTAAAGCAGATACAATTAATTGGATCCCAAACATAATTTAGATAATATTGGCCGGTTCTTTTTTAGAGAACTTTACGAGCACAAAATGTGGTAAAACGCAACTTAAAATTCAAATGTCCGCCATTTTTGTTGTTTGCAATTATTTCTTGGTTCAAGTTCCAATAAATATAATATAATTTATAAAATTGGTTGGTTTTTTTATAGCAGATAACAAGAATGTGATGTGGGACGGAGACCGTTTGGGTCAATGTTAAGGCAAATTTAGTTGCCAGCATTTTAGTGCATGAATCGTCCTTCTCCGACATATGGTTTAGATTTTATGGTGAAAAATTAAAATAAGTAATTTAAAAAATGTTCAAACAGCTATATCTCCTTAACTAAAAGCGATAGAGCAATATGTCTTTTCTATTTTTCTATTTAAAGCTGCATTAATTATATACAAGGTGCCCCAGATATAGCATTAACTCCCTCGGTTGGTGATTCCCCATGATAATTTGAGTAAAAAAAATGCAGGGATGATGGTCACCCCTCCCCCCTTTTGGAGTTAGTGAGGAAAATCTGGAAAATATGTGTCATTACATATTACTTCAAATTTAATGTGTTTTTTATCCGAATTCCAAAGTTTATAACTAATTGAGAAGTAATCTAAATAACATTAAGTTTTTTAGAAAACGTTTTGCATAAAGTCACATAAAATAAAGTTTTGAATTCAACTTCGATAATAAATATCTCGAATATTAGATAAATTTTTTGAATATTTTATGATGTAATTTTTTTAATAATAAAGTTTTCTATTGACTTGGTTTTTGATCTTGCCATAGTACTTGAGTACTCAATGCAAACACAACTACTTTTTATTTTAAATTACCACACGTAAAACAGTTAGCTTTTAGTGGGGTACGATTAGAAAACGGTTTTTGTATCATTGGTTTGAAGGCCATGTAGTCACTTTTTTAAGATGCTATTGACTTTAGAGAGCGGTTAAGAAATAAATAAAATTGTGACATATATTTTCAAGGTTTCACTTTCTAAGTCCGAAGGGGGGAGCGGTGATCCTCATCCATAAAGTCTTATACTCGCCTATTCAAGGAAAATCACCATCCGAGGAAATTAATGCTATATCTGGGGCACCTTGCATATAATTCATGCAGCTTTAAATATAAAAATACAGGTGTCCCTATTTCTTTGCACATCACTGTATTTTTGAACCAATCTGCATTTTTCACTTCTCAGTTTTTCTTTTTTTTACCACCTTTTTTTTGAAGCAAAAGAATCTTCCGATCTAACCGCCGGCATTCACAATTAAAAATATTTTTACATGAATTAAGATTGTGAGCTTTAGATCAAGTGAGTTTTTCAAGAAGGCAACAACAACAACAACAACAACTCTGTATAGAGTCAATCACTTAGCTGACTAGACAGTCTGTTTCGGAAATCGCTACATATTCCTCATCAGTAGTCTTTGAGTGATTAAGCTGTGATCAACTCACTGTTTAAACTAGCATATGAATGGGCAGATCCTCTAATTCATTCTCATGAATTGTATGGCTGCTAATCATATGACACTTCAAAGCAGGAGGCCATTTTAGATCGCCACCATCAACGCTATCAAGGGTTGCCATCTGTTCTAGTTGCTTCTTCATTTATTTCAATATTCATTGGTGTTCGATTGTTTGTCGAAATGCACCATAGAAATGAAACGAGTTTTTGCTTCGCCAGCAGCTAGTGTTCTAACTGAAAGGTGGCTACTTTCACAACCAAATGTTCAATTACACATGACTTAATCTTAATTCATGTAATTATTCAATAGATCATAAAAATTAATTAACTTAAATATGGCAGAGCACGGCCAAATAAGTTTAATTAATGTCAAATTAATTAAATAATCTAATAATTGATCGATTTTTCGGTCAAAGTCATGTGTAATTGAACATTTGGTTGTGAAAGTAGCCACCTTTCAGTTAGAACACTAGCTTCTGGCGAAGCAAAAACTCGTTTCATTTCTATGGTGCATTTCGACAAACAATCGAACACCAATGAATATTGAAATAAATGAAGAAGCAACTAGAACAGATGGCAACCCTTGATAGCGTTGATGGTGGTGATCTAAAATGGCCTCCTGCTTTGAAGTGTCATATGATTAGCAGCCATACAATTCATGAGAATGAATTAGAGGATCTGCCCATTCATATGCTAGTTTAAACAGTGAGTTGATCACAGCTTAATCACTCAAAGACTACTGATGAGGAATATCAGCTAAGTGATTGACTCTATACAGAGTTGTTGTTGTTGTTGTTGCCTTCTTGAAAAACTCACTTGATCTAAAGCTCACAATCTTAATTCATGTAATTATTCAATAGATCATAAAAATTAATTAAAATATTTTTAATTTTTACTGTCTGACCAAAATCTCTAAAACATACTTTTAAAAAAAAAATAAGATCAACATTGTATTGACCAAATATCCGTCTATATTTTGACTTCTTTCATTCAAGCATATGTAACCGTTTTCTTCCTCATGCAAACATTACATGATTCAGATAAAGTCGATTTCATCATAAAAATAATGTCGGCTTTTTGATGTATGAGGTTGCTGACCCTGCCATTTTCTGGCCGTTTTTTTTTGTTCTGGCCCCCAGCCCCAAAAATCCAAATACATCAGCACAAGCTTTTTTTTATAAATGTCTCTACTTATTTAAAAATTATTTTTTGGGATATTATGGGTATATTTGATATATTTCTGGGTTCGATAGAAATCGAACTATATATTCATATATAGTCCGCACTCCTAGCAACTAATAATTGGCCAACACTATCAAAAAGCTATTAAAATTGCTGAAATATGACACGCCCACATCATATGAAAAACTGTTGGGTGCAAAAAGGTCGTCAAGCCGACACCTGCTAGATGATTGATTTTGAATTTTAATAGATTTGCCAAATGTAAATTGATCTTTTCTAAACATCAAATAGCTTAAATTTTATATTAATTTTAAATGGAAATTCTTAAAATAAATCTCTTCAAACAAAATTTCGAATACCTTTTTTTGGAATTTCATATGAAATTTATGAATATCAGTTCTTAATTTTGATCTTCTCCCAATTCAAAAATGAAGTCTGAATTAAAAATGTTTTTATTAATATAAATTGTGTTCAAGTTTCAAGTGTTTGTTTTTTTGATTTTCAAGTGTTATTGCCATATTTCAATTGTTTTTTCTGCATTCTAAATAAAGTTTCTAAATATCAAATGATCTTTTATGAATTTTAAATCAAATTTCAGAATTAAATTTATTATAAATTAAATTAAATTAAATTTTTTTTTCTACATTTCATATAAGATTTCCAAATTTAAATTAATGTTTTCTAAATTTCAAAAGGATTTTCTGACTTTAAATTGCCTTTTTTTAATTTCATAAAAAATTTCTGAATCTTAATTCCTTCCTCTACTCTGAACTTGAACGGAATTCCTGAGTTTCCTTTGATTTTTTCAGGATTTTAAATAAAAAATTTTTACATATCAATTGATTTTATATTTGAAATTAAATTTTTGCGGTTTTCATGTGAAATTTTTGAAGTTCAAATGAAATTTCAGAACTTAAATCCTATACTAAATTGTAATTGACTTTTTGATTTTCAAGTGATGTCTTGTAATTTTCAAATAGCTTAAACTACAATACAAGTTTAAATGGAATTTCTAAAATTCAATTAATCTTTTCTGGCTTTTAAATAAAATTTCTACATTTCAAGTAATCTTTTTTAAACTTCAAAATAGGCTTTCTTAATTCAATTGTACTTTTCTTCATTTCAAATTGAATTTTTAAGTATCTATTGATCTTTTCTGAATATGAAATAAAATTTCTAAATTTCAAGTGATTCATTTCAATTTCAAATAATTTTCCAAATCCAATTTCTTAATTCCAATTGATTTCACCTCAATTTTAAATCAACATTTATTTTGATTCTTCAGGCATACAGAAGTTCATATTCTTATTCTTCCAGAAATTTTTGAAATAATTTCTCATAGTATTAGCCAAGAGTCTGAAAAGAATTAAATCTTTGAATCTTTAGGAATAATTTATGCAATGCTTTGCAGTATGCAATACTTTCAAATGATCTTTTCTGAGTATATACAGAAATTTCTGAATTTTAAGTGATCTCTTCTGAATTTCAAATGATATTTCATTATTTTAATTGTTTTACGCATAATTATTCAAGTTTCAGCTTCTTTTTGTTTCCTAATAAACATTATTGATTTTCTAATATTATATTATTTTATTAAAAATAAATTATATTTATTAAAAAACAAAAAGGACTTCGAGCTTAAAGAATTATGCATAAAACATACTAGAAAAGGGTCGAAGAAATTATTCAATTTATATATTTTAATGGTTGTTTCCTGCATTTCAAATGGAATTTCTAAATAACAATTGATCTTTTCTGAATATGAAATGGAATTTCTGAATTTTAAGTGACATCTGCTTAGTTTCAAATACGTTTTTCTTATTTAAATTCTTTTTTACTGATTTGTAAATGTATCTTTCTTTCTTTCTAAAAATTCGAACTAATATTGAAATTGCTGCAGTGTAGCTATAATAAAAATATATCACGGTCATTTTTTTTTTAATTTATGGATATTTTATTGAATCATTTGATGATATAGGTATACATATATATATCGTATATATTTATATAAGTAGGTTTATATAAGTAGCTAGGTATATTAATTTCATATAACATATATCTTGTAATAAGATAAGATTATTTTATGATTTGTGATTATTCCATATTCTAAATAATTGAAGTAATTTAAAGTTCCAGGTTTATACAAGTAAAAAATCATCAAACATGACAAATAATAAGCATTATAATAATAATAAAAACAAAAATAATTGTAGTTTAAGTAAATAAGAGACATACATATTTATGGCGCACTAAAACAATATTAAGTTATATAGTACCTTTTTCTGTAAAAAAAACAATTTTCATATTTTGTTTACTGGTAAATAAGTACACTTTTTTTTTGCAAAAAAAATAAATTTAAAATGTTGTCACAATAAAAAGTTCAGTGAAAACCTTTGCAATATTATTTCTTTAAATTATTCATACATGTTAATTAATTCATTAATGTTTGATAAAAAAGCCAAAAAATTTTTTACAATGTTTTCCAAAGAGATAAATTACAAGAGTTCTTCTATTTGCAAAGCAAATTGCCTCTCACGATTTCTGGTAATCAAGCATCCGGTGAAATTTAATAAAAAATGGAATCTGTCTCTGTCTAAAACTGTATTTACATTGGGTCAAATGACTCATTTTAGCAAAATGAGAAACGAAATCATATCATTTCCCATATAAACTCTCAGTTGCAATTAAATTCATTTGAAACAAATGAATGAGATTGAATACGTTCTTTAAACTTTGAACTTTCCAACGCATTCAATGGAGAATGGATAAAAAAGCACTGAATACACTAAAACAAAAAAGGAAAACGTCAAACAAACAAACAAAAAACAATAACAAACAACCAGCTGTCAACCGAAATGAGATACTTTCGTAAAAAAAAATGTATACAATTTTGAATGACTCATTTCAAATAAGTCATTTGGTCCAATGTAAACGTAGTATAAGCGAACGTAGTGCTGGCGTCGCCTCGCAGCAGCTTTGACCGTTTTTATAGTGACACGAAAGCCCATGGTATAACTAGACAAGGTATTGTTAGGGCGGAGAGCCGGTAACCGAAACTGTCAAAACGAAGTTGGTAGCTCATACAAAATCCGCAACCAATGATAATTCGATGAGAAAACAAAAATAGCAAAATGACTGGTTTGGACAGTTCTGGTCAATAAGTAAGAGAACACATTCAGCCCTAACACTACCTTCTCTAGTTATACCAATGCTAAAGCCTATGGGGCATTGCTTTGGTGCTGCAGTAATGGTACGTTTTTTTTCTTAATGTTATGAATGAAAAGAAATAAAACCACATATGAGCCGTTTATTTTGAAAGTGGGTCAAGCTCGTTTTTTTAAAAAAATTGAGATTATGATAATTATATATAAAACTTAATATATTTTTATCTGCAAACAATTTATAGAAAAAAACTCAGATTGCGTAATATTTTGGGGAAGGACGTTTTATGTAACTATTAACGGTATTGTAACTATGTTTATTTTGAAAGTGGTGCAAGTCCATCTCAGGTTGAAACTATTATTAACCAAATAAATGATGGCTAAATTTAAAATAATAATAATAATGAGTATATCATAATTGCAAACCTTAAAGTAGCTCGCATTAGCGAAAAATGAACTTACCCCACTTTTAAAATAAACGGTTCATATAAAGGATATTTACTGATTTTCTTTTAAGGTATAGGCAGAGCTGTAGCTGAAATAAAATAAATTTATCAAGTGTATTTTATAATTTTTGTTTAAAGTCTCTTTCAATGCCTGCATTTGAGATCTTGCTACCAGGTAAACAGATTATTTTCTACCGCCGAATCGGTTCATTCTCTTTGACGCTGCGCAACCATGTGTATCGTTGCTGTTGATTTGCTTAGTAAAGTTACCTAGTATTTTGTGCTCTTGTTCTGAATTTCTACTCTCTGGCGATTGGGTAGCTATAGTCGGCAGGTCACTATCGAAGTATTTTTTAAACAGTTCTTTCAATTTATTATATATAATTATTATACCTACACATAGCTTTTTCTTCATTTTTTAATATTCGATTTTTTGAATAATCAAAAATTATATATTTTGCATCTTCATTATTTGAGTGTTATTATATAAAAAGATATAAATAAGCTTTAAATTTCTTCAATGAACTTTATGTTTATATGAATTATATATATGTATTCCCGATATGGAAATACTTTTGCAAGAAATAAATAGTTGTAGCAATATTACCTACATATATATATATAAATTTTAATTATATAAAAAATTATAAAATAAAATTGATAAATTCATTTTATATCAGCTACAGCTCTACCTACTCATTGGAAAAAACATTAATGGCCTTATTTTGTAAAGCGAACGCAGTCACTTGCGTTCGATTTTTTAATCTGAATATTAAAATTTCAGTTAGAGAGAGAGGGTTTGTTCTAATACATATAAGGAAATGGAATTGCCAGACAAAAAACATCAAGTGAGGTCACTTCATGCATTTTACACAATAAGGCCATAATTTATTTTACGTGTGGGTTGACTTTTTTAAATTCCAGTACCTTTACTGCAGAACCAAAGGCTTGTTTTTATCCTACTTACGACAAGTTGCTTTGCAAATCGAAGAACGCATGTCATGTATCTCCTTGGTTTTTCTTTGATTTTATATTTAAAAATTGCACAGTTTGCTTTTGTTTTGTTTTTTTTTCATTTTTTTTTATTTATGTGATTAGATAACAAAATTCAATTAACATTAATTTAAATATTTATAAAATATTTTTCATATTAATTATTAAGAAAACAAAAAATTGCTTAAATGCATTTTTAAGCAGTAGCCAAATGTTAAGGTAATATTATTAGCTATAATATTTTTATTTTGTTTTAATTCTTAGAAAATTTCAATGGCAAGAAATTTAATTTTTCTTTCGTATTTTACCAACATAATCTTCAACTGAAATTTTAAGATTTTCAAAACAATTCAATTAAGATGGTTTAACAAATCAACTTAAAGTTGTTTAAAGCTTAAAGCTATGCAACATAAAGTTCAAAACATGTATATATAAAATAAAAAATAAATCCTGCATTATGCTTCTAATAAGTAACTCAGTTTGCTTAAGCATTATTACATAAGTGTTAACATATAAAGAAAAATAAAAAAAAAAGAATTAATTAATTATATTTAAGCTAAAACAATTTTGACTGGGCCCAAGGGCAGCTGCTTCATATAGTTCCAAGCATCGACACGCGTCATCTTCGCCGTTGAGGTGCCATTAATGCAAAGAATCTCGTCACCATTCTTTACCTGGCCGGTCTTTTGTGCAGCACCACCTAGAAAATTAACAAAATAAAGCATTAAAAAGTAGGTTTTTTTAAAGAACAGTATTTTTTTTAAGAAAGTTCAACAAAATTTAAAAGAGAAATCTTTCTGGATAAAAAAGAGTAACAAAAGGTTATACAGTTTAAACTAGTTACTTGGTCATTGAAAAAAAACTATCGTCTATTGAAAGTGTAAGCAAAATTATACTTAAATTTATTTGTTCTGAACTGTATATTTAACAAATTAAGGTAGAATATTCATCAAGATTTGAGCTTATTTCAAATTCTCTGCCCTCTAATCTCTACTAATGCGCTCTCTATCAGCATGAATTCTTTAAACTCGAGTTATGTGAAATTTTTGGAATCGAACCTACAGCCTAAGAAATGTTCGCTGGGCACGCCTTAGCTAGGATACTTCTACAATGAGAACATTTGAATATCTAGTGTTTTCTTGCAATTTTCCAATCCATTAAAAAAACGCTATCAATATAGCTTACCCATAAACACTTTCTTGATGATAAGCGGTCTATTTCCGAGTGGCGAATCAAAACCGCCCTCAATTGAGAAGCCCAGTCCACAGCTGTCTTTGACGATGATCACGTTTTTAGCACCAGCAGGCGCTTCTTCTATAATAAAATAAAAAGTTATATTAACTAAAAATTATATGCCTCTATAACTAGTTATAACTTGACGCACCCTGCGCTCTGATTTCCGCCGCAATGGCATTTCTTGCTTCAGCCGCACGCTCCAGCAACTCGGTGGTACTCAGTTTTGAGGCATCGCCACGTGACTGCTGACGTCTGATACGTATGCTGCTCAGCGTCGATTCGGCCGATGTGGAGGTTGTCTGTTGAGGTTGTGGACTACTTGAGCCTGTACTGGGTGTGGAAGAAGATTTTGTGGCACTATCATCGTTCGATACTATATCCAAGTCTAGATCCAGTGAACGTGATGCCTTGTGGTAGTTTCGCTTCTTTTCGTAGTCCACTTCGCTGGTGTTGGGCTTCTCTATGAGTGAAGAAAGCGAACCCAAGGAGGAACGTTTCTTGGTCATGGGCTTGACAATCAATGATTCGGAGCGTGTGACGACGAGAACAACTTCGGGACGTGGAGTCTAGAGTAGAAGACAATTAAGTACAATTCAAAGAAATTTTAATTCGACCTGGCAATTTTTCCCCGACTTACCTTCAAGACAGTTATGGACTCCCGATGCGTAAGACCACGCATGCTCATGCCGTTGACTGCCAAAATACGATCGCCCTTCTTAAGACGCCCATCTTTGGCCGCTGGTGTGTTGCTCAAGATTTTATGTATCTGTAAAGATGAAATATTAGGTGAAATATTCAATGCTTTCACATCTTACTGACCGTAATCTCCTTAGCTTCATAGTCCGAGCCACCGGCCAGCGTAATGCCAATACTGCTCTCCGGCGTTTCACGTTGCAGTACTATGATGAAAGCCTCGGGCGTTTTTAGTGGCGGATCGGCTTCTTCGATTATAAGTTGTATGTCTTGCACAGTAATCAGACTCTGATTGCTGCCAAGCGAAGAAAAACTTCCAAACTCCGTTGTTGTCTCCTGTGTGGACACATTCTGGGTGCTCGAGGAAACGCCCGATGACGAAGAGGCAATGGAGTCCAAGGACGAGAAGCGTTCGTGATAGTTTGTGCTTTTGGCAGACTTAACGGACAACAAATTGGAAGTGGTGGCGGAAACGATAGAGTTTCCATTGGTGCTTGCTATGGTGTTTGTGCTTTCCGCGCGTCGTTCGAACTTTTCGCGTATCTCCGCCGTAGACGTTTTGATGGTTGTTGTCGTCTTGCCCGTTATTGCGTTGTAGGATTTGATGGTCGATGTTTCTACCTTTTCATGATGTGGACGCAGCGATTTTTCCAACGGTGCTTTTGATTTGGCCACCTCGGACTTCACCCATTGCGAAAGATCCGTTGATTCTACAGTGGATTTCTTTGACAGCAGCACCGGTGCTTCAACAGCTCTTTGGGGACTCACTGGTTGCACGGGTACTTCACTTACAGCTGCCACCAACAGCCTTGCTGGCGCCGCACGCTTTGGTGTTGTGGCTACTTGACTGGGATCCGCCTTAAAGCTCGCTTTGCGTTCTTCATCAATAAACATGGCACTTATTTTGGAGGGCGACGTATGTGCATCTGATTTCCGGCTGCTGTCATCAGTGTCGGATGTAATCTCGACATAGGCCGCAACATTTATCACTTTATCTACTAAACTCTGATCCTTGGATGAGATGAGTTTGTAGTTTATGGGTGCGGTGGCAGCGACCATCTTGGTGGGCAATGCCACCAAGGAGCCGCCGGAGGAAGAACGTGGCTTGGATTTGTGCACACGACGCACTTCTTCCTCATCATAACCATCGGTGCTGTCCTCATCCTCGTAACGACGATTGCGCACCAGTGCGGAGGAATCATCACGGCCACTGCGACACTTGGCGGAAGCCAGGATATTCTTGCGATTGCTAGCCGAGTCACCGGAACCAGATCTCAGCACACGTCGCGACATATCAACAGTCGGTGTGCTGCCAACGGAGCTGCAGCTGGCCTGAGAGCCGGAGCCCGAGGTAAGTGTCGAAGTAGTGGAACTGGCAATTGAGGTATTTGTTTCCGAACTGAGAGTGCGTGTGAGCGCAAACTTTTCAGGCACTACAGGCACATTCGGCGACATGGGTGGTGAGGAGATCTTGGAGGAGAAGACGCTGTCGCTGTCACTCTCCTCGTGTTGGGCGTGGCGTGGAACGCTGAGCGATGTTCGTGGTGGTTTTGCAGGTGGTACGCTTGCCAACGAGGGCTCTAGTCGACGTTGTGCAATAAGCGGTGATTGTGCTGTCATTCGTCCTTGACCAAAGATGCTTCTATAACCATTTGCTGCAATATTGGCAGAGTTATTTGTGTTTGTAACGTTAAGAGGACGCAGTGGTGTATGCTGACTGCTGTTATTCACGCTCAGCTCAAAGCGTTTTGCTGGGCGTGGCGTATTGTGCGACCCTAAGCCGCCAATGCCGCTATCCGTAGAATCTGTGGAGGAAGTATTACCGTTAGTCTTTAATTTGTCGCTGTCACGACTCTTAATCTCAGGCAAATCCAATATAGTTTCAAGTGTCGAAATGGGTATCTGCGGTCGCTCCGGAATGACCAGACCTCGTAGCTTAGACATGCTGCGTCGACGCTGTTCGAGGATATTTGTAATAGCAGCCTTGCGCGAAGCCTCATCGGGCACGAAGGCCGGTTGTCCCGAGAAACTAATGCGACGCTCAAGATTCTGAGCATGACGACGCGGCAACGAAGCGTAGCTTTGTGTATAGTCTGTATTGAGGGTATTTAGGGAATACATAGAGTCGGAAAGGTTCTGTTTTGGTGCTTGTTTGGCATATTGATAGTGACGCGCAGCATCGTTTAAATTTTCAACGCTCATGGCGCGTGTCTTGGTTAAATTGGAGGCGACGGTATAACGTTGCGTAGCACTAGAATCGAGAAGATTCTCGGTGCTCAAGTTGAGAGGCTTAAGCGAGCTGTTGGAACGTGAAAAACTTGGCTTACCCGCAGAAGGCATGGGTGCGACATCACTGTCATCATTGGAAAACATTGCAATTTTGTCGCGTACGCTTTTCTCGGACTTTTCATCTTTGCGCCAATCGCTGTGCTTGCGTGGAGCACTTAAGGAACGTTTGTACTCGGCGGCATCGAAGGAAGGTGGATCAGACTTGTTGCCCGTTGGCGTGCTGCCACCAGAACTGGACAGATTGTGCGTGGAACGGCTGTGGCGCGAGTCAAAGACCAGCTTTGTGCTAACGGGTGGTGTAGCCGTTAAGGTCGCGTTCAGCGTGCTTGAAACGCTGTCACTGAGCAATGTTTCGGGGCGTGCATCGCTAACATTGACAATGAGATCCTGACGATAGACCTTACGTGGTACTGTTGTAGGAGGAATGGTTTTGGGAAGTGGAGGTGGCGACGCCACCATGGTATCTTTCGGTTTGTGCGTTTCGCGAGTTTCTTTTGGCTCCGTTTTGGCCGCATCCTTAGGACTGGCGCTGGATATGTGTGTAGTGCGTGTACTGGCGATCATGGTCTGACCATTGGATGCGGCAGCGTGTAGTTTTTCTGTGTAAATGGTGTTTGAGTGTCCCGTGGTCGCGGATGTTGTGGTTGTGGTGTGGGACTGCATAAGACTGGCAACTTTGAGTAGGTTGGGCGAGGGCATGATTAGTGGTTCCGAAAAGTTGGGCGGAAATTCGTGTCCATCGGGTGGTAGACGTGAATATGTTGGAGGTGAACTGAGCGTTAGATAATCGTTGGCAATTAATGGTGATTGTGGCACTAGTTGAACGCCGTTCTCCATTTTGATGAGCTGCGGTTTATCAAGATCTATACAGAAAAAGACACGGGGAGAGAAAGAGAGAGAAAATGGGAAGAACAAATATTAGACACAAACAATTTAGACACACGTTGGAGAATTAAATAGGATATTTCAGGTTGTTTTTTTTTTGATAATTAAAGGAGTAGATAACTTTAAGCTCTGTAGGTAGGAAAGAAGAACATGAGGAGTCTTATTTAGAAAGTGTAAATTAACGTGTTGCATATTTGTGTAGATTAATTATAAATAATATGATTTGTTTTTAAATGCTGAAAGTATATGAGGATTATTTCAGAGAGATATAACTAAGCCACTTTGGGGTGGGTTGAGTGAGCAAGCAGAGAAAATTCCTTTCTAAGCCAATTTGTGATCTTTATGCATGATTTTTCTACCAACCTTTCTAGACGATCCCTTCAAAAATAATATTGTACTTTCTATGAACACAATTTCAAGTATAAACAAAGGAAAAACTCCTTATCTATACAGTTATACTAGATATGGGTAGCAACATGGGAGTTCTAGAAATCTATTCAATTATGCTATTTGACAAACCAACTTCAGCGCAGTTTACTATATCCTATATCCTGTACGAACAGAACTTTTTTCAACGCAGTAAGATTTTGAGTTTGATATTGCGTTGAGTTATGAGATAAATGTTTTGAGTGTGTGGTGAGTTGGTAAGCGCATTGAACAATGTGGTGAAGTAAACGCAGTTTAGTCTCACTTAGAAAAAAGACAACAACTCTAATAAAAGCCTTGTAGCAATAGTTATAAAAGAACCTTAGTAAATAATTCGTTACAAGAAACTTTATCAATAAGAATTCAATTAAAGCCTGTCAGAAAATAGCAAAGAGCTCAGAGTTCACCAAAAATAAATAAATCTAAATTTCAAGGCTGATACAGCAATTAAACTCAGACAAATTAATTTAATAACACAATGTCCCCAAAACAAGTAGGAAGTTTAAAGTTGTCTTTTAATTTGCTTGCACTTTTGAAATACATTCGAGTAAACAAAGAACGAATAACGAGCAAGAAACTATTTTAATCACTGCGATATTGTGCTACTTTTAATAAAACAAGTGTATCAACGCTATTACGCAGCTAAGTGTTTCAACTCAATAGCGTAAGACAGCGCTGCGCTACTAATGTCTTAATTGTATCAGTTTTTATTTTAATTTTTAATTCTGTTATCACTAATGAACGGTTATTATTTATTTATCTTAAAGAAAAAAATTTAATATATAAGTAAGTATTAACAAAATAGCACATCTTGAGCTAAATAATTTAAAGTTTTAACGCAAAAGCGACTTTTTTGAAAGCTGTTTGTTAAACATTTCCGTGTTAACAACAGAAAAAAAAATGTGTTATACCAGTAAATAAAAAGAAAAGGCAAAGAAATATAACATAAGTTAAATTTGATCCATTGATTTGTATGCCTTATTCCATCTATTTTTATCAACAAAAAAGGAAGAAAACTCAAATTATATGAGTTTTTAGAGCAAATAACTTCAAGCTTACACATGCAAATGGATATTACTATTTTTTGTTCCAACTTGTTCATATACATTTAAATAAGAAAAAAATGAAAATTATATCAGTTATCATGCCAAATAATTTATGGCCAACAAAAATAAATACAAAACATCAGTTAATTTCAGTTTTTACATCAATTCAGTCAGAACTACGACTTATAAAGTATTCTGTTTTAAAAAGCTAAAGCCCGATTTCTTCACCGAGTATTAGCGCTAATCCTTGGATTAGACCAGTTCATGGTATTTAGATTGTACTCGGTGAAGAAATGCGCTCTAAGAGAAATATAAATTTATACCAGTTTTATTGGCATTTTTCTCAAAGATTTTCAGTAAGGAATGCTAACTTATACATTCTTAGAAAATGTATTCACAATAAAGGTCGAATAGATATATTATAAAAGTTATTGAAAACGTAATTTTAAGTATTAACACGCATTCATTCAGTTGTTTTTCTGCCTTATTTAAAATATTTGATCAATAAATAAGGAAAAACATAAAAATTATACCAGTTTTTAGAGCAAATACTTTCAAGCTTACACATGCAAATAATTATTTTAATGGTTTGTTAAATTTGGAAATTAAGCTGCCATAAGTTTACGTTTCTTTCTAGGATTTTAAAAGTAGAATAGCTTATTAGCCGAAGTTCTGACTTAATTGATGTGAAAACTGAAATAAGTTAAGAAATTGTATTTATTTTTTATTGCAATACATTATGTTGGCAAGAAAAAGTAGTACAAATTATAAAAATAACCGTTTGCATATGTAAGCATCAAATTATTTGCTCATAAAACTGGTATAATTTGTAGCAGTTAATTTTTATTGAATAAAAATTAAAGTTATTTGGTTTAAAAACTGGTATAGTTTATCAATTGGTCCTTTTATATGAAATGAAAATCTTAAAAAATGTATTTTTGAACGTGAAAGTTTAAGCATAAAATAATTTGTTCATTAAACTAGTATAATATTAATGTGTTCACTTGTTTTGGTAAAACGTTAAGTAAGCCATTAAAATAACAGGATGTGTATTTAAAGTTGAAATGATTTGGTCTTTTTTCTAAAATAATATGAAAGAGAACGAATAGATTAATTGTATCAGTTTTTAGACCAAATTATGTTTTGTTATGGTTTTTTGCAACTTTTTCATCAATCATTACAGAAAAAAATAAAAATGATACCAAATTTCTTATGCCAAAATAAATCAATAGCTTTTTTTCTAGCAACAAAAGAAATTATTTATAAGAGTTTAGTTCCGAGGATTTCCAATTTGTAGCCTGTTATCAGGGCTAGAGAGTTTGCGATTACAATTACTTTGCAATTAAAATTACAGTAATTTTAATTTTTAAAAACTAACTATTACTATGATTACTGCAATCGGTATACACACAAATTACAATTACTGCAATTGTAATAGAAAAACTATTGATTTCAATTACAGTAATCGTTATAAATGAAAAATGGCAATGAAAATTACTGTAATAGTAATCATGTTTTTTGTAATTTATTACTTACTATAAAGCTATGACACAAATAATGAATGTGCTCTTTGTGAATTGCATCATGAGAAATAAAGATTTATGCAGTAATTCAATTACAAAAAGAATGATTACGATTACTGTAATCGTAATAAAGAAATTTTTTGATGACGACTACAGTAATTGTAAGTGCAATCTATAGTAATAAAACTCATTTTCTGTTTGTTTGTTTGTTTGTTTGACCCTTATACAAATCTAAACGGCTCAACGGATTTTGCTCAAACGAAGTATACATATTAAGTGCATCCCAACTTAAAATGTTACACACTTAGTTTTTGCCACGTCCCCTCTGAAATTTTTCAACTAACGGCAATTTTGTTATTATAAAAAACTTTTTAGTATCGGAGATTTTTGTGTATTTAATTTTAAAAAATTTCTATTATTTTGACATCAAAAACATTCACATATCTTCAAAATTGGAGAAATTTTCAGTACAACGACTTTTTCATAAGACATCGTTGCCTAAGAATGAGAAAAAAACGACATGAAAATCAAAGTTTGGTCTTTCGATGCAAATATCTCCACTGTCCTTTAATATATATCATTAAATTTTTTTTTGTTCAAAAGCTCAATAAATTTAAATTACCTCAATATCTCTTTCCAATCAAAAGTTTTGGCTTAAAATTTATTTTTTCATACCAGACTTTTAATAAAACTGAGTTTTGTTTTTAAATTCTCTATATAATTTGAGCGTCCTCATTTATCTCTAAGAATGATGTTGTGTGTCTAGAGTAATTATAAAATCCTTATAGTAATTCCTTATATTAATCTACTTACTGTTTGCCTCCCCACCCCCCTGCCTGTTAAATTTGTTTTGTTGTGATTTGTCATTTTTCTCACTATTGTTTCACCGTTGTCACTCAGTTCTTTATAAATGGTACTTTAAATGTTCTATATATATCACTATATCATCGAAAAGATGACTGTGAATAAGAATGCTGTAAAAGTTAATTTTTTCATGTTTAATGTGTTATTTGAACAATATTGTTGAAAGTCAAATTTCCACGCTAATTAAATGTACCGACATATAAAAGACAGCGAAATTTTGACATTTTAACTATCCAATCATGGTTGCAAGCTTGGCTGCATTGAACAAATTTTTCGGTTTAATTGCGTACTAACCGAAAGTATGCTGAAAAGTATGCTGGTAAATATTATAAATTAGGGCTGTGTGCGAATTGATCTAAATGCGACCTAAACTAAATTGGGTCGATAAGGCAGTTCTTCCGGAATAATTTAGGAAATTACCTAACTACCTAAATGATTCATAAATTAGGAAGCACTGCCTAATCGACATTATTTAGATTAGGTCGCATTTAGATCAATTCGCACACAGCCTATAAATAAGTACTGCATTACCGACACGATTCCAATATTTTAGAAAAGTCGGTAACTGTTACTCAATTTAGTTCTTTTCGCACACAGCGTAAACTTGCAGCAAATAACATAATGGCACCAAAGAGGATAAATTTTTGAGCTTGGTAAATTTTTTAACTAATATTTTTATAGTGGTCTCAAACTTAAATTCAACACGTTTTTACAAAATTCCAAAATTTACAAAAACTTTTAATCGAAAAGTGTATATTAAAATGTTTATATAAGTGACTCTCGAGTAACACCGGGTATATCAGCTAGTTTTTTAATAATTACGATTACTGTAATTGTAATTATTAATATTCCGATTATGACTACATTCATTGTAATTTTTATTTTTATTAGATTACAATTATAATTTGTAATTGAAATTGTAATTTTTATGTAATCAATTACGAAAGTAATCGATTACATCCCAGCTGTGCCTGTTATAAATTTTTTAGAAAAAGTATTGGGGGTTGGAATTAGTTTTAAAGGTTTTCTAAGAGATGGCGTAACTATCAATAGATCGCATCGGGCACACCTGTGACTATATTCATTTCAAAGCACATTGTCTAAGCTTCATTTTCCAGTATGTGTCATTCCACTGAAGTGTAAACAACATATATTTTTTTCTCTGTGAACATGTCGACTTTCGTTCCAACAAAACGCAATTTGCGGGAAGGTTTACTTTTGTGCTTCCATTTGAAGAAAAAAGCGGTTGAAGCACAACGCACGCTTACTGAGGCTTACGGGGACTATTCTCCATCGATTTCTACTTGTGAGTACTGGTTCCGTCGGATTAAAAGTGATGATTTTGATACGGAAGACAAAGAGCGTCCGGGCCAGCCGAAAAAGTTTGAAGATGAGGAATTGGAGGCTTTGCTCGATGAAGACCCTTGTCAAACCCTTCAAGAATTGTCAGAATCATTGGGAGTCGACTTATCAACGGTCGGCAAACACTTGAAGGCCATGGGAATGATTCAAAAGCAAGGAAATTGGGTGCCGTACCAGTTGAAGCCGAGAGACGTTGAACGGCGATTTTGCATGTGCGAACAACTGCTTCAACGGCATAAAAGGAAGAGTTTTTTGCATCGTATTGTCACTGGCGATGAAAAGTGGATTCATTACGATAATCCTAAGCGAAAAAAATCGTGGGGACCACCCGGCCATGCATCAACATCGAGGGCCAAGCCGAATATTCATGGCGCCAAGCTTATGCTGTGTATTTGGTGGGATCAGAAGGGTGTCGTGTACTATGAGCTGCTAAAACCTAACGAAACCATCACTGGGGAACGCTACCAACAACAATTGATGCAATTGAGCCGAGCATTAAAGGTTAAACGGCCGGAATATGCCAAAAGACACGACAAAGTGGTTTTTCAACATGACAACGGACGGCCACATGTTGCAAGAACCGTCAAGGAAACGTTGGAGGCGCTGAATTGGGATGTGCTACCCCACCCGCCTTATAGCCCAGACATAGCCCCTTCCGACTACCACCTATTCAGATCGATGACGCATGGCTTGGCTGAGCAGCGCTTCACTTCTTACGAGGATACCAAAAAATGGGTCGATTCGTGGATTGCCTCAAAAGACGAATCGTTCTTCCGGCGCGGAATCCATATGCTGCCAGAAAGATGGGAAAATGTTGTAGCTAACGATGGACAATACTTTGGATAATATACATTGTACCGTTGTTTCTAAATAAATGCTCAAAAACCGAAAAAAACCTTTAAAATTAATTCCAACCCCCAATATTTAATATAAAAGGACGCCTAGATAAATTATACCAGTATTTAGACCAAATATTTTAGCGTTTTAACCCATTAACCCCGGTTGGGTATTTTTGTTCCCATGAAAATGCTTCTGCAGAATTGATCGTATCTAAGGATTGATAACAGCTAAATGCTTGTTGCTTTAAAAAAATAGAGCTATAAAATGTTTTTGGAGTGTGTCAAAAAATGTTAACATTACCTACTACATTTTCAAAGTCAAAACTGATTAATTTTTAAAATGAGAAAATTTATGTTGTTATCATTTGTAAAAAGTATATTTTTAAAAAAATGTAAAAGCTCTCTTAGCCAATTAAGCAACGGTACCTGCTTTTGGGTATGGGTTGGGTATTTTTATACCCAAGTCTCGACTACGGTGAAATATATAAAGTTGAAATTTGATGTGGTAGTTTCTGTGATCAATACAAGAAAGCACATGAAATGCAACAAAATCATACAAAGCGTTTGGGAGCCGCGGTTAGTGGGTTAATACACATGCAGCTATTTTTTTTATCAATCAGAAGAAAAAAATATACCCTTTTTTTTGGTCAAAACAACACGAAAGCTTTTTTTCAAAGAACCAAGGCATGCGCCTTATACGCGCCTTATACGCGTTTGGTCTTTGACCTGAAAGGAAAGGGGTAGATTTATTTAGAGGAATTGATAGAACCATACGTGAATTATTGATTAGGCGAAACAACCGTGAAAGACAATTTGAATTAGCTTTTAACCGAGGCTAGTGTTATGCTTTAATCTCGCAAGCATTTCCAGCCCTTAGTTGTTCCTGTCCTTGAATTCCACATTTTCCACAATTTAGCTGTGGATTTTTAGTTTTTTTTCATAATTCTTAAATAAAGGAAAAAACAAAGAAAGCGAAAAGAACCGTGCCCGAGCGCTGATTCGGATGTAACGAATAAAGTTCAATTCCAAAAAGTTGCTAAAAACTGAAGCATCTTTTTCTACAAATGCATTCAATGACGCTGTCATTCATTATTTTATTCATTCATTCTTTCATTTATCTAACTGCATAAAACGCAGTTACAATTACTTCATTCCAGTATGAAGACAACGATGCTGAACAACATTCTTGAGTGGAATAACAAGAATATTTTCCCAGCATTGATCTAAAGCCTGGATGTTGCCAGATCGTTGACTAGCTTATTGTGGGCCATTTGTTGTCGTTTTTATTGCCAGAGTTGCCGTGTGATAGTTAGTGATAGTTTGTTTCCGATTTTCTCTCTACTATTAAGTTTTTAATGAGAGTATTTAATGTTAGCTTTAGAATTTAATTAATTACCGCGAAAAGCTGTTATTAAGTGGCGGCCAGTAAAGTTAAGCTGGCGGCTAAAAACTTTGCGCAGATTTGGCTAAAAGAGAGTGTGAAGTCGCGTAGATGCGTCACCGCTCAGTGCAGTTAAGAAGAAAGACGTGTTTTCAAAGAAGTGCTCTTTGTGTAGAAACTGATACTTGCCGCAGCGGAAATTGTTAGCATTGCTTCGTAGAAAATGAAGAGCCTGCTGAGAACCTTTTTGGATGTTGGATGCAAAAATGGGCGGCAGCAGCAGCAGCTTGTAAATAAAATAAGTGTTGGCAACGATGATAAACCGTTTCCGGGCGACGTAAAAGTGACAGTAGCTGGGAGTAGAATTAATAAATATTGACTAGCTTCGGGAAGCGACAGGAAGTGTGAGATTATTGTGGGAAGCTTTTAACTTTTTTCCAATAAAAGGATGTTATCTACTACTCCAACCAAACTGAGTCAGTTTTTGTCTTTTTTTTTTTCTTTCTAAACTCTGGCTTTTTTATCCTTCTCCAAATATCTCATTTCCACAATTATTTGTCATCTATTTGTTCAAAAGCTTTTTCGGACTTGCTGACTTAATTTGGTTTGCTGACATTGATGATTCACAACTGTATCGCGTCATGCCATTTGTCACAACAACCTTGAGTTATCTATTCGCTATATTCGGGTAAATGACTGAACTTTGCTATCCATCAAAAGTACAGTTTAATGTTTTTGTTTTTGTGTTAATGGTAAAGTAAGCTCTTTTAATGGACATTTACCATTTAAGTTAAGTACGAGTTCCAATAGAAGCTAGGCGTTAATGACTTCATTTATAGGCTTCATTTAAAGCCGACAAAATGTGAATATATTGGTATTCATGGAGAAAAAACAAAGAATTATAAAAAAAAAACAATTAAGAAAGCTTCATTACAGCAAAATACGTGACGTTCATATCTGCGCAAAATTTGTATTCTCTCTTATGAAAATTAAATATATTTTTAAAATAAAAAACTTTATTTCTTGAGTAAGTGCCAGAAGCTTTTTACAAAGATTAAAAAAAAATAGTTTTTGACTTTTGGCATTTTCTTTAAAATAAAACTTTTTCATGACCTATAAAGCTAAGTTATTTAAAAATCTGCTATAAGTTTAAAGCTCAGAAAAACTATAAAAATTTAAATTTAAATTTTCACAATGCCAATCAGTATAGTAAGTTTGAAGATTTTAACAATTTTGTTAATTTTTGTAATGGAGCGGCATCTGATGTTGGTCCCCAAAAATCTATACAAAAAATTTTGTCCGTTTTGAAATAGGATATGAATTGGATATGAATTCTACGACTTTGAAAAGTTGAGTGTTTTTGACAAATTCGTTTTGACAGTTTTCGTTCTTTTTACGACTTTTTGTACTAAAGCGTTTGTTTTTTTAAAATTATAAAAATAAAAACCGATTGTACTTTTTGGCCCACACAAATCCAGAAAGTTTGACTTGATTTAAATAATATTCATACCTTTCCAATTTTGTAGTTATTCGATATTTAATTTTATTACATATATTTTTCGACACAGAAGCCACCCATGGTATTAAAAATTCGAAAGGATCTTAAAGGCGCAATAAAGCCAAATTTTTTCAAGCTTCTATTGAATTGATTTATAATGGGAAAAAAATTAAAACATGAAAATACATACCCCGAGAAAAGATTTCCTTTCGAATAACCAATATGTCGCTAAAGTTAACAAACGGCATACTTTCTTAAGGCGAAATAAATATTTAGTTATTGAAAAAACTATATACATATATATTTGAGCCAAGTTTTTCCCATGGAGAGGGGGTTTTGGTTATAAAAATTCTTTAGTACCTATACGATATTTCAAGTAAAGATTTTATTTTCGAAATCTATTTAATTTTGAATGTGGCCTTCAATTTGTTCTTAATTTACAATAAAAGTAACTATAGATAATCATTCTTTTATTGATCGAGAAAAGAGCGCCTCAAAGAAGAGGACCAAAATTAGCCCGTTTGGTGGATCTCGAATTTTAAACCAAAAGGAGTGCTACATAAAATTTAATGAAGAAATATCACTCTCAGTGAAGTTTCTAGTAAAGATTCTGTCTTAATTTTGAAAAATGAATGATAAAAGTTGATCTAATCGAGCCAGTTGAATAAGAATTTTAACATACTTTCAAAATTTAATATCTCAAGAATGACATAGAATACGAACAAATATTAGTGGCAATAAAAAATAGTATTTTGACACTTATATTTTTGATAATCTATGTATCCTTAGCTTTAGCTTTAGCCTTTATAAGCTTATTTATCTCTATTTATTCTTGAGATAAAAGATTAAAAACGTAAAACTCACATTCAACTGAATTGATTTAGACAACTTTTATCCTTTATTTTTTTCAAATGCAAAGAAGGATCTCAGCTAAAAACTTTACTTAGAGAATTATTTTACCATAAACTTCTGTTTATCACAAATTTGTTTTAAGCATCACGCTCCACCAAAGGATAATTTTATGATCATCCTTTTTTTAAAGAAAAGATGTTTGTCGGCCTTTGTAGGCTAGTAGACTGCAATCGAAAACACTATTTTCATTACAATCAAAACTTCGCTTCGATGAATTAATCGAATTAGATAATTAAAAATAAATTATTGAATTAAATCGTTGCAAGGCACATTGGGCCAGAAATTTGTAAAAGTGGCCAAAAATCATATCTTGGCGTTGAATAGACAGAATTTGAAACAAACTTGGTGCAGGATACTTGTAATAAAGCATATTTTCAAGCGCGATGGAAAAAGTGGGCGGAATTCAACAAAAGAGCGTGGCACTTTCAATAAAATACTGTATCTCGTCTAATATTGGCACCAGCTTATTGAAATTGGGTATAGAAGTGGGTAGGATCGTTTCCGATTATGTTAAAAAAGTGGGAAGGATTCAGAAAATGGGCGTGGCACTATTAAATAAAAACTGTAGCTTGGTTATTATTGATTCTGGGGTATTAAAAAAGAGACGGGATACGAGAGAGAATAAGGGGACGCTTTAACGGAATCTGACGTGTGATGTGTGAACTAAAAATAAATATACAAGGCTTTAGAAAATAGCACTTTTAGAACGATAAATATGTTATAAAATCGAGAAACAAAAAACCCGCAAGTAGCTTACATTAAAGATATATATAGTTTCCAGGGTCACAACGTGGAGGTTGCGGTGAGAGCCCCATGTTTTTTCCCTTTTTTTTATTTTTTTCTGCTTTTTTGTTATTTATGTTTTTTGTTAATTTTTTGTTTTCTATATATTTTTTTTGATTTTATGCTTTTTATATTTATTTTTTTTTATTTTTCGATTTTTTGCTTTCAATATTTTATTTAAAATTTTTGCTTTTAATATTTTTTATTTAATTTTTTTTGTGTCTAGTTTTTAATTTTTTTTTTATTTCTAGGTTTTTATATTTTTTTATAACCACGTGGAGGTTGCGGTTAGAGTCCCATTTTTTTCTGCTGTTTTGTTTTTAAATTTTTTGTTAATTTTTTGTTTATTATATTTTTTTTTATTTTTGGCTTTTAATATTAATTTTTTTGCTTATGTTTTTTTGATTGTTTGCTTTGAATTTTTTTTGTTTTTTTGTTTTATATTTTTTGTTAATTTTTTTATATTTTTAATTTTGTAGTTTTTTATATATTTTTTTATTTTTTGCTTTTAATATTTATTTTGTTTTGTTTATATTTTTCGATTTTTTGCTTTAAATATTTTTTTAATTTTTTGCTTTGAATATTTTTTTAATTTTTTGCTTTGAATATTTATTTAATTTTTTGCTTTTAATATTTTTTATTTATGTTTTTTATATATTGCTTTAATATTATTTTATTTTTTGTTTTAAAATTTTTTTATAACCACATGGAGGTTGCGGTGTGAGCCCCGTTTTTTTATTTTTTCTGCTGTTTTGTTTTTATATATTTTGTTAATTTTTTGTTTTTTATATTTTTTTTTATTTTTGGCTTTTAATACTAATTTTTTTGCTTATATTTTTTTGATTTTTTGCTTTGAATTTTTTTTTAATTTTTTGCTTTTAATATTTTTTATTTATTTTTTTTTTGTATATTGGTTGTAATATTTATTTTAATGTGTTTTGTATGTTGGTTTTAATATTTTTTATTTTCCGATTTTTATATTTTTTTTTTATTTTTTATTTATTTTTTGTTTTAAATATTTTTGTTTTTTTTAATAATTATATGTGATCTATTTCTGTACTTCGAATTTGTACATGAATTTAATTATGAGCTTTTTAGATCAAGTAAGTTTGAAAAAGGCAATAACAACAACAACAACAACTCTGTATAAAGTCAATCACACAGCAGACTAGACAGCGTTTTCGAAAATAGCTGCATTTCCTCTTCTGTAGTCTTGAGTGATTCAGCTGTTTAATTAATTATTTTTAAATTTTTATTTTACATTAAATTTTTATTCCTCATCTGAAAGAATCAAATTGTTTAAATGATCACTTTCACTTTCTTTGAATCGTCGTCTTTTGAATCTGAAATGGAATGAATCAGATTCTCTTCGATTTTTTCAGCACGGAAAAAAGCTCAATAATCGCAATTTAATTGAATATTAAAATGTTGATCTAGTTTGCTTAGAGTTTACCTTTGCAGTAGTTTAACTGGCTTTTGATTTAGGTCATCCTTTTTCGATTTGAGAGCACGACGTTTGCTTTTTATAAATTTCTCGAAAGTTATTAAAAACGTGCAAAAGTGTGCATGCCCCTCTTCAAATAAACATCTTAAAGAAAGTAATAGCATGTAAATTATTTCAATTACCAGCGGAATCTCGGAGAATCTTCGCAATTTTTTTTTAAACGTCATTTTTGTGTATTTAGTATGAGAAAAAATGGATTAAAAATAAAAAATAAAATATGTATGTATATATTTTTTTCCATATTGTATTCAAAGTCTTTAAAAAAGTGCTAGAAATTTGGAACTGTCAATGATTTCAAATTTTAGGTGTAAATAAAAAAATTTCAATTTTTGACTTCAAATCTTTCCCAAATTGTAATTTTTAATTTTATGTTAATAATATTTCGTCTAAGGGTGCCTTAATGTGTCCCGTTAGCAATAATAAGAATCATTTGTATGCACAACATATTTGATTTTTGCCTACTTTTGCCTAAATTTTTGAGACTTCTGAAATTTATCCTTTATTTTTTGTCAGATTGTTTGAGTATTTGTAATATTTCCAAAGTAAGGTCATGTTTTAATGCTTTAAAATCGTGCGATCTCTAATCATACCATGATATAAATGAACAACCTATTGAAATTAATTTAAATTCGAAATTCTATTAAAATTTTTAATTAGAAATGATGATATTTTTGGTTTGAAAAAAAATTATATTTTGAGACAAGAAAGATTTTTTCAAAATATGTTAAAAAATTTCTCGATTTGTCAAATTTGTATTCATTTATTAATTCCGCCCCCCCTCCCTTCCTTTGACAACAGGTTTTTCCTGAGTAAAAATAGAAGAGGATGCCGATGGGTCATACGGCCGAACAAGGGTCGAACGAGGCATAAAAATAATCAAAAGGCCTGGCGGTCGAGAGTTGGATCGAACAACGGCCGTTGTGTGTCACCAAATTTGTCAAAGATCTTGTTCAACAGCAAACGGTTGCGCAACAACAAAAGCATGCCTCACTTGTCGATGACGATATTGATAGTATCGCCAGTTGTGTGTGACGCAAAATAATTGTTTGGTGTGTGAAGTTAGTTAAAAAAATACTCATATTCATTGTAGAATAATCCCTGTTCGGTCGATGTACGGTCACTGTACGCCCGTTGTACAGCCAAGATTATTTCAGAACGGCCTCAGTACAGCCGCTGTTTGGCGAAAAATTCCTGCAAACGACCCTTGCATGACCCTTGTACGACTCTTGCACAGAAGAGAAAAATATTGAAAAATAACGCCTTGTACGGCCGTTGTTTGGCCTTAGCTAAAAAAGTTTTTGTTTTTACTTGAAATTTAACACAAATGTCAAAGATCGTTTACATTTCAACACAATAGTAAAATGTTATGATTCATATGAAAATATAACATTTTCGAATTTCTGGTTTTCTTAAAGGTGATTTTATTCCTTATTCAACTTGACACGCCTTTAACTTTATTTTGACTCTTCGTATGGGCTTAAAAAAACTTCTTTGTATTAAATTAAATTCTAGAATTACTCAGGATAGTTCACTTCTTACTACGCTTTAAATTTAAATGGTTTATTTAAACCTTGAATTGCTTGTGCATTTTTCTAAGCGACCTTTTTTCGTTTGTGGCTTTAATCACTGGCAGTTGTTTTGACCAAATCCAATTATTTCTCACTTCTTTGGTTATGTCGCTGTCACATTAATATGACAAATCCCTCCTTTTTTCAAATACACACAAAGTCGCAATGATGTTTTCAATACCATTCTATGCGGAATTTTGACTTTTGGTAATGCCACACACACAAATAATATTTATTATTTCAAATTTATCAAAACAAAAGATTTCTAAAGCCGCCTAATACTTAATTATTTTATTGCAAAGCTTTTCCTTACATTAAGCTTTATGAGTGCACTTAATTAAAAAATATAAATAAATTCGCTCTGATTCCAGCGGCGTCATTGAGATTGACGCCCGCGAGGACGTCACTCAGCGTAAGAGTCAAGCCCACGCAAAAATGTTAGCAACACTAGATTAGGCGATGGGGAGCAAAAAACAAGTAAACTTAACAATTATTGTGCTTGTCTGTCAGAATAAGTGTTTGCAGCTCTTTTTGTTAGTGTTTGTTTCACACAAACGAATTGTATTTATATTTTTCAGTTTATTTAATTAAGTCGTATTTTCCCTGTTAAAGCTGTCAAAAGTCATGCGTCGTCTGTTACTACAAAAAAAAAAAAAAAATTTGTCGCCAATACTTCTTAGCTCACAACAAATCAAGATTTTTTTAACCAACAGCATGTGAAACTTTTTTAAAACTAAAAATCAAACTGCCAAAATGGTAGTTAAAGTCATTTATTTGGCTAAAAAGTAGGTAACATATTCTTTTTATTCTTTTTTTCAACTTTGCATATTGTCGCTTGAAAAGTCATGAACGCATATTTATGGGCGCCTTCTTGTTCGACGCCTAGCTTATTTAATTTGTCAACGCTACATTTTGACAGTTCAATTAATGTTTTTCTGTCAAAATTTCATTGATTTTTCTACATCCAAGCGATATGGTGCGCTTATTTTCCGTTAAAATAATCAATTATTCTCACTATCATATAAAAGAAAAAAAAATATGAGCTTTTCAGAGCTTTTAGGCATAGCTTAGTTGCACTCGAAATTGTGTAGATTTTTTTGTTTTTATGCACCCAAATTAAGATGACCTCAAGAATTTTATTTCGTAAAAGTTTGAGGAAGTGAACTTTTTTCTATTACATTTTGCACTTCGTGCCCATTATTAAAAGTAATTCATACTGAAAATATTTTAAAATTAAAGCTCTATTATTATTAAAATTTAGAGATTTGTTTTCTGACCCATTTCCATCAATTCTTCTCTTTGCTTAAGCTTAGTTTTCTTTGCTTTACCTTTTTATTTTTAACTTTTTTACGCATGACATGCATTCACTGTAAAATATTTCAACTTTTGCCCCCATAATTATCTTAATTTATAGACATTTTATACAATTTTTTTTCAGAAAACCGAATTGCTTTGTATAAAAAATACCAACAAATCTTAACTGAAATACATACTTTCGCTTTTACTCTTTCGTTTCGTTTATTTACTTTACAGTTCTTTTGACAATAAGCTATAATTTAGAAAAGCTTTAAAATCGCAGTAATTAATTTATGACCCATTCATTATAATTCGCATTTCTCTTTACTGTGGTTGGCTGTGTGAAGTAATAGCTATATTTGTGAAATTGTTTTAATTATTGCTTTCTAGTTAATTCAATATCAATAAGAAAATATTTTAAAGCAAAAACTGGCAGATTTATAGAAAAGAATACAAATAAAGAGCAAATATTTCTCGAAGCTTTAACAAAGAAAAGAAAGCAACCGCAACTTTGTGAATATTTTGAAGGTTCTTAAAGTTTCAAACGACAGAATTTAGTTTTAAAGTATTTGGGTACAAAATATCTAAAATGTTGTTTTTATTTTATTTTTTTAGCACAAAAAAAAGAAAAAAAAAAGACATTGAATTTAAGGAATTAAGTACAAT
This sequence comes from Dichetophora obliterata, assembly GCA_963920525.1. Taxonomy (NCBI): domain Eukaryota; kingdom Metazoa; phylum Arthropoda; class Insecta; order Diptera; family Sciomyzidae; genus Dichetophora; species Dichetophora obliterata. The sequence continues at coordinate 1,520,482 of OY986438.1, read as the reverse complement.
ATGGTTCCAACTTAAAATAACGTAGTTCAATTAACTTTTTTCCATCAGCTTTAAATTGACAAAAAAATAAACAACTTTTTCAAAATGAACTTTTTTCAGTCCTTCAATAAAAGTCTTTTAGTTGATATAATTTTGTATTTTTATATTTTAAGGAGTTTCAACATTTTTTTTAATTTTCGTCTTTTAATAAGTTTTTGTATAATATAAATTTTTTTTTAACATTTTCAAGAGTTTAACTTTTTTTGTCATCTTTAATCTGGAGTAAAATACTATTCAATATAAAGATTTAGCACAAAAAATGTGTCAGTAAGACGAATTTAAAACAAAGTTAAAAAGAGCATCATCTAAGGCATAATAAGGCATAATCATGTGTAGAAAAAGTAAATCTATAAAATTCAAAAGCCGAACTTTGAACTTTTCTCGGTTCACTTAAAATTACTTTAAAAATTTACCAAGGCACATGCCTTGGTTCTTTGAGACAATTAAAAAAAAATTATAGCGTCATTTGCGTTAAAATTTCAGAAACATATTAATTAAAACTATCATTAAAAAATTCCCGCTTAGAGGCAATAAATAATGGCTTCACTTAAGCACAATATAAAAAAAAATTCTTAAATGGTTTGGTATTTATAATTTCATATCTGCCAATCGCCATTTCATCAAAACTAAGAAGAATCTGGACAAAAACAAAACTTGCTAAAAAAATTTCACCACTAAAAATTTGACAGAAATTTGATTAATTGAGTGGTTATATTTTGTTTAAAAAAAAAAAAAAAACCAAACTAAAAATAAATACAACAATAGACTCGCGAAAAAAAATGAAAAAAATGCTGCAAAATCACGTCAAGCTTTAATTTGCCCGCAGGTAAAATTACGCTATTCCAAACTGTATGCAAATTATTAGTTTTATTTAGTAATTTTCACAGCTTTAGTAAATGTAAACTAGAGATGGTGCTAAATTTTGTTTTTTGCCTTAAAAGCTGTTAAATTGATGTTGGCTTTCATTATCTTACTAATTAAATTTTATTTAATTTTTGTTAATGCAAAAGGAAGAAAAATAAGCGAAGATAATAGATGAATGTTGATTTTTTTTTTTATAAATGTTAACGCGTTATAACTAGCGGCAATTTCGAATTTAATTATGCATTATTTGTTTAGATTAATTAATGTGAAACGACGAAGATAATAGCACATGATTAGGCGAGCGTAAGTGATTGTAATAGGTGAAGGTAAATATTAAATTCAATTAATTTTACTTCAAAATGAGTGGAATGTATATCAAAAATTAGAGCAACGTGGAGCTTTCTATTCAAAAACTCATTTGGTAAACGTGGCTTACATGTCATAAATTTGTGTGTAACCATATTTCAAAGTTCGAATTAGAGGTAAGGTTCTTGCTTATAATAATTTGTCAGCTATGACATTGTAATGCAGAACTGTAAGTGAGATGGAAAAAAAATCTGATTAAGCCAATTAAATCTAAGTAATTCACGGAAAATAGGCGTATTTTCGGAAACTTTTTGGCTCAATGAAAAGGTCAATAAAAAAAATCTGTAAAGTACTTTTTATCATATAAGTATTAATATACAAAATTTTTTAAAAAAATTCAATACAAAATGGTGCATAGCGCATTTGTTTGAAGGCGCCTATTTTTTGAAGGTGTCCATGGCCGGAAGGTGTCCCTAATTTTTGATTTGAAACAAAAAACAAAATTTGGTCAGTTTCTACACATCAACAGCTATCGACACACGTAGGATTTTTTCGATACATAAATTTTTTTGCGAAATGGGGCGTGATCGTACAAAACAGTTACAATTTTCACAAAAAAAAAGTCACAAAATTGTTGATAAAACAAAAAGTAAGCAATAAAAAAACATCCTACGTGTGTCGATAGATAAAGGCATTTTAAATATACTGTGAAAATTTTAAATCGATCAGTGAATCGAGTTATGTGTACGGCCGTCTCAAAACGTGGCTTCGATAAAAACGCGTTTTAAGTTCTAAGTACTAAAAAATCATAGAACATTTTCATATACATCTAATCGCAGAATGGAAAATTTTGGCATTTAGATACTTTTGCCCAATTTTATCTTTTGCTTTATTATTTTTACGACCCCAAAGCATCTTTTAAGCGAAATTTTTTTTCGATTTTTTCAAAATGTTACTTAGGTCTCCCCCCTTAAGGATCAATAGTTTATTTGCACTGATGACATTTATCATACTGAGTAAGTGCCCTGTTACGGTGGCGGTCATGGGCTCATCATGGTCATGCATTGTTGTTGTTTCAATGTAAATTAAAAATTTGAGAGCGAGAGCAAGAGAATAAATTTTCACCACCACGACCACCAAATAATTCAACAAAAATATCTGAAATCATGGGATCAAAGCAGTGTTGCGTTGTGGAATTATTTACAGCATTTGTGTTTAGGCATGAAAATAGTACATTTTTAGTACGAAATATATGAAAACAGTAAGGAAACCTGCTTATTAGCAACACTCATCGGTTGAAAAAATACTAAAAGTAGCAAAAAGTATACTGGTTTTCAGGAATCATATGACGACCAGCATAACATACTTTCGTCACACAGCTCATCATACGAAAAAAGAGAGTAAAAAGTGTCATGACCAGGGATCATCTGACGACGACCGTAACAACATCCTAAGCGACGATAGGGAGCAAGTATGCTGCTTATAACGTACAAGATAAGAGAAAACAGAAAGAATTGAACAAATCTACTCTCTCTTATCCACAAATACAACGAAAACCAGAGTGACAATAAGCAAACAGCAGCAAATGGCTATTTATTTTATAATTCTAGAAAATATAATGATAATAAAATAGCATTTTTCTTAGGATTGTATTTGACCTTGTGGCAAATGACGCCATCACTTATTTTCACAAGAATTTTTACAATTTTACAATCGGTAGCATTTCAGATTAAGTGATCAATAAGACTTTAGATGTTTCACTGCCAAACTAACAAAGTAAAATTTGTTGTCTTAACAACAAAAATCGGATTTTGACACAACCCGTTTACAGTTTTGCATTACAATATCATCACCGACAATTTTTTACAGGTGAGAATAAATTAAATTTTTCTTTATGCCAAAAACATAACGAAAACGAGAGAGAACATGACGAAAAGAAACCAACAAAAGCAAATGACGCCACAAATTATTTTCATAAAAATTTCTACTAAATAGTTTTTTAAATTTTTATATAATTAGGCGAAACAACCGTGAAAGACAATTTGAGTTGCTTTTAACTGAGGCTAGTTTATTTTTCTCTAGGCTAAAGTTTATATTTTAAAGCTTTTCAAACCAAAGCTTATAGAACGTTTGTATTTACTGCAATATTAATAAAGTGGAACAGTAAATCAAAAAATTGGTATTATATGTTAAGAGAAAAGCCCTAGCTAACTTTAGAGCTTTTTAAATTTTTGGGGCTAAAAAGTTTTGTTCTTATGTTTACATCTTGTTTATAAAATTCTGTAAATAAAAATTAAATACTGTAAGAGTTTTTAAGAAATTTTATTTTGCTAAAGCTTAATATTGCGCACCTCTTTTACATTTTTTTTATAAGCTCTTTACTCAAAATCACTTTTAAGAAAAATGTGAAAAAAGTTTTTATTAGCTAAATACAAGAAGAGTTACATATTTTATTTCGTTGAGGTAGGCATTTTAAACCGTTAGCCATGTTGGAAAAAAAATTTTCAACGAATCTTTTAAAAGCTTAAGCGCACATGTTCATACGAAAACTCTGCGTTCATTAAAAATATTTATAAATTTGGTAAGCTCTAAAATAATGAATAATTACCTTAATTAATAAGAAATAAATTCTGAGCGCTTCTTGCAGCTAACTTTTTATTTCCTTCTTTTTTTTTACCTAAGCTTTTTACCTCGTATAAAATGTTGACATTGCTTTTGTAACATTTTAATTAATTGTTCAACTGCTGTCATTATTTTTTGTTCCTTTTAAACTTGATGTTTATCGAACTATGCTGCGGTTTTGGTTGGTATTTTTTGTTCGTTATTCTTACCTAATCTCTCTCAAAAGTTATACATTTTATATGGTTTTTAACGTCACTTTGTTTGCTGCTTTTACTGCTCATTCTTGAACAATAGAATATTTTTCCGGAGAAATGCAATTAAAAAAAAGTATTTCACAAAAATAAAAAATGTGGAAATGTGGAGCAATTTCTGTGCTCTGCGCGTTACTTTTAAGTGCTTTTGCTGCAGCTGGAAATATCCACTTCAAAGCTTTTTATGATGCCGGCAAAAGAGCTTTTTTGCTTTATATTAAAAGTCAGTCTCGCTCGGCCTGAAAAAATAGTAACTGATACCTTGAGAGAAAAAATAAAAGCAATAATGACAGTATTTTTTTTTCTTGTTCGTCCATGAATTTTGTGGTTTTTCAGTTTTTAATGACCAATCTTTAAAGCTACATCTTCAGTTTTAATACTTCCTTAATTGCTGTTGTTTTTTTCTTAAAAAGCTATGCTTTATGCGGCTTTTTTACGTTTGATCTTTTTGACATTTCTTACGAGCAGTTTTATTGGCTTTCCGCTGTTTTTCTTATTGTGGCTCAAATTGTTAACAATGAGCTTGTTTTTGCTTTTTATTGAAATTAGTTAGTATTTAAAATACCCAACAAATTATTGCAATTATAACAAGCTAAAAATGCAATTATTTAAGTATGTTTGCATGTGAAATTATTGTGGCAACCCCTTAAAGTTGCAGTTTAAACCAGGTAATTTGACTGACTTGAAAAACTCGAACTTTATTTTAGTTTTTGTTTACTTTTCAAAAATATTGTACATAAAATTCTGAGTGATCCGTTGCCGCCGCCATCGCTGCATGCTTCACTGAGTTGGCTCTTAAATGTTGCCACGGTTCTGACAACACCGACCAACATCAACCAACATCATCCACTTGCGCTGCACTTGCGCATTATATATTTTTTAATGACTTTTTTTTTTGTTTTATGCATGAAGAATTCTGACGGTTTTTCATTAAATTCTTCATTTTCTTACGCACCTGCTATACTTTGTTTTTATTTCTACTTTGTTGATTTCTCTACTTTTCACTTATTACAATTTTATTTTCTACTTATTTATTGTTATAGAAGTGGCCACAGTTTTGGTAAATTATCTAAATTGCTGGCAGCTTTTTTTAAAAAAAAAAAAAAAAAATAATTATTACGTAGCTGAAGCAGAACTTTTGTGCGTCCGAATGTATTATTTTTGTGTTGAAAGCGAAAAGAAAAGAAATAGAAGAAAATTGTATTTTATAGCTGTTCAGCGAGCATAAGATTTTGGTTTCTTTTTTTGTTTCAAGCTTAGACTGGAAATTTTGCAGTCAACTTTAATTACTTTGTTAGTCTGGTGAACCGCCGAACTGCGGTTGTGACCACAAAAATGGTTAGAAACATAACTGTACTAGATTCCAGTGTTAAGTTTATGGTCTAATTATAATGGTACTCATGCCGTGAACCCAACAAGATCTCTGAAAACACTGAGATTTGTGGCTTATGAGCTACACCTTTGAGCCAAAAAACAAAATTCTCAAATATATTAAGCTATAAACCACAAAATATTGAACTTGGCAAAAGAAATGATATAATTTTTAATTATTTTGTGGCGTTTTATTCTTAGAAAATAATTTTATAGGATTGTAACATGCAACGTGGTATTTTAATATAGTTCTAAAAAATTACTTTTCCCAATTATTTTTATTACATATATGATTGGAAAGTTTTCCCATCTTTATGTGTACTTCAAAAAGGTGAAGAACAGTGCAATAGAAATGAGAGAAACTGATTAAGATTTTATTACAAATCTGATAAAAAGAAATCATGTGTGCAAATGGACCCCGTTATATTTAAAAAAAAGTAATCAATTTTTTATTTATCTATTGTAATAAAACATAAAATCATTTAGCTTACAATACACATTACACTCAAATTAAATACACAGCACTTCTGCACACTTTCGCAAACTTTTTATTCGAAGGTATTTTTTTTTGTGGCATTTTTTTCACAACATGGAAAATTAGGGGTATTCTCTAAGTCTAGTATATGCCATTGCACGGTGCAAGAATAGAAAATATGCAATCCGTGCACTGCCGCAAAAGCAGGTACCAAAACGATACAATATTTCGAGTGAAATAGACATGAAAACACTGAACATGAGTTTGCCGATACAATGAAGTATTGTTTATAAAATGCAACCCTGTGTTTACAATGAGAGAGTAATGAGAATAAGAGAGCAGCCAAACAGAAAGTCAAATGAGCGTGAAGTCCAGCTCATTGCAGAGCTCTTGCACGACGAACAAGATTTTGAGGATACCCTTCAAACCCTGCCCTTTGATTGATGGATTTTACTGTGCTACACTTGTACAATATGGCACTCTCGATTCACTGCACATTTTAGTGTAGGATTGTAAAAATCCGTATTTTTATGCAATTATGCTAGACATAGTGAACACCATTTATGTTTACAATAGATAATGTTATGAATATGTGAAAACTATATATAAGAAAGTCTTAGTTCAATTGGGTCAAATTTTGATCCCTTTATAAAAAACTTATTAAAAACATTTATTACGATTATTAAACTTAACATAATATATGTTTTGTATCCAATATTTAAATATATTTTGAGTTCTTAAAGTAGCCAAAAATATTTTTTTATTTTCTTTTTGGCTAGAATTGTAAAAAAACACAAAAAAGATTTTTTGAAAAGCGTTGGGGTTACGCCAGATTTTCCGCGCATACAATTTTTAATTTGTTCGGCTCGAACTTCCAGTTTTGAAATGGAAAAAAATTTTCGAATTTCGAATTTAATCCCGAAATTCAAAAATTCAATCAAGTTTCTATATAAATCCATAAACAAACATTTTTTTAAAAGTTTTTTTACCCACAAAACGTTTTTTTAAAAAATCGTGTTTTTTACCAACTGCAATTTTTAGAAGTCTTTAACTCAGCAACCAAGGCAGATTGAAAAAAAAATTTGAATGAATATAGTTTTTCTAGGAGAAAATAATGGAAAAATTTTAAAAAAATCCGACAACCATAATTTTTTTGTGGTCCGCTTCACGTAGAATGCGCCGTATTTGTTTATAGACAAAAACTGTATAGCAATCTTGTCCAAAGTCATTTATAGTAACATTTTTCAGGGAAAATTTTCATAAAATATTTTACTTCTTTATGACGTCTAAGGGCACTTTTTTAAACTTTTTTTTAGAAAAGAGCTAAAAAATAGAGTTAAAATATAAGAGTTAAAATATATCACAAAAATATTCCTCATAAAATTTCACTTTAGGCTTGTGAACGCAAGCACTTTATCAAAAGGCATCTCTAAAGAAGTTGTTTACCCGAGTAAAAATATTAGCGGGCGAACAGCGGTGGAACATGGGTCGCACGGTCGTACAAGGATCGAACATGGCCTGAAAATAATAGTTTATACTATAATTTATAATATTTTTTCATTAGCTTGTGCGAGGTTAAGCATACATATATTTGATTTATTCAGCGTAAAGTTCAAATTTTTATTGAAAAGCTGTATTTTAATTGCAGAATAATTACTGTTCGGCCGATGTACGGCCGTTATACGTCCATGATACAACCGAGATTATTTAAAAACGGCCTTTGTACGGTCGCTGTTCGGTCAATAAGTCCTGCAAATGACCCATGTACGAACCTTGTAGGGCCGAGAAAAATATTTAAAAAAAGGCCTTGTTCGGCCGCTGCACAGTGGGTTGAAATCCCAAAAAAATGGAGATTAATTCACCTAGAAGTCGAAGGGAATTTTTTGACTTTTGTTTTGGTTAGATTGGGTACAAATAAGAAAAAAAATTCTGTCCGTCCGTCTGTCCGCCTTTCGATATGATTAAAGTCGTAATTTTGAAGCTATTGTCATGAAATTAGATATTTAAGCTTGTATCTAAAATGTAAAGAATAAGTAAAAAAATCAGCCAAATCGGATGAAAACCACGCCTACCTCCCATACAGAGTGACGTTATTTTAAACGTAAAATCTCTTTAATATCTACAAAAATTAAAAAATGCTATGAAATTTTGCACGTAAGTTTTCCTCTTCAATATAAATTCTAACTATGAAATTCGGTAAAATTAGATGAAAACCACGCCTACTTCCCATACATAATGACGTCATCTAAATAGAAATTTGACGAAATTCTAACTATGAAATTCGGCAAAATCAGATGAAAACCACGCCTACTTCCCATACATAATGACATCATCTAAATAGAAAAACCTTCATAAATTCCTCAAAACTGAATTCATTGCATAATTGTAATAACTAAAATGCATTCTGAATTTTAAATTTGAAAGAGTTATAAAAAAAACCACGCCTATCGTCCATACAAAGTGACGTCATCAATATACTAAAAAGTTCAAAATTTCGACCCAGTCAAAAATCACACTTAAATACCTGTAGTTGTTTGTTTCATAATAAAAACATCACTTTTGATGTAAAAAAAATATATTAATTTTTGAACTATGTCAAGTTTTAATTTGTTGAACTGATCGCAAAAAAAAACGAAAAATTTCTCAACTTTAAAGCTATATATACAGCAGAAAAAGTAAACAACACATAACATTGAAATTTTAAGTAGTGATGTACAATTTTGTGCTCTTTAATCGAGTAATAAAAATTTAAAAAAAAAACGAATTTTAATTTTTCAATTAATCTCCACTTTTTCAATTTCAACCCACTGTGCGCTGTTTGGCTTTAGCTAATAAAGTTTTTATTTTTACTCGGGTTACTTTTTATGTTTGTAAGCTGAAAAATTTAAAATTACATAAAAAAATTTACTTAAAATTACTTACTTAAACTTTTAAAGCGTTGATATACGTATAATTTTGTTAACTATTCTATCGAGTAATGTCAAACAATTGTAAGACAAAAGGCAAGGAAAAAAAGATATGATGTAATGAACTTAAATGGATATTGAATTAAAAATATAAGGCTACACTTAATGAATATTCTGTAATTAATTCTTTTCGACATTACAAGGGTGGATTTCAGCATTTTCCTTTAACTTGTTTTTCTTTTTAGTCTTGTCATATTTTTTAACATATTCTTCGAGATTTACTTAAAGTTAGTGCGAATTTCTCTATGAGTTTGTGATGAAATAAATCTTCTCTGATCTTGTCCTCTATCTATAACGTATCCAATCTGTATTTTAGGAACTACTTTATATCTACAATCCTTTTCCTTCTTTTCTGTATTCAATATTCTTTCTAACACCTTTGATCACCATTGTGGTGACCGTAGCCTTGTGGGTAGAGTGCGTGGCTCCTAAGCTAAGGGACCGCGGTAGCTCGGGTTCAATTCCCAACTCAGACAGAATGTTTTTTCAATTGAATTAATTTTTCTATTCGGTTGTCACACCTTTCTGCAGACAATGGCAAACCTCAGAGAGTAAAAAACGGCCATTTTAAGCTTCTTGAGAACAAAAGGCGTTCGGAGTCGGCATTAAACTCATAGCTCCAGTTCTCGATCATTTGTTTTCAAACATTTAATAACACTCACAACAAAATTGATCAATAGAAGTTCGGTCAAAGTTCTTCCAAGTGCTAAAAGGGCCAATTTATTTTATTATTTTATTGATCACCATTGCAAATATTTACATTTTTATCTATCATACAAAGTGCATTTCCTTCTTTGATCTTAGTACTATATACCCTCTGACATCTGCCGTATGCTGACATAACTATGTTTATCTTCCACTTTTAGTGAATAGTAGCTTATAGCCCTATAGCGGCCTCGATAGCCTAGTGTAAGCGCGCTTGACTGTCACCAAGGGGTCCCGGGTTCGAATCCTGGCCAGAGGTTGGTAGTGGTAGGAAAAGTTTGTGGAGAGGAACGCTTAGTAACTTGATTTGACTGAGGTCAAGGCATAACACTTGCTTCAGATTTTATATCACATGGTGCTACAGCTTCTGCCACATTAAGAACATCCTACACAAAAGTTTCACTTGATTACTCCCTTCTTTCATTCCGTGGTATCACAAAAGATCAATGATATGGTCTATGAGGGCTGGTCTAAAGACCTGCCAACACCTTAACCTTAACCTCAACCTTAACCTAACCTAACCTAACCTTCCACCTTTGCTAATATCAAATTATCACGTTATTTTATTTTTGCAGAATTTTCTCATGTCTCTTGTTTTAAGGTTTAAGTTATAGTTAAGAGTTTCGAGATTCTAGTTTCAAATATTGTAAAGAAACAAAGAATATTTGCTTAGATTTGGAATTTTTGACAGTATTATCCCTCGTTGAGGAGCAACAGAATCCACAACTTTAAAAATGTTTAATATCTGATTTCTTCCAATATACATAATGTGCTTATATGAGCTATTCTACGATACTTTGCAAATTTAAGCTTAGTATTCTGTAGAAGCGAAAAGAATTCTTCCGTAAGAAATGCGCTGCGTTTTTGACAGCAAAAAGGTAGCGAATTTTTTTTTTCGTTGGCTAGTACGCTGTTGAATGAAAAATTTATTCTATGCAGCTAAGTTCACAACCACGATTGGAGAGTAAAAATGACAAAATTTCGCCGTATTTTATATGTTCGTACATTTAATTGGCGTGGAAATTTGACATTCAACAATAATGTTCAACTACACATTCAACAAACACGTTATAGTTAGAGTTGAATCTACACCAAAATTTCGCATGTAGAATTAAATGCCTAAAAATGTTCGTTCCTACAGCATACTAAGCTTTAGCAAAAAAATTTTTTTGTAAGCACGAATTATATCCGAGTTTTATCAAGGTAAAATTTAATTTTGAACTTTTTATTACGATTTCTCAGTGAATGTTGCATAAAAGCTAAAAGCTCCAATGTCAGTAGACTGCGCGTTTTCGCAAAAACATTTCAAATCAAATATTGTACTTTGATATTGATAAGAAATTGTATACAGTTTGATAAGAAATTGTTAATAATTAACACGTTGCAATATACACCTCAGCAGAACATTTACTATACAGCTCTCTTATCACCATAAACGCATAAACACAAAATGTAATAAAATCGATTATTCTTTATATTATGGATGAGTACATTTTTATTATATTACGCTTCATTAAAAAAATAAAAATTTTCTTTTTTTTTATACACAATAAAGAAAATAACAACAAATTATGCTTTTTATTTTAAATAATGAATATTAACGTTATGATCGAAATAAATGCTTATATTATAAAATTAAAAATATTTAACAAAAAATGTTTTTTAAAAAGAAAACTTTTGCTAACTACAAGCATTATTTCAGGCCATCTTTCACCAAATGCATTGAAATTTTAATAACAAAATGTTAATTTGAAACTCTAAATTTACTTTCTGCATATTTTTTTTCTTTAAACTCTTTTCAAAATAACGTTAAAAGTTGACATATTGCTTATATTTCTACTTTGAATATGATAATAATCATTATTATTCGTTACTTTTATGACTCATTATGTGCTTGTAAATAACAACTTCTAAATTGAGTTAATGGATATTGTTAATTTTTAAACTTTTATTTGTGTTTTTTGTTGACATAACTTTGAAGAGCATTGTAAAGCAGAAGACGTTCGTTATCTTTTACATTATTATTTTTGTATATTATTTTCTCTCAAGAAAAGCAATTCTTAGTCATGGACTTGCGTCATTTTTACAGTCAACTAAATAAATAGAAGTTATTGAATACTTCAAGAGGATTGCTTTTTTTTATTATTGTTGTTTTGTGGTAGCTTTTATTTGCCTAGAAATGTGGATACTTAGTAGTATTATATATAAAAATTTATGGCTTTTGAATTGCTTTTTATGGGTCTTAAAGTTGAAAGACCTTTTTCTCAGCATAATAATAGTAATAAACACAAGAGCTCAAAAGTTTTAAGACACTTTAAAATGGTTTGATAATTAACAAAAATTTCAGGGAAATAAAATTTTTCCATAAACATCAGACTTTTCCAACTGAAAATAAGCAATAACTTCATAAAATTTGCATTCAAATTAAGAACGTTTAAGAGTTTACAACAGCCTTAAAAGCAGCCTTTAAGTATAACGACTTGAACTGCAGTACGAGTATAACGGTTGGTTTTACCTTTGTAGCCTACCTTTTTTTGTTAAAGGCAAAAAATTTTTCTTTTTTTCGCCTATAGCTTTATAGCAAAGTTTATAGCCAGTATTTCTGCGAAATGCTATGAATTTTTGTCGACTGCAACCGCATGCAACACTGACTCAATAAGCAATCCAATCCAGAGTGGAGCAAATAAAAGGGTAAAAAAACAATAACAATACAAAAAAAAAAAAGAAAAAAAAAAGAAGAAATGTTAAACTTGCCAACAAAACAATAGAGTTCAAAAATAAGTAATCAACCACACACGTTGTATGACGGCGATGATCATAATGATGATGAAGACGATGATGAAGCTATTGCTGCTGTTGAGGAAGAGGTTGAAAGAAAGAGGTTTGATAACTTAAGCGGCGTCAATGCTTTCGGCAACGTTATTGAGGGCGTCGATTGGTGTTGAACAAAATAATGAAAAACAAAATTTCCATAAGTAATCGGTATTGCAGAAGAGTTTTCAGCTTTGGTGTTGATTCCAACATGTTTATGTGTCTCTTTGATAAATAGTTCAAGTAATTATGAAATAATATTTCATAAAGGCACTTCAATCAAATCAGTCTTAAATAAAGGTCGTCTCAAGATGTCTTACTCAAGAGATGTGTACTTGTCATGTTACGATTTTGATTGATTTATTAATCGATCGTCAATCGATTGTTTTTTTTTTGGCCACAACTTTTAATTAAGTTATTAAAATATAAGCCGAGCATTGCAACATTACTAAAACATGGTGGTTGAGCTTAAATTTGATTTGTGATGTTTTTAATTTAACATTTATGAATAATGAGTTAACGACTATAGTCATTATAATTTAACTAATGAAATGGAATATTAAACTATTTTGAGAGACTTTTAGTACATTCAAAATAAACTTTGAACGTATGTCCACTTATAACTTGACAGTTCAATTTCAATTTATAAAATAAAAGTAGTCAATTTTTACATATTTATTAACAAATCGTAATTTGTAAATATTCAAGGGTGGTATGAAAATTTCAAAGTAGTGATACACCAAATGAAATTCTAAAATTTCTGTATACAAATACTGGGTGGCTCATAGGTCGCAGTAAAGTTTTAGTGAGCTAGCGTTTTTTTAGTTCCTAACATTTTGTAATCATTTATGACTTAAAAACATGGTTAAGATTTTTTACATTACAGTATAAAAAATGTTCATCACTTTTAAAGCATTAGGAGCCGAGGCGTTTAAAAATTTAAATATTGATGCACAAATTAAGTTATGGTAGCCTTAAAACCTAAGTCATATTTTGTGCCCAACCGAGTTCTGTGGGTCCAAATGGGTTAATGCTTAATTTTCAATTTGGTTAATGATTTATTTCAAAATTGTGACTCATGAAAATCGAATTTAAAAAATCCCATAAACAAGATTCTGAAAACGAAGAGGACAGGGAGGTAGAGAAACTATAATTCTTAATGTAAGGAGGTCCTTGTTAGGTTTTGAAAACATATAAAAATATTTTTATAGATTTATTTGTACGTATAATATTGTAGTAAGAAAAATTGGGATACATAAAAAAATACCGTAAACTTTGTTCTGAAGCCTATAATCCAAACTAACATTAAAAAATGCCCCTTATTCTATTCCCTCCACCCCTAGGAAAGGTTCCACTATTATAGGAATAAAATGAGAGATTTTTTAGCACATTTTAGGACTACACGCCAATTAAAAGTTCAGCCAGGGACAACCCGACGAGGTAATGGGACATATCATTCAGATACATAACTCTCAAAGACGACATTTGTTATGATCAAAAATTTTTTATTCATAACAACCATATCATATTTGGGAATTATGATCTTCTGCAAGAGGTTATAAATTCGATTAGGGGCTATTTTCCTTTTTTAAGAATGGTAAGGGAATGAGGCTGATTGACTTGGCCACAGCACGAAACATTTTCATAAGTAGCACTAGATTCAAGCATCTCAATATTCATAAGGCCATCTGGATGTCCCCTGATCAAAAAACCAAAAACCAAATCGATAATGTTTTGATCGACGGAAGACACTCTTCCAGTCTATTGGATGTACGCACGATCTGTGGTGCAAACATTGGCTCGGATCACTATCTTGTCGCAGCCAAGATCCGTTCACGTCTGTGCGCAGCTAAAAATGCACGCAACTCTACACAGAGAAAGCTCGAAAGCTCGATGTCGACAAGCTGCAATCGAAACAGATAGCCGAAACTTTCGCCACTCGACTCTCACTCCTGCTTCAAAGCAATCCTCCAATCGATGATACATGCACGCAGTGGACACACATTTCCCATTCCATGCGTGCAGCTGCTGAAGAGGTGATTGGCTACCACCGCGCTCGTCGTCGTTAAAACCGAGGCCTCTTCCTGCAAGGAGGAAAACAAAAATCAAGTGACATATATCCAGAGTACACTGACGTTATGGAGGTAAGCTTCTAAATGGCGACGCTGACAACAAACCCGAAAATAGAGATGATATCCCGGAAACCCCAATTACGGATGACAGAGCTTCTGCTGCCAGAATATGATGAAGTTCTGACAGCTATAGCTGAGCTTAAAAATAACAAAGCCGCGGGAGCTGATGGCTTTTACCTGCTGATCAGTTTAACAATGGAGGCTAAGCTCTATTTAAATCCATTCACGAGTTTCTATGCAGAATATGGTCAGAACAATGCATTCTGAACGATTGGAATCTTAGTGTGCTCTGTCCAATCAAACAAGAAAGGCGGTGCCACTGTCTGTGCATATTACCATGGGATAATCCTTCCTAACATAGCATATAAGGTCGAGTGTTTTATGTGAAAGATTGAAGTCCATTGTAAACCAACTGATTGGACCTTATCAGTGTGGCTTTAGACCTGGAAAGTCTACCATCGACCATATCTTCACGCTACGAGAAATCTTGGAGAAGACCCATGAAAAACAAATCGACACTTACCATCTTTTTGTCGACTACAAAGCCGCCATCGACAGCCTAATAAGGAATTATCAATACTTAACCATGCCTGAATTTGGTATTCCTGCAAAACTAATATGACTTTACAGAATGACACTGCGCAACACCAGCAGCGCCCTTAAAATCGGGCAGGACCTCTCACCACTATTTGTTACCAAACAAGGTTTCATAAAAGGTGATTCCTTATCGTGCGACTTTTTAAACCTATTGATCCGAGTTGCTGATCTGAGACGTAGTGGCGCAATATTCTACAAGAGTGTTATGCTGTTTGCGTATGCTGATAACATCGATAATCTACATTCTCCAAATTAGAAAGAGAGTAAGCCGAATGGGTCTGGCAGTGAATGCAGATAAGACGAAATACTTAATGTCAACAAACAAACAGTCCCAGCATCTTGGAACCCACGTTACAGTTGACAATACCTCCTTCGAGGTTGTGAAGGACTTCGTCTATCTGTGGTCCAGCATTAACTCAACCAACGACATCAGCATTAAGATCAAATGAAGAATAACTCTAACCAATAGCTTTTTCGTTCAGCTCAGTAGGCAATTGAGAAGCAATCGCATTCCATATCGCACGCATAACTAAGTCGAATATCGCAAAACTAACCGAATCACATAAAAATGAGTCAAAGTAAGACTTATGTAAAAACTAGCACATGTGTATAAAATTTTCCCGTTTTTGAGGCGTTAAGGAGATTGATAAAAAAACGTCCGAGGCCTGCTAGTAAATATATAAATGGCTTTGATTAAGATAGCGCTTTTTTGAAAGCCACTTGAATATTTTCAATATCTATATCCTTACTTGATAGGAGCGTTAAGCACATTCTGATAAAATTATTATCAGGACCAGGTGAGCTAATCAGGATCAATATAAAAAATACTTTTAAAAATTTTGATGAGCACATAACAACACAAACTTAAAAAAATTAATCCTACTTCTCCATATTGTATGGGCCCTAATAAGCTTTAGGCCTCATGAACTTAGTCGTCTCGAACATTCATTAAAGCGGCACTGTAGACAAGATCGCAAAACAATAATAGAAAAAAAAGTGGCAAAATTGGCATTCCTTGTAGTGACTTTTGATGTTGTTTGTTGTAAAAAAATAAGAAGAATGAGAAAATAAAAAGCGAAAAGTTCATATAACAGAAAAATTCATTCAAATTCTCAGACACGGTGGTTTTGACTGTGTTGAAGAGTTGAATGTGCATCAACTAAACAACTACGTAAACTATACTTTTGTTTTAATGTGTGTTAGTTAGTTTTTTGTTGCTGATGCATTGCATTGCATTGCGTATTGCAACTTCTGCTTTGTGTTGTTATTATTGTTTCAGTCGTGTGAGTTTTGATACATTTTTTCACAGTGCATTCCACAAATTTTCACTATTAACACGTTTCTGCCAGCAACAATAAGAGCAACAACATTAAAAAGCGAAGTAAGATACTTTTTAATGTTTTGTCATTATGCAAAGCCGGACTTTAATTTTGATCAAATTCAAGATAGTTTTCATATGCGTAATAAAATGCCAAAACATCATCAGCTGAATGGAGTTTGTTTAAATTTTTTCATTATTTTTAACACGTTTTAGAAGAGCGGCGAAGGCGTGACGCAAGTGGAGTGGTAGCCAGTTTTTGACGACAGAGAGAAATAGTGGGGAGGGAGTGCATAAATAAGCAACAGGTGGCATGCTAAGCATTTCTTAAGTCAAAAGCTACACAAACTTTTGTAGAATATTTCTCAAACATTTCTCTGCAAAAGTTCTGTTAACTCCGAAAGTTTAATTTATTTACAATTTTGAATACACGTACAACTATCATTGAACATTAAACTCTTTTCAAATGTTTTCTGCCACGCTCTACATATTATCATTATTATTTTGAGCATGTCACTATTGCCTTTTGTAAGCGCTGCTTCTTTTTTTAAGCTCTTATTTTATGGTTCAAATTTTTTTTTTTGGGTTTTCTTACAATTGCAAATTCTTGGCACATAGTTATTTCTTTTATGCTTTTGCTTTACATTCATTTTTAAGCATATGCATTTTTGCGACTGTTCCCAATATTTTTATTTTTTTTTTAATGTTTTGTTTTTATTACTTAACCTTAATAAATCGCTGGCCTTGCATTTAAATTGCTTCAAAAATGACTTGAAAATATCGCATTATTTGCTATGATATGGCAACAATTTTCTATTAATGAAGTTTAAAGCTTTTTTTTTCGAAAGCACAGCATAAAAAAAAATAAATACAAATTTAAAACGAATTTCATTACAGCCAATTGTGATGGTGAAATTTGTTTATATTACCATGAAATTGATGCATTCCAATGAATGATTGAAGATCTTAAATTAAGAAAGTAAACTATAGTTTGGGAATTTCAATTTGAGTAGAAAGCAGTGAAAAAAGGAAATTCTTGAGAATAAAGAGAAAAAGTGGAGAAATTGCTTAAGAGTAAAAAATTGTACACTCGTTATAAGCCAAAGTATAGAAAAATGGGTCAAATTTGGGCGAAATTGAATTTTTAACATTATTTTGACAGTTTTAGTGATAAATGTGATATGAAATGAATCGGAAGATTTCTGGTTCAAATCACATCGGACTCAGAAAATTTGTTCAATAGAAATTAATTATTATCATCGAGAAAGTCATTGCTCTGTAAGTAATAACAAACCTAAGGGAGCGTTTATAGGGGAGCTGAAGGTCAAAATGCTTTGGGGCAAAAGAGATGCATGACTTGTGTTCTCTATTGCTCCCATGCGTTTTTGAGTTTCAGCTCAGTTCGGCAAAGCAACAAGTCGCCACTATAAACGCGCCCTAAGACAGAGAGAGAGAGAGAGAAAACTGTAAGTAAAGCTTTTCGAGAACATGAACCGTTAGGAGTCGGCATTTTAAGTGGAATGCAATAGTTCTATCAACCAGGGCCAATGAGGGGATTAGTGGGGTTCGAACCACCCTACAGGATTCGAAGGCATAAAACAATATATGTGTAAGGATTAAAGTAATAAAAAATTCTAACGAATCAAATCCATCTGATGATATGTTTGCATTGAACATGCAAGCTATATTGAATTTGCTGTTAAATATATTGTAATGCTGCCAAACATACATATAAATATGTCATTTATTTCAGCATGAAGCTTCAATTTTCATTGAAAAGCTGCTCATTTTCATTGTAGGATATTCACTTTTCGACCGCTTTACGCCCTCTGTACAGCCGATATTATTTACGGCTGGTTATAGGATTACGCCGAGGTTAAGGCGTAACACTAGCCTCGGTTTAAAGCAATTAAAATTGTCTTTTACGTTTGTTTCGCCTAATAAATAATTTACGTATGGTTCCAATCAATTCCTCTAAATAATCTATCACTTTCCTTTCAGAACAAAGACCATACCTTGTTTGTATAAGGCGCATGCATTGGTTCTTTGATCTTAAAAAAAAAAATTGGACTCTGTGCGAGGCCGCTTTACAACCCTTCAACAGCCGAGAACGGCCGAGAAAAATATTTAAAATTAGGCCTTGTTCGGCCGCTGTTTAACCTTACCTTAAAAAGTTTTTCTGTTTACTCGGGCAGAAATAAAAAAGGGTTCCGGTAAAAAGTGTATTCTACAAGACGCTTTGGTAAATTTCGCGCTCAGCTGAAAACAGACACATTGTCGGACTGCAAAATCTTACTGGCAATCCGACATCATGAAGGAAATATGATGTCGACAAAAATGCTTTAAAAAATTTATTTATTTATTTATTTATTTAAATGAAATACCATTATAAATAATAATATTACATGAGAAGAGGCACTAGCAACAATTAAAAAAATTAATGCTCAAATTAAAAATACAAAATAAGCCAGCAACTACGTAGAAGCAAATAAAAATTATGAAATCTAGCCTACGAGAGCTTTCTGCAAAATATTTTGCAACATTAATTTCTTACATTTGTATTATGGATGATGAGAGTTATTTCACGAATGGCAGCCAAAACATTATTTCGAGTCTAAAAATCGCAAATTCAAATATGGGCATTTCCGTGGCTACGCACGTGACAGTCGTACGACATAAGTGAGTGGAATAACCAAGAAAAATTAAACTTACAATTTTCTTATTTTGATTATTCAATAGCTTATCAAGCGCACTATGCAAGGTGGCAAAGCTAAGAGTTGTCAGAAGACCGGCTCTTAGATTGAAGTCACCAAAAGTGATACGTTACGTGACAAAAAATAGAAGTGGTTCTTGTCTGCATCAATATAAACGAAAATATCTGCGAAGTGTGGACGAGTTTTTTATGAAAGTTTTTTTAATATAATCTGGAATAATGTTGCTACATATTCATAAATTTTTTTGTTGAATAATCTTTTTTAATTATTTTTAAACAAACCATAATAAGATACGTTACGATACAGATTTTTCTCTTCAAAGAAGTACAAATTTTTTATAGTTTTCATTATTTAATTGAACCAAAAAAACTTAAAAATTGGAGTTCAGGACCGTAAGAATGAAATACTGATAAAAATTGAATTAAACTTTGTATTATACTAGTTTTATTATAATACTTATAAAATTTCGAATTTCGACAAAATTTTTAACTTTTGTCACCATTTTGCAACTTTTGTTGCCATTCAATACTTTTGTGTCCATTTTTAAAAAATTCAAATTGAGATTAGCTCTCAGTTCTCTCACAATATAAATTTAAACATTTTTTTTCTATTAACTATGCAGGTTTGAAAACATTTTAAGTAACATTTAATTTTTCAGCCGCAGTAGACCTTTTGGCCGGAAATGCTCATATGTATAGAGCGTGGTATCAGTGTACCGATATTTTTCAAAAGTTTCTGCTCAAACTTATACAGAAAAATACATGCTTGCACTTCAAAATTAACACAAAATATCAATGCCACGATCACATTTATGTATTATGCAAAGGTATCCCTGCAGGACTTGGAGATGCGTGGTATTGAATTTGTACACAAGCAATTAAACCCACCAAATCTTTCTCAACTGCGACCACTTGAAACTTGGTGTGCCAATTTAAAGCGAAGTGTGTACAGCAAAGGACATATAGCAAAAAGTATATAGTAATGCCTAATAAATAACAATAATATTAAAAGAAAAAATATATATATATATATACAATACCGCTGTTGTTTTATTGGTTTGTTAATGATGCCTGAAAAATTACAAAATTGCCAAAAATCCCGTTTGAGCAAAGTAACTTAAAAATGTAACAAAGTATTTCTCCGCAAAGTTCCCCGTTTTTTTAATTTTTTTTATTTTTTTTATGTTTAAAAGATCAAAGAACCAAAGCCAAACCTTGTTTGTATAAGGAGCAATACAAACAAGGTTTGGTCTTTGACCTGAAAAAAAAGGGATATATTAAAGACAATTTTAATTGCTTTCGTTTACTTAAACTTAAAAAAATTATGTTTTCAGTAGAAACTCATTCATTTAAAACTAACAGGCCACAGTTAGAAAAGAAAAGTAACTCTATAACGTGCTATAGCAAACATATGATATAATAAAACTTTTTTCATTAAAATCGTGCCAGTACTTTTGGAGTTAAATGGTAAATGTTAATATGCACTTAAATTTTATATAATAGTAAATATGGCGCATCTATATTTTAAAAAAAATGGAATTGCAATTTTATTCCAAAACAAAAAATAAGTACACCTAAAACAAGGCAAGAACAGAAATTGCATGTATCTAATCAAGCATAAAGCTACAAAAAAGTTTGAAATTGGGTCTGGTAGGACGTTTATGCTTTAAGCAAAGATAATTTTCTTAATCATCAGAAAAGCTTAAAGAACTTTTTGAAGAATTATATCCGCACAAAAAGCTTAAGCGCCATTTAGAAAATTTTACAGAAGATGGTTTTTTTAATTATCTCTGTTGTATTGAATGATATTTATGTAGAAATAAGGTATATAACAGTTGCTTATATACTGAATAGCACATGAATACCATTTAATACAACCGAGATAATTAAAAAACCTTCTTCTGTAAAATTTTCTAAATGGCGCTTAAGCTTTTTGTGCGGATATGGCTCGATATTGTCTAAATTTTTACTTTTAAATGGACTATTTGCTTGTGAGCTCAAGTTTTTGCACACCATTTCGATCCGGTTTAATATAAAAAGTCAGTTCACGGCTTAACAATAAAAACCAAGCAATTGTTTTTGTCTAATTTAATGTGCGAAAAAAGGCCTTGGAAAAATTTTTTTTTTTTTACAAAACTATTTTAAGGTCAGTGTTATGCAAAAGCGTTTAGGTTGATGACAAAAAATAACATACACATACTATTTCTATTCAAATAAGTATTTGAGATACTTTTGGTAGTTTATGACAAGTTTTTGATTTCTTCTTTTGCTCTATTTCGTTTCAATAAAAAATTTAATTATTATTGTTAGCAATTTCAAGCATTTGTTTTATTTAAATATTTGTTTTAAATATATTGCTAAAGATTTTAACAGAGTTTTTGAAAAGAGATGAGAAAACCGAATACTCATTTTGGGTACATTTTTTGAGATAAATTTTCAGCACAAAAATTTTATTAAATTTTAATTAAAATAAAACTGTTTAGTTTAAATAAATTGTTTTTTATAATTTTAAATTAAAATAAAATTATTCAGTATATAAATAAATTTTTTATTTAATTAAATTAAAATTAATTTAAAATATTTTTACAAAAATAATAAAAGAGTTATGATTTTAATTATTAAAATAACTATAATTTATTTATTTTTTTTAAATAATAAGGAAATAATAACTAAAATTTGAATGCTGAAAATTTTTGTTTCTCTAATTATTAAAAAAATAATGTAAATTTAAGCTATTGGACAAAATTTAAAAAACTTACTTTTTCTGTTGACTTATTTACAAAGCCTTTTGCTGTAATCCATTGAATTAGTAAACATCCAAAATACCGTTTTCACTCTTATTGCTTCCCTAATTAATTTTTCACTTCAGCAAATTTGCAACTTTGCAACTTTTTAAATTAATATGCGATTATTTCACAAAAATATTCGCAAGTAAAAAATTAAATTATGTATAACAACAGCACCCAGTTACACTTCACTGCACGGACGATATTAAGTCGAACACAGCTGAGTTCAAGCAAATATCTTAATAAATAAATTTTGCAATACAAAAAAAAAACACCAGTGTCTTGAGTAAGCTGCTGAAGTCACAAAAATAATGTAACAATTTTTTTTTATGTTTTAAAGTGCAGTGAATGAACGTTGAAAATGAAACACTTAACATTTAAGGAAAACGCCGTGGGAGGGAATTTTATTTGAGTGCCGGCACTAAAAATTTACAAGCAAGACAAAAGTTCTTAACCAAAAAACGATCGTTTTATTATATTTTTATTAACTTTCCACTAAATCGAGAGGTTCTTGTCCAAGCTTCACATGGCTATGCGCAAGCAACAACCAAACGCGACGCGTGTGAATCAGTAACTGAAGTCAAGCAGCAACAAATGAATGAATAAAACATCTGCGTGTTAGTTGAGAGACTCACATCAAATTAACTTCGACAAGCGTAAAGCAATAAAAACACCATAACCATAAGGGTTAAAATTAAAGATAAGCCAAAACTCAACAAGCAAGAGTTTCAAAGACAAAAGGAGAGAATATAAAATTAAAACAAGAAATAAATAAAAATAAAAGTTTTAACCCTTAAAAGCCCGACTTTTTTATTTATTTATTATAAATTTAATTTATTTTTATAAAAAAAAATATAATCTGATAGTTAATTTTTATTTATTATTTACTTATTTTATTTATTTTTATTAAATAAAAATATATTTGGTGTATTTTTACATCTTGAAAAATGTTTGTTCTACGATTTTGTACAATTTTGAGTTTTGGACATTTTACGGGTAGTTTTATGGTTTGGTTCTTTGAAGAACCCTACCAGACATTAATTTAAAGAACTTAAATGCATATTATATAAGTATTAAAAATCGGTTTTTTGTGAAAAATTTAAAAAATAATCATAAAAACAATTTTATGACGATTTAAATCAAAAAGATAGATATATCGCATTTTATGCAATATATAGTTTTTCGTAAGGTGCAATCTAGGTTCTTGCAACGCGGTTGCGCTGTTGTAAGGTATTTTGGGTAGTGACCGATATTATACAAGCGCGCGTCACGTGGCAGCAATGTTGAACTTGTTAGACGAGTCAGCTTTGGAGTGCCCACAGTGCGTATTTGACGGTCTTTTCTCATTACAAAAAATCCAAAATATTGTCAATTTCACTTGCGGTCCACTCGAAATCGTTGAAAATATGTTTAAGTTTCTCGTCTTTGGTAAAATTTCTATATTTTCGTCGCATTTTGGTATGAAATAACAAAATAATATGAGAAACATACAAACAGATGCTTAAACACAAACGAATTTCACTTCACTAATAAGTTCCTGCTGTTATTTGAAGAACCATTCGTAGTTTTTACAAAACTACACTCATTTGTCACACTTTGTAGTCTAGTGAAGAGTGCGCTAGACTATCGACTCAGAGGTCCCCGGTTCGAATCCGGGTTCAGACATGGTTCTTTTCGCTTTCTTTGTTCTTTACTACATTGAAGAGTTATTAAAACAAAAAATCCACAGCTAAATTGTGGAAAATATGAAATTAAAGGACAAGAGCAACTTAGGACTGTCAATGCTTGCTGAGGTTAAGGCATAACACTAGCCTCGGTTATAAGCAATTAAAATTGACTTTCACGTTTGCTCCGCCTAATCGATAATTCACGTATGGTTCTAATCAATTCTTACTTTAATAATCTATCCCTTTCCTTTCAGGTCAAAGAATAAACGTTGTTTGTGTAAGGCACATGCCTTGGTTTTTTGATCTGTTTAAAAAAAAAAATTTTACAATTATTTGATTACTTCATCGATTATTTAACAAGGTCACAAATACATTTTTGGAATATATTTGAGTACATTATTCTATAATTTATTTATTTATTTATTACTTATTTATATATTGGGGGTTGGAATTAGTTTTAAAGGTTTTCTAAGAGATGGCGTAACTATCAATATATCGCATCGGGCACACCTGTGACTATATTCATTTCAAAGCACATTGTCTAAGCTTCATTTTTCAGTATGTGTCATTCCACTGAAGTGTAAACAACATATATTTTTTTCTCTGTGAACATGTCGACTTTCGTTCCAACAAAACGCAATTTGCGGGAAGGTTTACTTTTGTGCTTCCATTTGAAGAAAAAAGCGGTTGAAGCACAACGCACGCTTACTGAGGCTTACGGGGACTATGCTCCATCGATTTCTACTTGTGAGTACTGGTTCCGTCGGTTTAAAAGTGGTGATTTTGATACGGAAGACAAAGAGCGTCCGGGCCAGCCGAAAAAGTTTGAAGATGAGGAATTGCAGGCTTTGCTCGATGAAGACCCGTGTCAAACCCTTCAAGAATTGTCAGAATCATTGGGAGTCGACTTATCAACGGTCGGCAAACGCTTGAAGGCCATGGGAATGATTCAAAAGCAAGGAAATTGGGTGCCGTACCAGTTGAAGCCGAGAGACGTTGAACGGCGATTTTGCATGTGCGAACAACTGCTTCAACGGCATAAAAGGAAGAGTTTTTTGCATCGTATTGTCACTGGCGATGAAAAGTGGATCCATTACGATAACCCTAAGTGAAGAAAATCGTGGGGACCACCCGGCCATGCATCAACATCAAGGGCCAAGCCGAATATTCATGGCGCCAAGCTTATGCTGTGTATTTGGTGGGATCAGAAGGGTGTCGTGTACTATGAGCTGCTAAAACCTAACGAAACCATCAATGGGGAACGCTACCAACAACAATTGATGCAATTGAGCCGAGCATTAAAGGTTAAACGGCCGGAATATGCCAAAAGACACGACAAAGTGGTTTTTCAACATGACAACGCACGGCCACATGTTGCAAGAACCGTCAAGGAAACGTTGGAGGTGCTGAATTGGGATGTGCTACCCCACCCGCCTTATAGCCCAGACATAGCCCCTTCCGACTACCACCTATTCAGATCGATGACGCATGGCTTGGCTGAGCAACGCTTCACTTCTTACGAGGATACCAAAAAATGGGTCGATTCGTGGATTGCCTCAAAAGACGAATCGTTCTTCCGGTGCGGAATCCATTATCTGCCAGAAAGATGGGAAAATGTTGTAGCTAACGATGGAAAATACTTTGAATAATATACATTGTACCGTTGTTTCTAAATAAATGCTCAAAAACCGAAAAAAAACCTTTAAAATTAATTCCAACCCCCAATATTTATTTATAAACTCTTTTATAGTACAATATAAGTTAATAATAAAATAGAAATCATTTATTTTTATTTACATTATTTCATTCGATTGCTAAACCTTAACAGGTTTTTTAGCAAACTTAAAATTATAAAATAAGATGTTAAATAACAACTCAAAGCAAAAATAAAAAAGAAATATATCTATATGAAGGGCTTATTGCGAGAATGCGATAAGCCACATACAAAATATTTAAAAAAATACTGAATAAATGGAATTGAAGACGAACTTTTACAAATATGTTAGAAGATTAATGAAAAATAGCCAAAATCTCTTCATTCAGCCTAAAAAAAATGATATTTTAGATCATGTGGCTTATCACGTTATTGCAATAAGCTCTTCATTTATATAATGATGGAAATATAATTACTTAATATAATTTATACCATAATAATAATAAAAACATTTAAAAAATAAATAAAAAAAAGATAAAAAACAAGAGTAGAAAAAGAAGTAGAGAAAAAGTAAGTAAAATTGAAAAAAGAGAAAAGAACGGTTTTTAAAAGCTACATTCCCTCTAACTTCCCTAAGCCTCCGTGGCAAAGCAATCCACAACCTAATGGAGTTAAAGAAAAACAGGTGGGAACTGTTTAGCGAAGAATGGGCACGATTACGATTTCCGTGGCCCCAAGATCTGATATGCAGTTTTGAAGAGCTCATTGAGAAAATAAGATTCACTGAAGGACTTATCTATATATCGATTAGTTATCGAGTTATCGATTTTTCAAAAAATTTACTAAAAGAAGTCTTATGTAAATTCGACTATATCTATGCTTACATTTGACCGATCGGGATAATTTGGTTATCATTAAAAAAAAACAAATAATTTAGCCACTTTTTTATAAAAATTAGGAAAAATATCAATGTGTACTTCAGAATATAACAAACAGCCTTTGATAAAGTTCTATCTTGCTCCTTTTACAGAAAAAGTAAATTTTGTAAAAGGCAGAAGCATATTTTTTCATTCCATATTAAAAAAATTTTAAATACCTATCGAATGACGCCTGAATCATTCGGATCGGACAAGTATTAGCAAAGATACATATAACCGAATTTAAATATTAAGCATTTTTGAAAAATCGATATCTCGATAACTAATCAATATATCGATAAATCCTTATTTTCTCAAAGAGTACTTCAAAACTGCATACTCAAATCGAGGGGCCACGGAAATCGTAATCACCCCGAATAATGCCTCGGAACTATCATGACATGTTAATATATGAATAATATTTTACACTTATATTTGAGCTAAATGCTAAATAAGTAATTTTAGTGCACAAATCTTAAATGCAATCAACTTGAAAACTATACATCAATACGGCTAATTAAAGAAAAAAACTCAAAATACACGCCTCTACAGTTACTCTTCTTAGAGGAACCACAAGGCGTTTAAGGGTTAAAAGCGATCAAGTTAAGTGAGAGCGAATTTGATAGCGTGATCAAATGTACAAACGAGTGGCTTAAAAACAGCTGTTACTTGCTCTCATCAAGTTAGAGTAAACATTTGTAAGGTTTACCGGACGCGCTTGTGAGCGATTTGAACTATTGTGTAGTTTGAGTCTTTTTCAAAATCAATCTCTTTGTGGCCTAAATTGAGCATGTTATTAACCTCTTTTCAGTTGTCATATTGGCTCAAATTGTTATTTGAGCTCACCTGACGTCATAGCTTTGTAAATATTTAATGATTTTTTGTTTCTTTTCTTTTGTCTTCTCGTGCAGCTTGTCTTGAAAATTTCAAAAATTAAGCAATTATTGTTTAAAGCTTGGAATTTTTTCGCCTCTTTCTCTTGTTGATGGTAGGTAGGTAACGCGCTGCTTGGCTCAGTGATGACAAATGAGTTAAACATTTTTTCATATGCAAGCGAAGGGAACGCATGGTTGTTTTAATTTTCATTGTTTATTTGTTGTTGTTGTTACTTTTGTTGGAAGTGCTGTTACCACTGGGTTTTTTGCCGTTGTTGTTGGTTAGAGTTATTGACATATAGCGCTGCTTAATTTGGTATTTTATAAATTACAGTACGACCTCGCTCAACGCAACCCTCGCTACACGCAACTCCTCGATAATCTCAACACCCAAATTGTACGCAAAGTATAAATTGCAACAAAGTGCAGACCAAAATTTCCCAATTTTTAAAAAAATAAATTGAATAAAATGAAATTATGTTTCTGAACAAACATTTTTCGATTCACTTTAATTTGAATGTGTAGAAAATGCATATTTTTTTTGGAAATAGGTCTATTGGCCAATATAAAATTTTTCCTCGGTTTTTGCAATAACCTCAGATTTCGCAATTGGCTTGAATTTAATTGGTTGCGTTGAGCGAGGTCGTACTGTAATTATTCTTTATTTTTTTATTTTTATATTGAATAGTTGTGAAATTTTGCCAAATTATCATTACTGCATTTGGCAATAATTATAATAATGTTAAGCAGCACATTTTTGAAAGTTCAGACTGTCAAGACATCAGGAATTGAGTCATGCAACTTTTGCTGTCATGCAGCTGTTACAGGAACTGTTTTTGGTAATGAAGTCAAAGTAGCGAATATTGGCGGGAATTTTTTGAATGATCATAAAAAAAAGTTGAGAGAATCTCTATGAATAAAACGAAGGTACTAATATAAGAAACAATCCGTTTTGTAAGTGCTATTATTGAAATTAGTTTAGGAGTTAAAGGCTTTCAAAGTTTAAAAATGGCCTAAGAATTTAGTTTGGGTTTTTCAGTTTTACAACAAAAAAAATATTGTTTAATATTAGGAAACTTTTGTATTCTTATTTTAAAAGTTGAAAACCTGGGAGCTCAATAGTAATTAGTGCAATTTCATTTAAGGATATAGGCTTCACGTTATTTAATTTTATTAAACTATTAAGAATATTTGCTTTAGCAAAAAATTACTGAAATGTAATACATGAAAAAATAATTAAATAAAATTTTTAAACATTTCGGACATGATATGAGAAAGATTTTTGCACGATCTTTAAAAATATTAGATTTTCTTATGTGTAAAAGCGTGTGTCAACCGGTGTAGAGTGCGTATCATGTTTACAAAATTAGTACCAAAAATCCTAGTAAATAGCATTATATAGGTTACATTTTGTTTATGTTCATTCTAGATTCCTTTATGACTTTCCCCCTGCCCCCCTAGAACAAATCCTGCGGATGCCCATGGCTGAGTATTAAATAAAAAGTTTAAAATAAGTATCAATAATTATTTGCACGGCTTGTTGCGCGAGGCCACGGCCGACTGCCCTGTTCGAAATTTACTAAGGCCGCCACTGACGCAGACCAATAGCAGTAAAATACAACAAAAGCATTACCTACGGCAGCACTGATGAGTAGTTGGAAAATCTAAGCTTTTTAAACTTCAAGAAAATTTGTAGTGAAAACAGCCCTTTTTTATGTAAGCTCCCACATGAAAAATAAACCACAGAGACTATATTATACAGAGGTGTCAGTTCGAAGTTCACTCAATTTATGTTGAACAAGCGTCAGGAGGATAGAAGAACACAACAAAAATAATCAAGCTTTTGCCTCAGCAGTGTTTTCATGTGCACCTTTAGAAAAATATTGGCAGCGTCAAAACGGCAAAGCATAATTATTTTTGTTTTTCTCTTCTATCCTCCGGACGCTTGCACAACGTAACTTGAGTTCGAAGAGCATTCGAAGTCGCGATGACACCTCTGTATAATATAGTCTTTGTGGTTAAACGTTCAAAACGGAAGTAAAATTAAAATGGTGATATCGTCGGTAGTTAAAATTTTCTTCTAAAAAATTAATATTAACATCGTTTCGGTAGTGTTAAAGTGTTGTATTTAAAGTGATTAAAATTAAAAGAAAAGAATGCGTAGATTATGTGATTAATAAGTTCGCTCGTTACGGGAGTAAATGAAAATATTAAGAATGCGGCTGCTACGCGAAGACGTGGTGCTCCGCGAACAAGTGCGTGCATGTGTTTTTTCGATGTTTTTTTCAAAAGCAACAAATAGCAATAAAATTTAATGGCATCCTTTGTGGCCAAAGTTTAGATGGATGTTGCTATGGTGAAAGTGAATAAAAGTAAATTGTGAAATGTGTATTTAATCTAAGTGAGATAAACTACATACAGTTGCGGTCAAAATAATAGTAGCGCCCTTATATTCATACATGTTTGGATAAATAATACTAGTATACGAATTTCGGATCCGGTAAGTCCATTTTCATTCCTATATGTACCTTCAACACTCGTTCCAATTCCGTACTCAGTTTCCTCCTATATTGTAAAACTTTCAAGATACAGGGTGTTTTACGGTTTTGGTACGTGTTTAGTATTATTGATCTAGAATCTAAACTACTCACCATAAAATAAAAAATGATATTTTTTATTTTAGAAAAAATATCAACCTTTCCATCAATATATCAACCACTTTCGTGTCATGTGCTGCAGCTGAGCTAAAATTTTGTGATTACTCAACGAAATATCAACAAATTTTGTATCTTTTGTTTTAGCGGAGCTGTAATCGTCCAAATTTAAAATGTCTTTTTTTTTCATGTAAAAATACACTTAATCAACAGTATTTTTTTAAACTCTAACTTTGGACAGTAACAGCTCCGCTAAAACAAAAGATAGAAAATTTGTAGATATTTTTTTGGATAATCTCAAAATTTTTTCTCCGCTACAGCACATGACACGAAAGCGATTGATATACAACTTATGAAAAATCTGATATTTTTTCTAGAATACAAAATATTATTTTTTATTTTATGGTGAGTAGTTTAGATTCTAGATCAATAATACTAAACACGTACCAAAACCGTAAAATACCCTGTATCTTGAAAGTTTTACAATATAGGAGGAAACTGAGTACGGAGTTGGAACGAGTGTTGAAAGTACATATAGGAATGAAAATGGACTTACCGGATCCGAAATTCGTATACTAGTATTATTTATCCAAACATGTATGAATATAAGGGCGCTACTATTATTTTGACCGCAGCTGTATGTGCTTTATTGGAAGCATCAACAACTTATAAAAATTGGGTTAAGGCCTTTTGTGCTTCTGAAATCTGTGTGTGGATTTTTAGGAGATTGCTAGGAACGCATCCAGTCACTTCTGTTGCTTAGTCACATTACACAGGCAGGATCGCCCTGCAAAGGTAAGTATTTTATAACTTTACTGCTATTAATTATGACCTAAATTCAGAAAAAACTCCATTCACATTTTTTGGAACAACAAGTAATAACGTAAATCTAAAAATCTAGATTCGTTAAACTTTTTATGAATAACTTGTTGTAGAAATGAAAGTTATTTTCTGATCGATTTTTTTCGAACAGAAAAAAAAATTATTTTTTGATTGAAATAAAATCCATTAGAGAAAATATGTTTAAATTTTTTATTGTAAGAGTGCTAAGAGCTAATCTTAATATTAAAATAATGGCAACAAAAATTATGAATGGCACTTAAAATTGGAAAATGATGACAAAAGTTGAAAAATTTTAACGAAATTTTTAATTTTATAAGTGTAATAAGTACTCGAATGATACAAAATTTAATTTGATTTTTCAGTTTTCTGTTTTTTCATTTCTGAATTACAGATTAAATTTGTTTCTAGTTCTGTAATATAAAAAAAAACTTATAAAAAGTTGGACTTTTTTTAAGAAAAAATCTACAACAAAACGTGTATGCATATCGAAATGTTTCATATTATAGTTTGTATACAAAAAACTAAAAATGATTTTTCAACAAAATAATTATGAATATGCAACAGTAGTATTCCAGATTTAATTAAAATAATTCTCATAAAAAAACTCGTTCACACTGCGTTTTTGCTAACGTCACAAAACGTCAAAGAAGCTTTTCTTTTTGTCCGTAGCTTTTCTTTTTGTATGTAGCTCGTGCTCGTGACCAAATAAATAAATAAAGTGACCAAATAAAAACTATAAGGGTATTCAGTTAAATTTGTTAAGTCCTGCTTTTTTTGTTTTGACAGCAGTTTGGCTTTTTCCTTTTTTGTATTTCGTTTGTTTCCCAATAAGACAATCAGATTCATTTCCTTTGTTTCGTTGCAACTGCTGCATTGTAATTTCGCTAATAGAGATTATGTTATACGAAGAGTCGAGTTAAAAAAAAAGAGCAAATCCGTCGAGTCTAATCGAAAATATCGATCAAAAAATAACTTTTATTTCTGATCGAAAAAAATAACGGTCCGAAAATAACTTTTATTGCTGATCGAAAAATAACGGTTAAAAAATAACTGCTATTTCTAATCGAAAAAATAATGACCAAATAATAACTTTTATTTTTGATTAAAAAAATAACGACCACGAAATAACTTTTATTTCTGATTGAAAAAAATAATGACCAAAAAATAACTTTTATTTCTGATTGAAAAAATTAACGATCAAGAAATAACTTTTATTTCTAATCGAAAAAAATAATGCCCAAGAAAAAACTGTTATGAAATGCTTGATTGATAGCGATAATCGTTATTGGTCCCTGCTTTTTTGTATGGAAAAAAAATCTGCTATGCTGCTGTTCAAACGCAAAAATTATCAGTTGTTTGAAGTTTTTATGCAAAACTAATGACAAACAAAAAAGTGAGGATCCTGACTTAAGAGATGAGTTTTTGTTTGTTGCTTCCTTTGTGCCCATTAGATTGCTACGTTTCTGTGATGAACAAATTTTGTTGGAAAATGATAAAGCGTCTTCCCCAAGATTAGATTAGACTTGTACAAGTAAAGGAGAGCCCAGAGCAAATAAAAAGTGAGAAAGAAAAAAATTGAAAATGAAATTAAAAATGTAGTCCCATATTTTCATGATAATTGGGACACACAAAAAACTTGTCATTTTAAAATGTTTTTGACACTATATTTAACTAGAAAAACAAACTAGAAAAACACTGAGAAAACAAAAAATCAAAAACGCACATTTTAAAAACGTTTATTAAAATTAATATTTTTCTATATGACCTTGTTATTTATTATGTTGATTTTCTATGATTTAAATACAAATTCTAAATGTTTGATAGTTTAAATCATATTTGATTTTAAATACAAATCCTAGTTGTTTGATATTCCAAAATTTTCAAATCAATTTTTCTAAAGAAACAACAACAACAAAATTTTTCAATATGAAAAGGAAAACATCACTTGTTGATTTTATTTCAATTTTGGCTCTGCTGCAGGCTTCATCAGAAATCTTTGTGATGCCGGCGGGAATCGAACTCCGGCCGTGACACGCCGTGCAAGCGCATTAGCGCACTACACTAAAGTCAAATTTGAACTGTTATTTTTGATCGAAAAAATAAAAGTCAAACTTTAACTTTTATTGTTGATCAAAATAATAGATGTCAAATTTTAACTTTTTTTTCATCAAAATAAAATCGGTCAAAAAATAAAGAGTATTTGTTGACTTTTTTGAAAAAAATCATAATCGTCACGGCCCCTGAGTAAATTTTTTAATTCTGCTTTATATGCACTTCATTGTTTAAATAAGAATTTCTTAACCAAACTCGTAAGAAAACTTATTTAAATCAAAACAAAGCTTTTAAGAACAAAATGCTTAAAGTTTTTAGAACTGAATGTGCCATTTTCTATAAAATTATTAAAAGCTTTTTAAAGCTCATCTGATCAGTATACTGTATTTTGTAAACAGTCTTTTTTGACGTAGGAAAAAGAAATTTTTGCTTAAATTAATCTCAAACTAGATTTGTCATAAACAACCAAAGCAAAGCTTTTGAGTTTTATTTCCTTAGCATATCACTAATCAGATAAAATTTCAAAGAATTTGTTATGAAAACTTATTAAAACTTGGAACACAAAAAAAATCCAATAAAATTTATTAAGTACGTCACCAAAAAATAGATAGCAATCAAAAAACTAAAGCAATTAAAGCAAAAACAGATAACACAATCAAAACTATGTTCAATATAATCAATAATATTGCCAACATAAGAGTAAGACCTCATAGAACAATTCATTGACAAGTGAATGACTCACTTT
This sequence comes from Dichetophora obliterata, assembly GCA_963920525.1. Classification (NCBI taxonomy): domain Eukaryota; kingdom Metazoa; phylum Arthropoda; class Insecta; order Diptera; family Sciomyzidae; genus Dichetophora; species Dichetophora obliterata. The sequence continues at coordinate 1,487,119 of OY986438.1, read as the reverse complement.
TAATAGAAGATAATTTTAACAAGCTTTTTAATTAAAATTTGTAAAAATCTTGCTCGTGCTTCAGCTTAGATAAAAAAGGGACACAAATTCCTCAAAACCTTATTCACGGTCATCTATAAATTTACATTAAGAAACTGTAAACTTGACCCAAAAAGCTTTGCAAGCAATTCTGAAATATTTTACTTTTTGAAATTTTTAATAAATTGTAATGAAATTTAGTTTTTCTATTTCGAACTGTATTTGATTGCTACATGTTTTAAGAGAAAAAAAATTGAATTGAAATAAATCATAGCCCAATATTAAGATTTTGCAACTACTAAATAAATAAAAACAAACATTAAACTACATTCAATTGAGAGAATTACAACTAACAAAAGATTTCTAATTAAAATCTCTTTACAGACGAACTGAAAATATCGCATGATTACCTTGGAAGGTTAACAGTTTCACTTGAATGTTGATGTAATTATTGTTGTGTTTGCTGCTGCTGCTCTACAAGACGTGCTTCGCATGAGAATTAGTCAAAATATCAAGGTTAGTAGTAAATCAGTATCTCGTTAAATGCAAAATTAAGCCTTTTTTATGTGGCAAAAGAGCTTATTTGTGAACATTTTTTGTAAGCATGTTATTAGTTCTGTGGGATTTTTTGATTTCTTGTAAAGTTTTTGTTTTTATATCACAAATTCTCCCGCATCTTAGCCACTAATGATGCTCTGAAGTAAAACTGAAAGCTTTAAGCTGCTTAAAAAAAAGTAAACAAAAGTAAAGCTACTGCTGCTGCAAACATGTACAAAACACCAAGTTTACTTACTTGCTCTAGATATTTTTTGGCACTCTTCTATTTTATTTTTTTGTTTTTACTCATGAAGCATTATGAACTTTCTCTTCGAAATAATAATCATAACAAATGTTTTTTTAAAACAAACAAAAAATAAAGGCGAAGACAACACATAGCATATACAGCAACAGCTCTAAAACAAGAACTTTTTTATTAAAATAAAATAATCGAGAAATTTAATAAAATATTAAAAGTCTTTAAAAGCTCCAGTTACTCAAGAACTGCATTAAGCTTTTAATGTAATGAAGAGCTCTGCTTAGGAATTATAAAAATGTTAAACCTTTGCAAGTTTGCATTACTGTCAATTTCACACATTGATGACTGCATTGTTGTTGTTATTATTGATATTGTCATTGCGTATTTTTTTATTAGCGAGCTGCTGCATCTTAATTGATTTTATTAGAATTTTATTAATGAAAGATGCATAGATTGATTGATTGATTTGTTACAACAGCAATCGTTGAAGTGCATTCATAATAGAAGAGCAGCTCCTCAAGCTTTGATTTGATGCCGCCATTTCATTGATTTTCGCAAATCAGCTAAATTGTTATATTTGCAGCATTTTAATTAATGGCGGCTTAGTCAAGCCTATTAAAATTGGCATTAATTAAATTTTTCCGCTTACTTTAGCTAAATAATATCAAGTTTATAAAACTTAATAAATTAATATTATAAGTAATATTTCGAAAGCTGTCAATAAATGCTTAAGAAATGCATTTTGTAGCTTAGATGTTTTCAAAGCATTGTGTAAGCTGTATGAGCAATGCTAGTGAGAGGGAAGAGTGTGAGCAGAATCAATAGTTTTTGGTATAATGAAGCAAGAAGAACATTAAAAATGACAGGCGAAATTAAGTCCACATAGACTTTTTAAAAAGCCCTCTTTATATATAAAAAATACGATATTCAAAGAAGGTTTTGAAGAATGTCTTAATTCGTCATCAAAACTAGAGCTTTCATAAATTCTTGTTGATACAAAAAAAACTTTTTTAGAGTATAATAAAAAAAGTTTAAGTCAAATTCCCAACTTAATCTTATTAAAAGTACCCAAATCTTCGTAAGATATAAAAATCATTAAATTGAATTATCATTTAAGCTTCAAGTTTAACAAAACCTGTAACTTATATTATTCTATATCTGTATTTCCTTCTATATCTGTATCATAGTATCTGTAACTATAGACTGTAAATTAAATTTTTGATCTAACGTAATCAAAAAGTTTTCAAAACTTAGAGAAAGCTTTTTGCATTATATATGGAAATCATTAGTTTAAATCATTCCGTAAAGCTTTAATGCTTTTTATAAAAAATAACTGCAAAAGCCACAGCTAGGCAAATCTTCACAAAAGTAATGATCAGGGCTCGGATTTTGATGACCTAAAAGAACTGCAAAAAATTAACTAAAAAAAATGATGAAAATTATCTAAAACTGCAGAAAATTGCCTAAAAACTGACATAAATTACCTATAAACGCAAGCAATTACAAAAACAATTACATAAAAAGGAAACAAAAAAAGCTTTAAAAATAAAACATTAGTAAACTTAAAATTTATTTTATATAATGTTTATACATAGCATTACAATACACTGTAATAATACACAAGGTACATTTTTAAGTTATTAAAGTTGAACTAAACGTCGATTTTTGTAAACAGAAAACTTTTTTCTTCTTCTGCACTGGCGAGAGGAACATATTTAAAAGACGATATGTCGTCGGATGTAATTCCTCTTCTAATTTCATAGTATTAAAACTTTTACTCCCTAATATTTTAGCTTTAGAATTAATAAAAACTAGCATATCCTGAATCTAACACTTGTTTCATCTTTCTACATACACTTTCGTCAGTTTCACGCGCAGATATTTTTTCATCCAGGTCCATAAACATATCTACTCCTTTTTCGAGAGGTAATGGCTCATTATCAAAGTCAAAATAAAAGTCGACTCTAAATTTAGTATAAGCATTTTTGACAGTTTTTCAAAAAAATATGCTGTCAAAAAGCTTGCACTAAATTTAAAGTCGACTTTATTTTGACTATGATAATGAGCCTATGTTTTTAATTGAAAAGACTCAATTGTTAAGAGAATGTCTTTAAAAGTTTGCATTTTTACATTTTTTACTACGAGAAAAAACTAAAAAAAAATCATTTTTAAAATGACACTAAAATGACCCAAAAAACCGAAAAAGTCCAAAAATGACAATAAAATAACTTAAAAATCGCTAAACATTACCAAAAAAATGCCGTAAATCTAGTAAAATTACAATAAAAAATGAGAAAAAAATTACCTAAAAACATTTCTAATTTGGTGTTTAGGAAACATAAACGGACGTTTTATATAACCAGGAAATGTCTTAGAAGCAGCAGAAAAAAGATGACAAGTCATCAAAATCAACATTTAAGAACAAATTTTTTATAAGTGCATATAAAAGCTCACGAGCAAAAGTGTTGCTTTATGAGAAAAAAAAGGTTTTTGTAAAGCAAAAAAGCTTAAAATTAAATGGCCGACTTAATTAAATAAAAAGTATCAAAATTTGAGTAAAAGCTTTTCGCCAACAATTATGATAGTTTCATTAATTAAAATTATTTTTTTAAGTTCTAAAACTTTCTATAAAAAACTGTAAAAGAATACATCTTCGTTATTCTTTACGAAAGCTCAATTAATGATTAATACATGTACAAAATAGAACTTTTAAAGAAGTACCAAGAAAGCTTATGAGCTCGAGTGTAGCTTTATAAAAAAAATTTTTTATGCACAAAAGCTTAAAATCAAATTGCAGATTTAATCTTATAAAAAAGTACAAACAGCTTAACCCTTTCACGCATGGGGAGCACATTTGTTCCCATAAAATTTTCACAATTTACAGTAACACTGGCTAGGTAAAACCTTTTTACACTACCTTTTCTAGTTTACGCAATGGCAACACTAAAATAAAACTATAATCTGCCTAAAATTTTACGCGCGAAAAATGGAAAATATTTTTTACAAGATGTAAAAAAAATAATATAAAAAAAAATTAAGATAATAAAAAAAATAACTCGAAATAAATAGATATTAAACACACAAAATCATTTTTACTCTCTTGGATTAGTTATAAATGTGAAATGGTTAGTGAATGATTTTTGTCTTAAATATGATTATCTTTGCAATTATAACTATTTTTAAATTTTTTAAACATTTTATAAAGAAAAAAAAATTCCACATCTTGGTTAATTCATTTTCATGAAAACTTTAGTAGTAATAAATGCAAAATACAACATTTTTTAAGCTTAATGGTTGTTTGATACAAGAAAAAGACTTTTTCTTTAAAAAGAAGCTTTAAATCATTGATGCTCAAACGCGCATCAATGTGCAGATAAGTTTTTTTGTTTTCACACGCATATAAAGCTCACGCATAAAAAAAAATCACCCCTGTTCGCTCTGGCATTTCAAGCGGTGAGAACCGCGTCACCTAGTTTCTTAAATGCATGCAAAAAATGTATCCATGAACCATTAAATATGTTCTAAATTAAAACAATAGATTTATTTTTCTTGTAGGCCATTTTATCGAAATGATTTCTGCTAATGATCAAATAAAATATTTTTTATTATGAGTGCTTTTAATGAAGCGCAATGTTTTCTTTGCTACATACACATCATAAGTTAGCACAAGAAAAATTGTTCTAGAAAGGCCTTTTAGAAAATCACATCATGTAAATGATTCCTTTTGCGGAGAAGAGACTTTTTTGAAAAAATGAGAATGTAGTTGTAAGTAGTCACCAAATAGCAAATCATAAAAATAAGAGCTCAATTAACAGGACGCGTGAACACCCTTAATAGTTTTGAACAATTCAAGGCTAATTCATTAGAAATTTTAAACATCAAAGAAATGTGCAACTGAAAGTTCACACAACTGATTTCTTTGAGTGAAGAAGCTTAAAGCTCTCTAACACATACGCAAAAATGTCTATGTTGTAGAACTATTGCTTTACATCCAATTGCTGACTTAATTTAATCAAAAAGTAGCCAAGTTTTAGTGACCACTTTTTGCCCTAAATAATAATAAATAAAAAAATATCAAATTTTTGACTAATACAATAAAAAAGTCTACAAATCTTAGTAAAAGCTTTTCGCCTTATATATGATCATCTCTAAATTTATATTATAAACTAATTATATTATAACTAATTATATTATAAACTATACTGTTTATTAAAACTTCAAGATTTTTATAAAATTTAAAAATAAACAGTTTTTGTTTTGGTTAGTCTCCAAACAAGCTTTAGTAATAAATAAATCGAAATTTTTTTTTTAATATATTAAAGCTTTTATTTATATTTTTTGCTTTACAAATCGAAGAAAATCGAAACACTTAAGTAAGTTTACAAATCTTCTTTAAAACATTGAGCGGCATTCTGGCACTAGCAAGCAAATATACACGGGAAAACTTTTTATGCTGCCATGAGCAAATTATGGTGGCAGAGAAACTTTTGCCGCTAGCGGCAGAATAACACTCCAGGGCAGTTCATGATCTTGTTGCATCGTTTCAAATGCAAAATAAACAGCTTTTACAAAACAAAAAGCATATGTTGCAAAAGCTTTTCAATGCTTTTTGTTTTTGTAAAAGCTGTTTATTTTGCATTTGCAATGATGCAACAAGATCGTGAACTGCCCTTCCATGTTTTAAAGATAATATAAAAAACTTTTTAGTTTTGGGTTGGTGTAATGCTTTGCAGGTGAAGAATGCGGATCATATTTATGCAATCTATTCATTACTTACTACTATTACATTAAAGCTCTTCTTTGAATTATTTTGTACTTCTTCACACATTTAAAAATAATTTTTTTCCGTAGAAAATTTAATGAAGTTTGTGCTTTATTTGTTATGTTTAAAACGAATTTAAGTTCTGAGCAGGCAGAGATTTTGTAAGATTTTGTAAAATAATACTTTTCTATATACTGTTTTATTGTATGTGAGCATAAGCCTTATAAGGCTTCAGTAAGAAAATACGATCAACTACTCTGACAAAAATGTAAAAGCTTTTGATTCTACTCAAATTTTCAATTTAAAAAAATTGAAACTTTAAAAATATTTTACGTTTTGAAATTGTAAAAAATGGCACTTATTTTTTGAGCAGGCAGAGCTTTCATATATATTACAAAAAAATATTTTCTTATATGTTTTTGTATTGGATATAATCGTTATAAGGCTAAAGAAATAAAATACGATCGACTACTCGCCAAAACTTTTATGTCTACTGTAATTGCATTATAAAAAAATTATTTGATATATAAAAAAAAACGTTGAAAAAACTTTACTCTCTTAAAAATTAAAAAAATAAGTTATATTTTTTATAGAAAACTAAAACTAAAAACGAATTTTAGTGTAGTGCTGAGAAATTTTTTGGTATTTATTGGAAAATAATTGTTTTTTTATTAGACTTTAGCACTTTAAAGCTAAAATAATAAAAAACGAAAAGTTAAAAGCTTTGAGCTTACCACAATTTGCCATATAAACCGCCATTTTTTAACCAGATAATAAATTTTACTATGTTGAAAATGTAAAAAATTAGTTGTATTTATTATTGAAAACTAGATATAGAATAAGTTGAAGTTTCGAGCAGGCAGAGCTTTGATGTATATTGAAAAATAATGTAAATAATAAAATTTAATCGCTTTTTTTAAAATTTAAAAGCTTTTCGTCTACTATAATTTGAAATATAAAAACCTATAAATTTTTTTGTTTTCCAACATTTGTTTAATATTTTCTTAGTTTAATTAAATGTAATTGATATGAATAAAAAACCATATTAGCAATAAAATTTGAACGCCTACTTTTGCGGTGATATAAAAGCTTTTAAGTCTACCATAATTTACAATATAAAAACACTTAAAATATTTTAGTTTTTCATTTGCTTTGCAACATTTGGCAAAATTTTTCTAGTGTAGCTGAAAAAAAAGATCGAAAATAAATAATTAACCTTTTGAAAGTAAAACTTTTAAACGTTGGACATATAATTTTTTTCACTACTTGTGCCATAAACAGCTCATAGCTGCGATTAGCTGCTTTTTGCGTTTCTTCTTTTACTTTATTTTGTTTTCTACGTCTTAAAACTCATTGGTTTACAATTTCTTGCAATTAATAAAAATTGCAAAAAACATGTAGTAAAGCTCAAATTACAACAACACAGCTTTTACAAGTGACTAACGAACGTGACCTTTTCGCAACTAGCCGGAGCTGCCTACCTGCAAACAGCATGAATGCAATAAGCAGAGCTTGTAAAAAAGCGCGGTAAAAAAAAACACAACGCGAACATAAAATAAGCAAGGAAGTTTTATTAATATTGCTGTCGACAATAATTTGACAGCTGGTGAGGGTGTTGCTGGCAACAAAAGCAACAACAATAACGACTGAAATGGAGACTTCAACAACAACCAATGCAATTGCATGATAAGAAAACAAAAAGCTTTCAACCAATAGCCTGTTAAGGCAATAAAAACTAGGACCTCACCTAAAAACAAAAACAAAATTTAGAAAGTCATGAAAATATAGGTCGATGCAAAGAGAAAAAGTACTTGAGAGTTAAGGAAATAGAAACAGTGAGTTAGAGGGAATGGGAAAAAGAGCGGGAACGCGCCGTAATCGCTTGCCTAAGCGGAAGACTTTTAATTATTGTCTAAGCTTAAAGCTGTTTGCAACGAAAACTTATGTTATTTTTATATTAACAAGCTCAAATTTCAGATTGCTGTTCCATTTTCAGCACCAAATACAAAACCGTTACCAGTACCGCACCCACCCGGACGAAAGCTTAAAACAACGTGCAACCTCGGCGTCTAAAAAGCATTTAAATCAATTTGACTGAGTTGCAGTTTCAACGAACTAGTAATAAATTGAAAAATTGTATGCTTTAAGTTTTAAGTGGGTGTGCTTTTTAAGGTGTTGCATTTTTTTATCCCTCTCCCGGCTGATGTTGCTGTTTGCAGCTTGTTATGTTTTTTAACGAATCAGGTGCAGTTCTGTTAGTTTTAAAAGTTTTCTTACCATAATTAATCACAATAATTAGTTTGAATGTCAAAAGGTTTAAAAGCTCAACAGGTGAAGCTCAGAGGTTAACAGTTAGTCAGTTAACAGTTCCGCTTAAACAGTATTGTAGATTCTGGCCTGATTTGACTGACTTGAGTCATTCGTTGAAATTGTAGCTGATAAAATTCCTGATGCTTGAAAGCTTTGAGCAAAATTCCACGATTTTAGCCTTGTTGGTAAATTATCAGTTGCAGGTTCCATTTAATTGCTTGTTATTGGCAAGCTTCTTATCAGCTGTTTCTTCAGTTTTATTAACAACTCACTGGAATTTTCTAATTAAGAAAGGTGTATTTTACCGAGTGACTAGAGTTTTAATAGGTCTTAGAAAAAGCTTGGGTACACACAATTTTCGCCAAATATGTAATAGAAAACAAACAAAGCCTTAAAAAGTAAAAAGTTTCTGTAAAGAATAAAAGCTTAAAGTTCTCTGAAAATTAAAAATTTACTTTGGGTGACTTGAAGAAAATTTTATCTTAATACGATAAAATTTTATCTCTTACGAAACTAATTTCTAAATTTGAAACAGTTTAGCTCACGAAATTCTAACTTTTAACATAAAAAGCTTTAAGCCATTTGCTTGCAAACCAAATACTTCTTTCTATACAGCTTGAAGTAATGTTTATTATTTATCAAATAATTTGTAATGAAAAAGCAAACAATTCCAATTATATAAAATTTAAATTTTTTAAAAAATTTGCAAAATGAAAATGAAAGCTTTTTGTTTAAATTACATGGTGAAAAAACTATTCAACAACGTAGAATTTTAAATCAAGAAACAAAAGTTAATAAACGCTTTTCAGTGGGATGACGTGAAGAAAAAGAGCTTTTAACAGAGCTTTTTTGCTTTTTTTAGTAAATAAAACTTTATTAAATCTCAAACTTTGCTTTAAATAACATAAAAGCTTTCGGCTTTTACAAAATTTTAATATTAAAAAATATAAAAGCTTTGAGCTTTTCAAAAATTGAAAATTTAAAACTTTAAGCTTTTCGAATATTTAAAAAATATAAAAATCTTTAAGCTTTCCAAACATTTTAAAATATTACTAAATAATTTAAAATAACTCAAGAAACACAACATAATAAAAACTAAAAATTTCTTCTACAAAAGCTTTGGGCTTTTTTAAAAGATTTCTGAGTTTTAACAAAGCCTTTTGCTTTTCTAGTAATCGAAACTTTATAAAATCTTAACTTTGAATAGTCAAGCGGTTTAAGCTTTTTTAAATTTTTAAAACATATAAAAGCATTAAGTTAGATGACTTGAAGAAAGAAAGAAAGAATTCAACAGAGCTTTTTTGCTTTTTTGCTTTTTTAGTAAACAAAACTTTATAAAATCTTAACCTTAACTTGGAATAACCTAAAAGCTTACTGCTTTTTAAAAATTTAAAAAGAAAAAAGCTTTGAGCTTACAAAAAATTTAAAAACTCCAAGCTTCTCAAAAATTTTAAAATATAAAAAGCTTTAAGCTTTTTAAACATTTTCAAATATTAAAAAGATTTTTAGTTGGATGACTTAAAGAATATCATTTTAGTTTTTAAATCATTTCAGCTTTTTGCTTACAAATAAGAAAATTCTAGCGAGCTTGTAGCAACATTTCTTTCACAATGATCAGTTTTAGATTAACGAAGCTTTAAGCTTTGTGAAATCATGTAAGAAATTCCAATTAATCTGGTCAAAATATTAACTTGACATTGAAAATATTGAATAGAAGAAACTTAAAAGTTATCTCAAATATGCAATAGAAAATAAACAAAGCTTTTAAAAGTTAAAAGCTTTTGCAAAGAACATACACTCAAAGATCTTCGAAAACGAAAAATCTTTTAATAGGATGGAACATTTTTATTAATAAATATATTTAAGGCTTCGAGCTTTTTGTAAAAATTTTCTAAATTCCAATAGAAGTTGTTGGTTTCGAAGTATGAATAAGCTACGAAAAAAGAATTGCTGTAATTTATAAGAGACAAAGTTTTATCATTTGGCATTGCAAGCATTTTGCTTACACACCAGGAAGAAACAATTAATTTACTTGAAATTGAAAAATTTTTGCTCAAGAAACCCAAACCAAAATTAATTTGAGCCTCGAGCTATTATTAACAATTTAAGAAATTTCATTAAAGCTTTTGCTTCTCAAGTAAGAACCAGCTGTCAATAAAGAAATAATTCTTATTGGCCTAAAATCAGCGAACAGTTGTGAAGAACAATCAGCTCATTATTGTGAAACAAAATACATGGCTGTGAACAAAGGCTATAAAAGCTCTAAGCAAAAGAAGCGTGATTATGCTTTTCTTGATTTGTTGTTATAATTTGATTAACACTTGATTGGCAAAAAAATCAAAAAATAGCAAAATGTAAGCCTAAAAAAATCTGTATCAAGTTGTTAAAGGCTAGGTTCAAAAACCAATAATTGGCAAAATTCTTTGTGCTTTTAATTCGAGGGCTCATTAAAAACAACAACAAAAAATTGGTCAGCTCTTAAGCTCCCATGAAATTCTAGTAATTATATCTAGCTTATTTTTAACGCATTTCTCCAATCATCTACACTAAAAAAACAAAATAATGAAAAATCAATCTTAAGCTTTTGGTCCAAAATTGAAAGCTAAATAATTTATTATTTAATGATTAATAGTTAAATGTCGGCGATTTGATGATTTTTATGAGCTTAAAATATTGAAGATTTTTAAGTATGTTTGTGTGGAGTACAGATAGATATACGCATATTTTCTCCACATGATTGCATAGCAAATTGATATCGTAAAGAATGTTGGCAGCTCTGGTCGAGTGGTGAGGGTGGGTTGAAATAAAAAATATGATCTTATTGCTCTAACGCTTGAAGTAATCGCTATTTTTATAAAGCTATGGCATCCCCAGCCGACATCGAAAGTAGCTCTAGGATAGTTAAAGCTTGAGCTTGATTTGAGCTCTAAGCGTTATTGCCATAAAGAAGAAAAACGCAGTTATTAAATATGTAAAGATTATTAATAAACATTAATTATAAGCTACGACACAAACGTTAAGAAACTTTTCGACTAAAAAAGCTTAAATTAAAGATAGCTTTTACAGTTTTAAATACATTTTAGTGCGTGCAAGCAGTAAAACATTGCTTTGAACAAGAAAGTAAGGTAAGGTAAGGTAAGGTAATTTAAGGTAATTTAAGGTAAGGTAAGGTAAGGTAAGGTAAGGTAAGGTAAGGTTAGATAGCTTTCTTGTAGTAAGCTTTCTATCTTAATATATAAAAGGCAAGAACGCTGCTCCGTGTCCAATATCTCTCAAACTGTTCAGCCTGAAAGTATGCACATCTTAATACATAACAGGCAAGCATGCTGCTCCACACAGTATTTCTCAAATTGTAAATATTTTTTGACAGTAAAGTAGTTTTACAAGACTCTTGCAAGAGTTACTCGTAGGACAGGCTTTTATACTAGTAACTAATAAAATACAAAATTATTGAAATTATAACAAAAAATTCTCACATAATTTTATTCATATTTTATATCAATCTTTTAATGAATAGTAAAACTGTATCAAAACTGCTTTAAATTCTTACGTATTTTTGTAAACTATGGGATAGTTTTTTAATACCTACAAGCTTTTATGGAGTAAAGGGGAATTTTTAAAGGTCATGTCAGTAACAAAATCTGAAAAACTAAAAAAATAAAGAAACAAAAACAAGTTCTGAAGTCAATAAATTGCCTTTACGTTAAATGACATTTTTCGTTATAGTACGTAATTTTACACAGTTGGCAACGAAATGACACCGTGCACATATCTCTAGAGTTCCCAATGTGGTATTTTTTTTTTGTAAGCTTTAAGCTGGTGTGATTAATTTATTGACATTTATTCGCGATAAGATGGTTTTTGTGACACAGTAACAAATTGCAAATTATTTACTAAAAAAATGTATGGCTAAAAAACAAAAAAAAAAAAAAATTGAAAGTTATTTTAACACACTTAGGTCCAAGGCTGTGAAAAAATTAATATTTATGACATATTGCTCATTGAGACACACACAAACGAGTAACGGTTACTTCAAAAATTTTGTAAATTATTGTATTCAAGCAAGAACAGAAAGTTCAAATGGACGAATATACATATAAGTATAAATATGTATAGAGTGTGTAAAGCAGTGTGAAAGAAAACCAAGAATTTAACGAAAGTTCAATTTGCCCCTATTGTATGGCAGTTTCACTCAAAAGTTATTCTAGCACTATCTTTTATATCTATCTTTTATCGTCATCACATGCCTCAAGCTTTACATTTTAACACTAAAGGCATTAGCAGATTGTTTAATTGACATATTGCTGTCACCAAAAATGGTGTCAAGTGCCGCTGTCAAAAGTGCTGGTTGAGAAAAAGCACAAATATAAACAATCAAATGCCAACATTGCTTGAATTTTACACAAAAGCTGTACATAATTAATGAATAATGAGTTTTTCAAATTCACTCTCTCACTCTTTTGTCTTGTTTCGCCTGCTTTTTTTCTGTGTCATGCGGTCAGTCGCAGTTTGTGACAATTTGCCACCGTTTTCGTTCAAGTTCTTATTTCATGTATATCTTTAATACAGCACCTAAGGGTATATGTAGCTTCTTTTCTAATTTAAAGCTTAAGCTAAAGCTCCTTAGCTTTTTTGCGGCCATAGCTACTATAGCTGTTTATTGTTTTCAAAACAGGTCAATTTGTTATTTTTGCTTTTTTCTGTATATCAAATAAAAAGAATTAATAATTTTGGCTTGTCCAAAAATTTTGGCTTAAATTCAGCTTAGTTTTTTGACAAAGCGTTTATATTTAGCATAATTTATTGCTTTATCAAGATTAATAATGTCAATTTTTTTAAACTATGTGACACGCATTTTTTTGAGCTATTCTCTAGCAACGCTGAAGAGCTACTTATACCAATATTAATAAACATCACAGGAAATAAGTTTGTTAGAGAAGATACTAAAGTGCGTGTTTTGTTTTTATTTATTCAAATAAATAAGGGGGGGGAGCTTAGTCTATAGTGGGACCGGTTTTGTTTTTTCATCATTTTCCACTACGAGAATATATTCTTGCATTGGTATTTTAAATGACTATCTTTTTGCTTAAAAAAGTTTAAAGTTGTTTGGGAAAATTTAATATTATTTTTCCAAAAACCTTAAGGGCTTAAAATCAGCTCCAAAAATTATTGTCTTCTAGTGTGGGACTCTACCATACCTTCCATAAAACCACAGAAAGCGTAGTCATTGAAGTAAAAAAAACAAATTAGGAATTTTTGTTTATTCAGTTGACCTTTAACATGAATATAATTAGCATTATTCTCCAGATTCACTTCATTCTATGTCTTAATCTTAGTAACAATAACATCAACACAATTCATCAATTCTTCATCAACTTTTAAGTTCACCTTTTCTAAATAAAGGGTTTCCCAATAAAAACGTCCCAAGCTTAAATTTGAAAAGAACGCACAATTTTCGATCAAAAATGGTTATGATTGTTTTATTTGGAAGATAGTTTTATGCCATTTATGATTTGAACAAAATATCGGCCAAATGGTTACCACGGCTTTGTTTGCATACGGCCATCCACTCACGCCAATTTTCGATGACTCTTTGCACCATTTCGGCCGGTATCTCAGCTATGGCCTGACGAATATTGGCTTCCAATGCCTCAAGAGTTGTAGGATGGTTGCTGTAAACCTTCGACTTAACGTAAACCCAAAGGAAATAATCCAAAGGCGTTAGATGGCACGATCTAGGCGGCCAAGCGATGGGCCCATTTCTCGAAATTAACGACTCACCGAACTTATTGCGCAATAAGTCGTTCGTCACGTTAAGTCGAAAAGTGTGAGGCGGTGCACCGTCTTGTTGAAAATTAAGGTCGTCCGCATCAATATCATCAAATTCTGGGGAAAAAATAGCATCGTGTTATAGCGCTCGCTATTGATGGTAATTGAATCACCTGCCTCATTTCGAAAGAAATAAGGTCCGATGATTCCACCGTACCATAGTCCACACCAAATGGTTCATTTTTTGGGATGCAATGGTGATTCATGAACCACTTGTGGATTTGACTCACTATAATAGCGACAATTTTGTTTGTTGACGAAGCCATTGAGCCAGAAATGAGCCTCATCGGAGAAGATGATTTTTGATGAAATTCGTTGTAGGCCTCCAACATTTCCAGTGACCAATCAGCGAACTGACGACGAATGTGATGATTGGCTGACTTCAGTTCTTGTGCTAACACCATCTTATATAGATGCAGACCCATATCCAATCGCAAAATTCGCCATGTGGTCATCCTGGAGAGTCCCAACTCTTGAGAACGGCGCGGAACAGACAAATTTGAATCTTCACAAACGCTGGCTTTAACGGCGGCAATGTTTTCTTCACTTCGGACATTTTTTTGTCACACTGGCACCTTTGTATCGTGAAGAGTGAATTCACTTTCAAATTCAGAAAGGAGGGAACGCTCAGAAGGAGCATTATGACGTCCCATGGTAGAACTAGTGAAGGTATATGCATTTCAGACTGCTCTCTTTTTCTCATAGCCAGAAATGTCAAACTCAAGCATTTTGCTATTTTTGCTTTCTTATCGCATTCTCTACGTTTTCAGATTTTGTATGGGCTATCAACTTCGTTTTGATAGTTCCGGCAGTCTGTCTCTTCGAAATGCATCTACCTTCTCTAATTCTACTATGTGACGTCCATTTTTTGCACGAAGCGCTCTTACTGTAGCGACAGGAGAACGCGAATTTGCGTATAAAAATTGGGCAATTTCCAAGCATTGGACCGAAGTTAAACGTGTCATGATGCCAAACTGAACACATTAGCTTAAAAATATCAAAAATCCTTATTTGAATATGGCCGCCACGTGCTGCCAAAGTTAGGTCATCCCTATTGGGAAACCCTTTACATACAGTGATGTGCAAAGAAATAGGGACACCTGTATTTTTATATTTAAAGCTGCATGAACTATATACATGGTGCCCCAGATATAACATTAATTCCCTCGGATGGTGATTCTCCTTGATTAGTCGAGTACAAAAATTTATGGATGAGGATCACCCCTCCTCGGAGATAGAAAGTGAAAACTTGAAAATATGTGTCATTACGTCCTACTCTATTTTTTTATTTATCTCTTAACCGATCTCCAAACTCAAAATCATCTTAAAAAAGAGACTACATGACCTTCAAAACAATGACATAAAAACTGCTTTCTACTCCCACCACACTAAATGCTGTTTTACGGGTAGTAATTAAAAATAAAAAAGAAGTTGTGTTTGCATTGATTACTCAAGTACTATGGCAAGATAAAAAACCAAGTCAATAGAAAACTTTACCATAAAAAAAAATTTTATCATAAAAATATTAAAAAATCTCGTAATTAATTATTAATTAATAAATTAATAATTATAATTAATTATTATTATCAATTAATTAAATATAATTATTATTGTTAAATAATTATAATTAAATATAATAAATAATTAATTAAAAATTAATTAATATTTATAATTAATTAATAATTAAAAGTTTTTATTACAATTAATAAATAATTATAATTAATTATTATTAATAAATTTATTAATAAATTAAGAATTAATAATAATAATTTATTATATTTAATTATATATTAAATTAATAATTAATTATGTTTAATAAATAATTAATTCTTATTAATTAATAATAATAATTAATTATAATTAATTAAAAATTAATTAAATTATAATTAAACTAAAATTTAATTGGTTAAGATCAAAAATAAAGATTAAGTCTTATTTTAATAGAACAGTCTTAAGCAGCATATTGATTTTTTATACCGAAATAATTAATAATTTATTATAATTACTTAATTAATTAATCAAAAATAAAAAGTTAAAAGTATTATAATTAATTATTATCAATAATTTTTTATTAATTATTTATTATTATTTATAATTAATTATAATTAATACTTTTAACTTTTTATTTTTGATTAATTATTATTTTGAATAATAATATATAATTAATAAAAAATTATTGATAATAATTAATTATAATTAATACTTTTAACTTTTTATTTTTGATTAATTAATTAATTAATTATAATAAATTATGAATTATTTCGATATAAAAAAATCAATATGCTGCTTAAGACTGTTCTATTAAAATAACACATAATTTTTATTTTTGATCTTAACCAATAAAAATTTAGTTTAATTATTATTTAATTACTTTTTAATTAATTATAATTAATTATTATAATTAATTAATAAGAATTAATTTTTTATTGAATATAATTATTTATTAATTAATTATATAGTTAAATATAATTAATCATAATTAATTATTCATTAATAACTAATAATTAATTAATTGTAATTATGTATATAATGAAATTGATCATTTCATTTAATAATTATTATTCTTTTACACCTATTCGTAAAATTTTTGCAAAGAGAAATAGAAGCATTACATCGATCTTCATATCGTTGCACATCGTTATTTAAATTACATCGTTTATTTGCTTATCATTGCACGTTGTGTTTTCATTCGTTTTGCAAACGACTGGATACAGTGGCTGCAGGGATATGATATAAATAGGGATATGATATGATTAAAATATGACTTTTGATCGAAAAAATAAAAGTCAAATCTTAACTTTTATGTATGATCAAAAAAATTGAAGTCAAATTTTAACTTTTATTTTTGATCAAAAAAATAAAAGCCAAATTTTAACTTATATTTTTGATCGAGAAAATAAAAGTAAAATTTTTACTTTTATATTTGATCAAAAAAATAAAAGTCAAATTTTAACTTTAATATTTGATCAAAAAAATAAGAGTCAAATTTTACCTTTTATATTTGATCAGAAAAATAAAAGTGAAATTTTATTTTTTATATTTGATCAACAAAATTAAAGTAAAATTTTAACTTTTATTTTTGACCAAAAAACTAAGAGTTACATTTTAATTTATGTTTTTGGTCGAAAAAATATAAGTAAAGTTATCAAAAAATAAAAGTCAACTTTTAACTTTTATTTTTGATCGAAATAAAATTGGTCAAAAAATAACGATTATTTATTGACTTTTTTAAAAAAAACAGAAAAATTAAAATCATTAAAGATTATTATTCCTTACCTAACAAGCATCACATTGCTATATTCATATATCGAATAGACTTACTTTTGCCATTTGACTTTTTGAATAGAAATTTCGAAAATAACTGTTATTTTCGGTCCCTGGTTACGGGCAACGTAAAAATAAAAATTGAAAATAACCGTTATCAGCAACAAAAAAATTTTCATTTATAATTTTTATCACAGAGAAAAATAAGTTTCTGTTGAAAGTAACAATTATAGATGAAAAATTTTTTCTTACAATATAATTGTTATGGCCCAATGTTTTAAAATACTTGTTATAACAGTTATGGCTCTGGAAAAAACTATACAACATAGAGACTTGAAATTTTTTTATGTACATAATAAACCAAAACAATATTCCAAAAAAGTTTTATTTTGTTTTAATGCATCTTTTTCTTCAAAAATTTCATTTTGTCCAAGTCATTCGTGCCAAAATTTCAAACATATCAATTATGTGCCTATGAAAGAAAAATCACATTGTAGTTGTACGATTACGAGCTCCTTTTATTCAAGTCCCAAAAACTAAAACATCAGAAAAAAATAAATGTATATTCAACTGCATCGATTGCAACAAAGTTGCTGGCAATTAGTTGCAAACACAAATATTGTTGGTAATGGAGAAGAGAAGAAAAAAAATTCCTCCTCTAACAAGATAAAAGTTAATAATGATGAAACTACTTGAAATTGGATAATAATATGTATCAGTTGTAGTTAAATTGCAACATTACAACAACAATTACATCAATATCAATGTAAGCCGAGCAAAATTTACATTTATAACAATTACGAATAGACGGTTATTCGTGATAAAGCGATCATTTCTCGGCATAAAAAGTTTTTCTTAATATTTTCCTACAATTGTTACAATAAAATCTCGCTGGTCTACAACTCACCCACATACACACACACGCGCCCGCAAATATAACCAGCAATTACAACAACAATGAGTGCAACATAAACAAAAACAATAATCATAACAACCAGTCAGCAATAAATGTCTTAAAAAAACTCATGTAATCGTCATGCACTGCAATTAATTTAAATTCTCTGCAACTTCAACTGCAGCCCGAACCCCATTTCGCCCCGCGCTCAACTCAACAGCAGCATGGAGAGCAGCTCGATATGACAACAGCACTACCAACATTAATTTTTGTTACTATTTTCATACACTTTCTACTACTTTTGCTGGAATCATCAAAGTATTTTTTTCTTTTCTACTCTTTTACTCTTTGAACTTTTTCAATTTCTTTCAAATTTTTTTTTTTAAATTACAAAAGTTGAGGAAAGAAAAAATTTCGCAATCAAAAGTCTTAAAGTCTGAAGCTTATTTTTCTTTCCCGCGCTTGTTGTTGGCTGTTGTTGTGGCTGTTTGAGATGCAAAATCATTGCAGCTCCACAAGCAGTCTGTTTGGGCCTCATAACTCCTTAACGTTCGGGCATGACTTGCCTCAATTTTTGTTTATAAACAAAAATTAAGCAGATGATCATGAGTAGCAAAAGCTACAAACAAACAAAAAAAAAAAACGTTGAATATAAGTATTTCAAAAGAAGACCACGGTAAACAAATAAATTTTAATCGAGTTTTTATTGTTGTTGGTTGTTGCTGCTCTTTGTGGTTAGAAAATCGAAAACAGGAAGCAACACTGGCACAACAGACAAGGCGGCAGCATTGTGTGCATGCATTGTTTGATAAACGCAAATGCAGCTGAGACGAACTGCAAGCATTCACTACAACAACAATACATAGAAAAAACATATTTTTATAGCACTTTGTGTTTTTACTACCTTTTTTAACTTTACAAATCTTGGCAATTTATTTAGGAGCCATATTTTTGGGCCAAAAATCAGACATCATCCGTGTAACATAATAAAATGCCAAGAGCTTTAGTACAAAAAAAAAAGAAGCTTTACACAATTTGGTGTATCTTGATCTCTTCAAATAACTGTTAAAAAATATGTTCCTTTGGCATTCATTCACTGAAGTTCAAGTTGATGTTCACTTAAATTTGAATTGTGTTTTTTTTTTCATCGAATAAGCTTTAAGTCGTGACATTAGCTAGGTTAGTGAAATTTTTTTTGTCGGATTTTTTCATTTCATTTAATTTCATTTTCAGAGCTCAGCTCAGCTTGACTGACATGCGAATAAATGTATTTTTTACTGGAACATAAAAAGCAATAAAACATGCAAAAAAAAATCTGAAAGAAAATCACATTAAAGCGCATCTTTCGTCATTAATGGTGCATCTATTTGCCAACAGATGCCGCTGCGCGATAAGCGGCAAGAAATATAGCATAAGTAGTAAAAGAAGTAGAAGTGGAAGAAGTAGTTGTAATAGCAGTAAAGTGTTACAAGCTCATCGTGTAAAAAGACGATGAAATAAAAAATGCAGAAAGCACTGAAATAAAACGTTATCTTATTCAACTGCTGCATATTAAATAAAGTAGTGGATGAAGTGCTTGATTGATGCTTAGAATTGTGGAGTAGATTTACTCCAGAAAATGCAATTTCTTAAAAGCCAATAAAGCAGCGATTGCAATTGTTGTAAGTGGGAACTATTCAAATCCAGCCAAGTAGTAATACATTAAATTGAGTTGACTTTGCCTTTTTAAGCACGAATCTCTTAATGTTCGCTAAGAAGATAAGTAGTAGTTTTAAAAAAGAGCAGTAGATTAGAAGCACATTTAGTGCAAAAGGAAGTAGAATTAAAATTAAAGTGTTATTCTTAGTGTTTCAAGATTTAAAAGTGTGTGTCATGGATTCGCTGATTGAATTCAAGAATATAATAATTAGATCTTGTAAAGAGTTTACTTAAAATAAAAATATTAAAGCCAAAGAGCAGAGGTCTAGGAGCAAAGAGCAAAGACCAAGAGGGAAAGTGAAAAGAGCAAAAACCGAGTACCAAAGACCAAAGTAAAAAGAGCAAAGAACAAAAACCAAAGCCCAAAGACTAAAGACAAAATACCAAAGCAAAGACAAAAAGCCAAAAACAAAACAGAAATCAAAGTTTTAGAAATCGCTACATTTCCTCTTCAGTATTCTTCGAGTGATAACGCTGTGATCAACTCACTGTTAAAATGGTATATGATTTCACACATGTTATTTACTTATTTATTTGTTTAGTTATTTCATCGATCAGAGCAGTTTCTCTTATAGACTACTTAACAATTTGTTATACTTTATATAACCTACTAAAATTAAATTTACCATTAAATATCAATTATAAATTAAATATAATTAATAGTTTAAAAATGAACGTGCTGAAGGAAATTTAATACAAAACAATAACAATTTTGTAAGGATATATAAAAATTGAGAGGTAATTAAATTAGGCATCATGGCACCTGTGTACATTATAGAGTATTGTTATTTATTAGATTTCCTGCATACTGAGACATTAACTCTTATAGGCTAATTATATAATACTCAAGAATATAGTAAAATATATTATAAAATAACAGTGGGAAATTATGTAAGAAAAACACAGTAATAAAATATCAAAGAATTATTATAAAATTAACAAAAAATAAATAAAAGTGTAATATCATATATTAATTGGACAAAAATTAATAGCACTACGAGACATGATATATTTGGAGAAGTTTAAGGCTAATTTTAAAGCGATTTCTTGGAATATTATCAAAGATATCAATCATAGACAAGACCCGATTAGCTTCAATGGTGCAACGTGTAATAGGCTCGTTTTGAGCATAAGCAGCTCTATGGAAAGGTACACGAAAACTAAACTGACTCCTAAGGAATCGAGATGGGGTATTAAAATCTAGTAAATCAAGCAGAGCTGGACACTGAGTCTAGTGATGGAGTAAATCGCGAATTAAAGTGACAGACTGAATTTTACGTCTAGATTCAAGTGAGAGAATAGCAGTTAAGGCACATCTTGTGGTGTAAGATGGAGGCTGAGGGAGGTTCCAGTTAAGTTTGAAAACCACGAATCTTGTGAATTTTTTCTGAACTCATTCGATTTTAATAGATTGAGTGAATGAAGCACGATTCCATTAGTGTGAGCAGTATTCTAAATGTGGCCGAACTAGTGCAGCATATAAACTTTTTAGGGTGCAGGGGTCATTAAAATCCTTAGAATTTCTTATTAAGAAGCCTAGCATGGAGTAAGATTTATTGATGATGAGATTGATGTGATCTTTCAAATTTAAACAGGGGTCTAATAGAATTCCAAGATCTTTCTTTTAAGTAACCCTCTCAAGTTCACATAAATTTATGGAATAAGGGCTAATTAAAGAAGATGATGACCTACATAAAGTGAAATGTAATTGAGATGTAATTTATTTAATTCACACCAGGTAAGTCTGAGTCGATGTCTGATTGAAATAAATTTACATCAGCGCATGATTTAATAAATCGGAATAGTTTAAGATCATCCGCAAAAAGAAGGCACTGGGAATGACGTATGACTGTGGGCAAATCGTTAATAAATAGAAGGAACAGGAAGGGCCCTAGATGGCTTCCTTGAGGAACACCAGATGTAACTTAAAAGATGCTAGATGTGATATCCTTTATTATTACCGACTGAATGCGGTTATGATTGATAGGTATGATTTGAACAATCTCAATAGATTCGAATGAATTCCAAGGGAGGCAAGTTTAAAAATTAGATGTTTGTGGCAGATTTTATCGAACGCCTTCGCAAAATCAGTAAATATAACATCAGTTTGAAGGTCAGCTTCAAAGTTTGTAATAACAAAATCGCAAAAGAGTGCCAGGTTTGTCAATGTTGATTTATCGATTAAGAACCCATGTTGTTCAGAGGATATAACATTTTTGGCATTTTTGAACAAATTTTTCTGAATTTGTCTTTGCTAATTCGTATGATGAAATAAAGATTACTGCAACTACTCAGGCTGAACACTTATTTTCTGATACACTCCACCACACTGCTTTAACTGTAGAATTTCCTAGTAACAACATGTCTTTTACCACCTCATTTAATAACACAATTGTGTTCGACTTTCTTAATGCCGATTATGACAGTATAAAAATTGATTTGAATGCCTATAACTGGAACGATCTATTAAATTTGGAAATAGATAGTGCTATTTCACTTTTCTACCAACGCCTTTTCACAAGTATTGAAAAATTTGTGCCTGAGATAAAGAAAAAAATAAACTTTCAGAACCATGGCTTGACCAAAGTCTCAGACATATAAGAAACCAAAGAAACAAGCTATACAAATTCATTAAGAAAGGCGTAAATGTAAGCGATGAAATCAAAATGAGATACGAAGAGCTCTACAATGAGTTCTCTATAAAATCAAATGATGCTTATAGAACTTATACCAACCTTATTGGAGAAAAAATTCTTAGAGATCCTAAAAAAATTTTTTCGATTTCGTTAATGTCAAACGTAAATCAGCTGGATACCCCTCATCTATGTTTAAAGGCAATACAATTTCTTCCAACCTCCAAGAGATCTGTAATCTTTTTGCAAATCACTTTAGAGAAGTTTTCTGTGCTCCCACAACCCAGACTCTCTATTCCTCCCCCTCTCCTAATGCGACAGACATTATAAACAATATCAGTCTGACGCTGGATGAAATTGTTAATGCTATCAGGGAACTTGATGCAAACAAAGGACCTGGACCAGACCTCATACCACCAAGTTTGTTAGTTCAATGTATAAACAATCTTGCCATTCCCTTATTTATACTTTTCAACAAATCCTTATCCTTAGGTGTTTTTCCATCCTACTGGAAAATCTCCCATTTGACACCTATATATAAAAGTGGCGATAAAAGGTCTGTTGAAAATTACAGAGGCATTGCCATCTTGTCAGCTATACCAAAATTATTTGAAAAGATAATATGTGATAAGCTGACGAGTCTCATTAATCCCCGCTTAAACGAGCAGCAACATGGGTTTCGGAAAGGCCAATCGACCACCACTAACCTAATGATCATGGTCTCCGATGTGTTAAATCAAATGGAAAAAGGACGCCAAGTAGATGCAGTTTACACAGACTTCAGTAAAGCATTTGACCGTGTCGACCATAATATCTTAATTTTGAAGTTAGAAAAATTTGGCATTTCCGGTTTATTACTCAATTGGATCAAATCCTATCTCTGCGAACGATCCCAGTTTGTTAAATTTCAAGACATTTTTTCAAATGATATACCGGTCACCTCTGGTGTACCACAAGGTAGTCATCTTGGCCCAATACTTTTCAATATTTATATATAAGATCATTAAATCAGAAGTTGATGTAACTTTCCTACAATCGAAACTGCTGTCCCTTGAGCAATGGTGTAATCAAAACAAACTTCACTTAAATGTTAAGAAATGTTGCGTGATAAGTTTTTCCCGTAAGAACTTGATACCAGAATGCAGTTACATTTTGATAAAGTCTTATCGAGGGCAAATAAACAGCTAGGATTTATAAAAAGACGTGCTAAAGAATTCCAAAATGTGTGGGTAACCAAAACGTTATACTGTACCTTAGTGCGACCACTTCTTGAATATGCTTGCATCATTTGGAATCCAGCCTTTGAATCTCATAGCGACAAAATTGAATCCATTCAAAAACAATTCCTGCTTTTTGCGTTAAGAGATATCTTTGACCCCCGTGACTATAACAACTTGCCACCGTATGAACAAAGACTCAGGCTCCTCTCTCTGATGCCTCTATCATCAAGAAGAACTTTACTGAGTTCATGTTTCACATTTGATGTTATTAACGGAGCTATTGATAGCGAATATATCTCCAGCAAAATTACACTAAATGACCCAATTAGACGTACTAGGCATACGCGGCTCCTAAATGAATATATTCACCACACTATTTACGCAAATAATGAGCCCATTAGTAGGTGCTGTAGAATTTTTAATGATATTAGCGAGCACTATTCACCATCCATACCAAAATCCACATTTAAGCGAACCCTCTCAAAGTCTCTCTTTGACTCGGAATAATTTGTCCTTTTCAAGCACTGCTCCCTACAGAGTTATGCTTCTTGGTCTAGTCCCCCTCCGTCATCCCCTAAAAGTAGTACTTAAGATATATTAGCGTAGTTTAAGTATTCTTTTGAAATTAATTTAAATAATATGTAATTAAAAAAAAAAAAAAAGAAAGTAAAAAATGTAAATAGAATTAGTAAATTGCGTTGCTTGGTGAAATAAATAAATAAATAAATAAAAATCTTGGAATAAATTTTAGTTCCTCTAAAATACTACTACATATTTTTTTAACCTTGAGGCTTAAAATTTAAACTTTCACAAATACTAATCCATAGTTAAAACGTTTCTGTACTAAAATTTAAAACAAAGAAATATTGCAATTCTGAAACTCAATATTAGGCTATTAGGTCAGGTAGGTTAGGTCAAAGTGGCTGCCTCTATTGAGACACACTTAGGCCAATGAGACCCATTGTGGTACCACAGGGTTGATTCCCATTCTCTATTTAAACCAGCTTGAGCTGTCCACAAAGCTTAGGATTCGGTATATCGATATTTTTCGGAGAGTTCTTCGAAGGCTTTGAAAAACCAGTTATTTAAGTGAAGTAAACGTTTTTGAGCCAGCGCTGGGCAAGTGCAGAGAAAGTGTTCTATAGATTCCTCCTCCTCCTCATCTCTACAGCTTCTGCCAAATCGTTGTGGGGTATGTTTAATCTTTGGACGTGCCTGTCAATGAGGCAGTGTCCAGTCAGGATTCCTATCACGGTGCTAATGTGGTCTTTACTGACAGAACTGAGTTCTTTTGAACGCTTAAGATTGAGTTTAGGCCAGATTTGCCGTGTTTATCTATTAGGTTATTAGGTTCATATGCTTGTTTATTGCTGTTGTTTCGTAGAGCGCAATAGCCCAGTGGTAAACGTTGTGAGCTTACAAACTGGATGTCCTCTGGATGTTCAAATCTCGCTGTGTTTGTTTTTTTATTTATTATTTTTTTTTTTTTGTTATATTTCAACCCAAGCTTGTACTAAATTTTTAACCAAAGCTGTATTAAAACAATTTTTTACTATTTTGCAAATACTTGATTTGAAATCAAAGCTGGTGTGGTCATTTATAAAGTACAGAAAAGTTTCAATTTTTTTCCAAGATTTTTAACCGTGTGTAATAGAACAGAGAGTGACATTTTCCAGTTATTCTTCTCTTACAGCTTCCAAAATTTGTAAAAAAACGCTTTCAAGCAACTTGAAGTAACTTGAATCGAGTACGGAAACATGCCTATTTATTGCATATTAAAAAATATTGTTGCTCGTCTCTTTCACGACGTTCAGCGTTTGTTTCGTTTTACATAAACACACATGCAGTTAATCGCTCTTTATTCATGGTTACCCGTAAATAGTTTTAATGTACAAACTGAGTATTTTCCTGAACAGTTTGGTTTTTTTTTCCTCTTCCTCTCAATCTTCATAGAACTTGGACGTTTTTCGAATGAGTATGAATGACAAATGATGTCCGCAAACGAATGAATTAAGTTCTGAGTCAACGAAAGAAGGTTATTTATAAAAACCAGAAACAAAGATGGCGTTGAAAACAAGAAAGCCATAAGTTCACCAGTAGGCCCAACGTAGGTTGTACTCCAGATAGTTCATTATGTTCAAGTATATAATGCTCTGAATAGCGCTCTGCCTAACCTTGAGAAGCGTTGCTGGACATTTTTGACTTTCCCTTCTAACAAGAAGGAAATGCTGTACTGTACTGTAGATGCTGAAAAAGTTGCGCAAAGGCCGAGCTAGCGAAGAAGCACCCATTTTAAGCACATTTGGCGATATCCCATCAAGACCAGGAGCTTTGCTTATGTTGAGATTTGTAAGGAGCCTTCCAGCTGCTCTCATTCAAAAGTTGATTTCTTGCACTGCAAAAGATCTACCCTCAACAAAGAGCAGTGGCTGCTTGCTTTCGAGAGAGCGAAATTTCGCGCAAGCAATCCAGCTAATAGGTTCGTTTTATCAGCAGAGTCGGGAAAGATTAAGACATCTTTGAAAAGAGTTGGAATCGATGACAAAGAGTGGAATGCATAAAAAGTGAGCATTTGCTCCGAACCGATTTTTCAAGTAAAATTAAGAGAGTTTTTGAATTTTTTACTTGAAAAATCGAGTCTGAGCAAATGCTCACTTTCTATACATTCAATCCAAAATGTCTGATTCTTTATTCTTTTGACAAATGTCCGAAAATTTTTGCTCCCCTTGGGGCAGAGAAGAACCTGTTCTTGAATGCGGATTTCGTGCAAAAACTTTTCGCCTATTATTGGGGGTTGGAATTAATTTTAAAGGTTTTTTTCGGTTTTTGAGCATTTATTTAGAAACAACGGTACAATGTATATTATTCAAAGTATTGTCCATCGTTAGCTACAACATTTTCCTATCTTTCTGGCAGCATATGGATTTCGCGCCGGAAGAACGATTCGTCTTTTGAGGCAATCCACGAATCGACCCATTTTTTGGTATCCTCGTAAGAAGTGAAGCGCTGCTCAGCCAAGCCATGCGTCATCGATCTGAATAGGTGGTAGTCGGAAGGGGCTATGTCTGGGCTATAAGGCGGGTGGGGTAGCACATCCCAATTCAGCGCCTCCAACGTTTCATTGACGGTTCTTGCAACATGTGGCCGTGCGTTGTCATGTTGAAAAACCACTTTGTCGTGTCTTTTGGCATATTCCGGCCGTTTAACCTTTAATGCTCGGCTCAATTGCATCAATTGTTGTTGGTAGCGTTCCTCAGTGATGGTTTCGTTAGGTTTTAGCAGCTCATAGTACACGACACCCTTCTGATCCCACCAAATACACAGCATAAGCTTGGCGCCATGAATATTCGGCTTGGCCCTCGATGTTGATGCATGGCCGGGTGGTCCCCACGATTTTTTTCGCTTAGGATTATCGTAATGGATCCACTTTTCATCGCCAGTGACAATACGATGCAAAAAACTCTTCCTTTTATGCCGTTGAAGCAGTTGTTCGCACATGCAAAATCGCCGTTCAACGTCTCTCGGCTTCAACTGGTACGGCACCCAATTTCCTTGCTTTTGAATCATTCCCATGGCCTTCAAGCGTTTGCCGACCGTTGATAAGTCGACTTCCAATGATTCTGACAATTCTTGAAGGGTTTGACACGGGTCTTCATCGAGCAAAGCCTCCAATTCCTCATCTTCAAACTTTTTCGGCTGGCCCGGACGCTCTTTGTCTTCCGTATCAAAATCACCACTTTTAAACCGACGGAACCAGTACTCACAAGTAGAAATCGATGGAGCATAGTCCCCGTAAGCCTCAGTAAGCGTGCGTTGTGCTTCAACCGCTTTTTTCTTCAAATGGAAGCACAAAAGTAAACCTTCCCGCAAATTGCGTTTTGTTGGAACGAAAGTCGACATGTTCACAGAGAAAAAATATATGTTGTTTACACTTCAGTGGAATGACACATACTAAAAAATGAAGCTTAGACAATGTGCTTTGAAATGAATATAGTCACAGGTGTGCCCGATGCGATCTATTGATAGTTACGCCATCTCTTAGAAAACCTTTAAAACTAATTCCAACCCCCAATAAAATTGCATTACAGTGATTCCTTGCTTCGATGCGTATCAGTATACTTGTTAGAACGCCTATTCTGAAAAGCTTAATCTTTGGATTTGACTGCAATCCTGTAAGTCTCATTTAACCATGAATGATCTTTTGATTAAATACTTATCATCTTATTGGGAATGAAATAAAAAAAAAAAAAATTTCTTGTACCATGACAGTGCGGCAATCACAGTTCTATCAGCGAAACATAATTTCCAATTGAAGTTGTAATAAAAATTATTTAACGCAGTCCAATTACATTTCCATAAAATCATGCAGTCCTCTTCGAAAGTTGTAACAGGAATAGTTAAATAAATTCAGAATGATATTTCTACATTTATATAAACATACATCGCAAAGAGTACGTTTATGCCAAATATTATTTTATTATTTTGTTTCTCTTCTTGCAATAATCTTAGAAAAACACTTTTTTAATGAACGGAAAATGTTCGAACACGAAACTTAAAGCTACTTTTTAAGTTAGCTACAATATTGTTCTGTCGTCTTTTAGATTTTTCGGCCATCTTAATGATTCCACCTTCTTGATACACTCAAAAAAAATTTTAAAAATTTTGCAATTCATTACCCTAATTTTTTATTCAATAATACCTTATATAAAGTCAAAAAGACCAAATATGCATTACGTTATTTATAGTTTTTTTTTTAAATGACCGCGATGACATGCCCGTGTTAAAGTAATACTTTCTGTAACCCAAAAAGTAATCGGTTGCGAGAGTTTTCTGCAATATTTTATTCATTGCCCGTAAGCGAATTTTTTGCTTTATAGTTTTCCTTAAACATTTGTCGCTCAACATTTGGTCGTTCAAAAATTGACAGCACATGTCAAACTAGTATATTGATTTGTATTGAGTTTCTTTATAAATTAGCTAAGAAAATATTTTGCCGCCCTGTCAATTCTGCTGCATCCAAATTTATTCCGTTTCTAACTTTTTATTTTCCTCAACATTTTTCAGCCCCCAAAAATTTTGCCGCCCCTAAAATGTTGCCGCCCTAGGCCTGGGCCCGTAAGGCCCATTACTGAATGTAAATGCAAACTATTATTGTAACTCTTAACAAACCTAAGCAATAACGAAATCAGCTGCAAATCATAAACATTTCAAACATTTCTATAAACTTATACCACCCAAATAGCTGTTACTTTGAATTAACCAAATTTTCCAGCTACTGAATTTTATCACAAAGTTGATATTATAGCTTTGAAAAAAAATATGCATCATAAAGTTATATAAATATAACATAAACAGACTTTTACACAATTTATTGAAAACCGTAATAAAAAGATAAAGCCGAATAGCACCACAAAATAAACGCTAAATGTGGGCGTAAAGAGAATTATTTTATTTAGGATTTAGTTTATTTTTTGAGTTTTGTAAATTGTGTTGTTTATTGTTGTTGTTGTGATGCATATCTTTTTTGTTTTTGTTCAACAACAAATGTGTCTTTAAAAACTTAAGAAACTCACGATTTAAAGCGGCGAACTACGCTGCACGCTACACCACTTGTCTAGCCTAAGAAAAATAATAACAAAAACATCAACAATATTAACAACATCATTGCTGTAATTAAACTTAATTCATTAAGCCACAATTTAAGGCGCTTAGCTTGTTTAGTGTAATTATTTTTATTTCAACGTTTTTGTATTGTAGTTACAAGAAACAGCATGCTATCGAAAAGCTTTTGCCATTATTTTTGTCGTATATTTTTTTTTTTTTGCTACACTTTTAATGAGCTGAAATTAAAATGCCTAAAAAATTTAAATCTATTCAGAGACAACTTAATGTTGTCATGATCACTTAAGTTTTTCTGGGCTTAGGTTTTGCTTTCAATAGATTTGCCATAAGCAAGCAATTTAAAATAATAGTATTACACAAGTTCATGTGCAGCAAAAAAAAGGCACAAATTCAATATTATATAACAAAAAGTTTTAGTTGAAATTTAGAAGCCTAAGATAAATTTTTGATAAAATTTTAGAAAAGTAACCTAAGGTTTTGACAAAAAAATTAATAAAAAATGAGTACATTGTAAAATTGCATGCGTAACACTTAATTAAAAATAATGAATTTAAATTAAAGTTGAAAACTAAGTAACGTTTTTCAATAGCATTTCTATAAAAATAATTTTTGGAACTAGCAATTTTTTTTGCAATATTTTTTGAAACTATATAAGATATTACTTAACTTCGTTCCAACAAAATAAAGCTAAATTTTTGTGTTAATTTTACGCACAACTCTTTGCATTGTAGATTTACTTCTAAGTATTTCTTCAAAATAAAAACTATACGAGTTTTTCAGGTGTCTCATACGAGCGCTTATTTCCAAGTTTTTACTCAATTTTTTAAATTTTTTGAAGTGTAGCTCAGGCTTACAATGTAAGCTTTATGAAAATTATACAGTCAAAAGCATAGCAAGACAAATTTTGGGAGAAAAAGTGTTTTATAGCAAATGTTGTTTAATCTGTTACTCCGCAAAACCTGAACTGTTTTCAATAGAAAGACATAATTAGGGTCATTATGTTGCATGCAGCAGCAGGCAGGAGAAAAAAGTTAGCAATTACAACAATAGTTAAATTCAACTAGTTGCAAATAATATTAATTTTTTTTTTTGTTAAAAATAACTTTTATGGGCGCAGAAATTGAAAACGTGAACTTTGCATTAGAATTTTGCAAAGGTTTTTGTATAAGTATTTATAAAATAAATATTAAAGATGCATGAAAAAAGCACAATTGACTGTGATTAACTTTTTAATGGTTAAGAAAACAAATATTTTCACTAAATCGTAGCTATATTTTATATATTTTTTAAGGTTTGTTATTAGAACTATGTTAAAACAGAGGAAAGGAAAAACATGATGTTGGTTCTCACAGAATTTATAAATATTTTTTTACTAAAAGTCTACAAATAGTGTTTTTATTAAAAATTTCTTGAATGCTCTCCTTTAAGACTTCATAGCATAAAGTTGTCAAGCAGCATTTATTGGGTGGTGTGAATAAAAACTGAGTGGGAGTGTTCACTCAAGATTTTTGAGGGTACACTCAATTTGGGGTGAATAAAATCTACTTTCGTCAAGCTTAACGAAAATACTCTACTCCTGCTTTTTGACATTTGAGAGGGCTCTCAACTTTGATGTGAATAAAGTTCAAATTTAAAATCTCTGTTTTACTGAGTACTCAAGAACAGTTGAGGGTGGTGACTACTTGCCTTCACGTGCAATTTCTTATAAGAAAGTAATATTTTTCACAAATATGAATTCAGAAATGTTTAATGAAAGAACGGATGAGGAATTTCTCGAAAACAATGTAGAAAAAAAAACAAAATTTCATATTGTAAGTTATGATGAATTTGTTAGCTTATGATGAAGCACTTTTTTTTTATTTGAGAAAAGCCAGCCGCCTCAAATGAAGCAGAAAAAGAAAAAGAAAGAAGCTTAACTTCAAATGAAAGAACAAATAGAAAAAATAGTGGAGTGGAAAATTGCTTCTCTCATTTTTTTAAAGTGATTGCAAATTTAATCTATTCCCTTCTATAAATTTAATCCTTCTGTAAATAAATGCAAGTTATCGCCTGCCATGCCGAATCGTCAAATATTATATATTCTGTTTTTTTAAAAGTTTCTATATTTACCACCCTATGTAATTTTTTTCCACATTTTATGATTTACTGTCCTGTTTGTTTATTTCACGCAGCAATTTGATAACTAAAATTGACATTTCTCATCTCATTAAGATTGAGTGAGTGCAATCAATTTGAGGAAATTTTTATTCACACCGCATTGAGTGTTAACTCTGAACAGAACACTCTCCTCAAGAGAGTCCTCTAAGAGTGTTCACTCAGTTTTTATTCACACCACCCATTAACTCAATTACTACACTGTGCGACAATTTAGAATTTTTTTTGTAACGGAGATACCGCTGCTTGTTTCTAGTACAGGAGCACTCCCAGAACACGACCTCTTACTCAATTTTGTTGTAGAGGGTCTCAATTTTTTTTAATTGGTCAATTCATTCTGCAGGCTGTGGGGCCATTTCGAATTTTTTTTTTTAATATAAAATGAGAAATCATAATGCAAAATTCCGATTGATTTTAAGGGGAAATTTTAACAACTTCACTATTTTCATGATTGTTGTAATTCGCCGACACTTTGTGTTGTCGTAGAAGCAATTTTGATAGCAACCATATTATAAATATTATATCAACAAAATCACAACAGTGCGGATGGCTCAGTTGGCTAGGGCTTTAGAGTTTATTCATGTATTTCGGAATCTTGAGTAGTGGGTTCAAATCCCATCAGGGACATAGTTTTTTTTTATTGGCTTTTAGTTTTGTTTTGGTTTTTTTTAGTTTGTTCTGTTTTTTTGTGTGTGATTTTGTTGTTTTATGCATTAATTGCTTATAATAACAAATCGAACGCATTCATTTTAGTCCAATACTATAGCATAAGATGCATGCTGCATTGCTGTTACGGCAGTTCATTTGGCAGACATGCCGAACTAGGACATGCCTATAGAAAAAATATATAAGCGGGTATGGAGGTGAGCATGTCTCCTGTCCTTCCGAGGCATGTTGCCAGCAGACACACAGCAGGGCTCCTTTTCCAACTGGGATGTTGGGGAAATTTTTTACCAAGACTCAATACTTCAAAAGCTTAGATCTTACGCCATGACTTTTGTTTGAACTTTTAGCTTTGTTTTTTCTTCATCAACTGCTGATGTTTACTTAGTTTTGTTAGATTTTGGAATTTGTGTGTGCCCTTGCTGCTTTTTTCAAAGTTTGCTCCTTATCGTGCCAACTTCGCTATACCAAAGGCTGCAACACACACTTCAGTTCTGCAGTTTTATATCTTTTTTGTTTTCTATTTGCAAAGGACACAGTGCGGGTTGCAACAGCTAGCTTAAAAAGAAGTGCTTTTCTGCTTAAAGCTTTTTTTTGTTGTCTTAGTTTTGTTAATTTTCTACTAAAAATAGCTGCAGCTGCATTTGTGGATGTTGATATGGAAGATGTTTGGCTGCATCCTGTCCCTTTGGTGCCAGTGTGTTGAAGGCATCGATCTATGCCTCTCCTTCGTGTTTTTCACTGGCGAGACCGACCGTCTTTGTTGTTACTTTGTGTTCCGTAGGTAAGAACAAGAAGCAGAAAAAAAAAACAAATATAATAAAATAGGCAGATGTGGCAGAACTGCTGATAGAGATCAGCAGGCAGCATTGGTTTGTTTTTCTAGAGAACAATGTTGAAGCTCACAGCAGCTGAGGTGCTTAAGATAGAAATTTTTAGTATTGCGACAGTTGCAGAATATAAAAATTTTATGATATGAGAGCTTTTACAAAGTTTTCGGAAGAAGTTTTTTGACCAAAAGCTTTAAAAAGAAAAATTAAATTTCATAAGCAAACTTTTCGAAAAGTTTTCAGTAAAAGCTTTTTGACCAAAAGCTTTAACAAGAATAATTAAATTTCATAAGCTGAAAGCTTTTTCAAACATTTTTCTTAAGAAACGTTTTCGAAATTGCATTTGACATGAATATTTTCAAAAATTTTCCAAAAGATTTTGTATATGAGATTTGTAAGGACACTTTATGCAAAAACACGTTCACAATAAGTATATTCCCAAAAGATGTACCAATTGAGCTAAATTGCTCAAGAAGACTTTTCGCCAAAAAGTTTTCAAAAATAATGTTTAATATTAAAGCTTTCCCAAAAAGTTTCTAAAGAAATTTAGCAAAAAGAATTTTCCAAAAAAATTTTTAAATATAATCTGACCAATTATGAATAATTTTTGCCCAGAATCAGAAGAGTTAGGTTTTCATTTTTAAGATAGCAGATACAGAAATCACATTTTTTTTGCATTCATGACTCATGGTTGATGAACAAATTTGCATTAAAAATTTCCAAGATATTCTTGAGCTTTACCTTAGTTTGGGTGGTATATTTTAGAGCTTTTAAAAATTTGAATTTCTTTTATTCCCCAAAAAGCATCACATTCTCAAATTATAGAATTTACAAAATTGTTTTGAGCTTTTGGAGCAAAGGTTTTTTTTAAATTTGCACTACAAGACTAGAACCATTCATCACGCTCTTATCCCTAAATATTGAATTATTTAATTCTTTTAATATAATCATATCTTCCTTCATCAATAAAAGTCAAACTTTTCCTGAAATTTTCCTTTCCTTATTTTCGAATTTTCTGCACAACAGTTTTTAAGCCGAGACAAATTTTCTGTAATCAATACTTTTTACTCAATTACTTGCGTGTTTGGCACGCGTTTCATTGACGCTCATATCTTTCTGCATTCCTCTTGGTTATTATATGTTTTTCATTATTTTTTTATTTGTTGCTGCATTTTGAACTCAAACTGTGTGTATTTTCGTTATTTAAAGTATGTTGTTATTGTTGTTGTTGTTGCGCTGATTATCCAAGAGATTGTTACTGCAGTTTCGCTATTTATACAAAAACAACGAACACTAAGCGAAGGCAAATATTTATACTTGTATAAAGGTATATATTTGTACTTAAAATCAAGTGTAAAAAACTCTAATACAATGTTGACTGTTTATATAAAACAGAAAAATAATCAAACAAATAATTGCCAAGGATCAGCGCAACATTGCACTCATCGATCACCTACGATTTCCTCAGCACGGTTTGTTATTTCCAACTCGTTTCCGTTTGGGTTTGTTTTGTTTTGTTCCTTTTGTGTAGCAGTTGTTTGAGTTATTTATAGATGCGCTTATATTTAATCCATGGCAATAGTTGCTGCAGAAATACAACAAATACAACAACAGCAGCAGCAGCAGCAGCAAAAAAAAAATATCAAAAAGAATCCTACACAACATTCCAGCGAGATGAGATGCCAGCGAAAGAGTTATTATTGCTATTCTTCGTATAAACAGCAGCTTGCGAGGAATTCTGTTTGAAGCAAAGGGAATTTTTAGTGATAAAAAGTAAATATGTATTTTAACTTTAATATGAAAAAAAAAATATTTTTAAAAATTTCACTTCTAAAATTTTCTAAAAATATTCACTGAACTATATGTAGAAGGGACGGGCGTCGAAGGCAAATAAGCCTATTAATTGCTTTTCTGGCATCACTTCGACTTAGAGATTATCTTAAATGAATATTTAAGAAGTAGAGTTAAGATTTTTTAAATTTATTGAGAGGGGAGGGGGTTGGGTGGGATTGAGAAAAATACTAATCAATCTTTATGTTAAAAAAGAACAAAGTTTTATTTATAAAATAACTAAGTATATAATAAATTCGTAAATTAAATTGTAAAAAATTGCTGTGCCAGCTGAAGCACAACATGAGAATAGAGTAAAGAGTAACATGGAGTCTAGTTATAAGGGAAATACACCTGTACTGTAAATTAGTACAAATATGATATTAAAAAACTTATTTCGTAAAAATCAGCCCATTCCCAGCAAAAAAGTGCTTCCAAAAGAAGTTAAAGTGAAAGGGAAGATCTTGAATTCTATCCCTTCTACTTTCATACCCTGAAGGCATTCTTGTAACATATGCATGTCATTGGGAGGAATACTTTCCTTAATCTTCTCTAGAAGTGATTCCAGAACTTTTTCAATGGAAGATTTCTTTGAGTCCTTCAATCAAAGATTCTAGTAGGTGTTTTCCAGAAGAACTTTAAGAAGGTATTCCATGGAATGGAATGGTTTTTGTGGCTTAGGGTTAAAGAAATCCCTGGGAAAATATCCCTTTTCCCGATATTCTCGTGATTTTGGTGTTGGAAATGAAAAGTGTTTGGGGGTTTAACAAAATTCCACGTAAAATAACCTTTTTCCCGATTTTCAAAGAATTTTGGTGTTGGAAGTCGTAAGTGGTTGGGTTAAATAGGTGGTTTAAAAAATTCCACGGAAAATATCTAAAACATATATTATAACTATACATAATTTTTTTACTTCAATCTTTAATTTTAATGCCATTTGAATGTCTTCCAGAAGTAGGTTATAAGAATGCCTCTTGAAAGAACTTCTTTGCACGGCTAAGAAGAATCATAATTTGATCTATAGAATGTCTTCTTGAAGCAGTGTCTCTAAGAATGCATGTCACATTTGCATAAAAAATTTTGCTGTGCTTCTTTTTGAGCTAACCTGGCATTTTTCACTTCAATTTTATACAATAGTAAAGATATAGATTGACGCAAAAAAATAATATATAAAATTGTTTAGCCTAAAAAAGCTTTTGTTAGCAGCTGCTTCGATACCAAAACTTTTCTAAGTTGCAGTTAAACACAACTACACGGCTAAAAATCTTGGACTAAATTTTGAACTTTTTTGGCTTACATATAGGACAACACCCAAAAAAGATTAATTTTTAATCCAAGGAAAAGTTTTAAATTTTCTAATCCAAAAAGATTAGATTTTAATCCGCAAAGAGTTTAAAAAAAGGAATATAAATATCAACTTATAAAAAAAATTTGCTGACCAGTAGCTCGGTTCTGTAACTATTGCGACAAATAGTCACTATTTCTGACGTCACATAGTTTCATTCCAAAATACTCACTTTTGCGAAAACTAGTGTTTCTGTAACTGATAAGCGGGTAAATAGTGGTACGTGATGAAAAAGATACACAAGTGAAATGGAATATTTGAAAATGCAACTAGTGACAGAAAGCTTTGTGAGAAATTGCATGAAGTTCTTCTATAAAAAACAAAGAAAAAACAAATATAAATAATATTTGTGCTTAATTTATTAATACGGAGGAAAAATACATGCTTATGCTATTTATGCTGACAATTACTTGTTTTGATGGTAAACAATTTGACACTTAGTGATGTTGATATTAAATGCACAAACCTTATCTACACATTACGATCCGGGTATTCTTTTAATGCGGTTGCGTAATGCAATTAAACAAATTTTATCATGGTATAAATTTCATTTTTTAAATATTTCAGTTAATATATTTCATAATATAGGTATACATTGTAGTACATATAATATTTTGTTAATAATATATTTATAATCTACATGAAAAAATTTAAGTTGATACCTTGTACCCGGTAGAAGTATTTGTAACATGGATACATTTACATACAGGGTTGTCAATATTCGAAGCGCCCATCTGGCAACACTGTAACTTTCCGCAGTGATGCCAAATCGACTAATGACATACCGCGTTTGAAGCGTCATTCCAAGCAAATGTTTACAATGGAACAGTACACGCTACGCGAACGCTCCAAAATTGTTGAAATTTACATTCAACAAACAAGTCAATAGTGAAAACTCAACTCAATGAGCGATGAAGCTCATTTTCAGTTGAACGGAACGGTAAACAAACAAAATTGCCGTATTTATGCCACTGAAAATCCACAAGAGATTCAAGAGGTACCTCTTCACGATGCAAAAGTCACTGTTTGGTGCGGCGTTTGTGCTAAAATGCTCATTAGGCCGTTCTTTTTCGAAGATGATAATGGCCACAGAGTTACTGTCAATCAGGAGCGTTATCGCGATATGATAAACAATTTTTTCATGCCAATCGTTCGTCGAAAGTGTATCAGGCACTACTGGTTTCAACAAGACGGCGCGCCACCACACACAAGCCGCACTACAATCGATTTTTTGAAGCAATTGTTCCCTGGCCGTTTGATGTCAAAAAATGGTGATTTCGATTGGCCGCCAAGATCACCAGATTTAACGCCTCCAGACTTCTTTTTGTGGGGTTATTTGAAATCAAAGGTTTACGTCAACAAGCCAAAGACCCTAGAAGAGCTGAAAACCAACATCCGTCAAGAAATAACCGCCATTCCCATCGAAATGTTGAAGAAAACCATGGAAAATGCTGCAAAACGGGCACAATATGTCGTAGAGGCCAATGGCGACCATTTACGAGATATCATATTCAAGAAATAATGTAAGCAAATCTACTTGAACCCAATTAAATGATATTCATGACGAACAGACAAAAAATTGTGGTTTCTTTGATTTATTTAAAAATAAAATATTGGCAACCCTGTATATCCACAACTTCATTGAATATGAATGTTGCACAAACAAGCAAAATGGTTTTTCACCAAGTTAGAACATAGTGAGAACTTCATTGGATTCGAGTCGCATATTTTAGTTTACAGAAACACTTTGTCTATCGAATTCCTTCAAAAGTAGAATTGAAACAAGCGAGACGAGTCACTGCTTTTTCTCATTTTATTACAGAGACAGTGCAAGTGAGAATGACGTCACAATGACGTCAAAGTGAGAGAATCTGATGAGAACTGCGGTGAGAAAAGTTACAGAACCGAGCTGCAGTTCATGTTTGCACACATGTGCTCTGATGTGCTGGTTCAACACCTTATCACTCGTCCAATTCAGTTGTTAAGGAAGTTACGCTTATTTTGAATCATTACGAATGCAAGTAAGCTTGCAGTAATGAAGCAAGCAAGCAGAAAAGTGGGTTTGAGACCCAGCTAGATTAAACCAAAATAAAAAATTTTCTTAAAAGTTTGTGATATGAACACACGTCCTCTGATGTGCTGGTCCAACACCTTATCCTCTCGTCCAACTCAGTTGCTAACAAAGTTACGCTTGTCTTCATTACGAATGCCAGAAACGTGGGTTTGAGACCCAGATAAATTAAACTAAAATAGGGATATAAAAATAGTACTTTTTGGATTAAAAATTCCTTCAAACAAAAGTTTGGATAAAAAATTAGTCTAACATTTTTTACTCGTGTATTTGGGCAACCGCAACTAAAGCCACAGAAATTTCTGTCAAAAAAGCTTTTAATTGCATTTCAAAGTTCCGCATTTACGCTTCAATCGATTTAAATGAATATTTTTCCAATGTTCAAAAGCATTTCTTGTATTACAAAGTAGTATAAAAAATAATTTTAAATAAAATTTTATATGATATTAAAGCAAATTTTGTCCGCTTTATTTCCTTGCTCAATAAGAGCTGGTCTTGCATAACATAGAAAAAAAATATACAGAAATGTCAGCAGCAGTTATTACAGTTTAAGCTTTAAAAACTTATTGCAGCAAAAACGAAAGTTTAAGCTTCTTTTTTATTGTTAGTGGCAAGATGCTGCTATTGTTGTAGTTATTGTGATTTTTTTGATGTTGATTTATGGCAGGCATAAAAAAATGGTAACTTTTATTTTTGCTTTACGATCAACGTACTGATCAATCAAAAGTTTTTATCTAGATTTATGAATTTTTTATGCATTTGCGCTCAAAAAAAAAAAAAAAAAAACAAACAAAAAACAAAAAGATTGTGTAGCTTTAAGCAGAATTTAATTTATTTCATAGACAAAAGATGCGAGAATATGTTAAGTAAAAGTGTTTGAAATTCCATTTCACTAAAGTTTATAGTTTGTTATTTTTTTAAGACCTACAGAAAGCTAACGGACAAAAATGTATACAATCTAAAACTCTTCTAAAGAGATTTAAATGTTAGCTCAGAACCACTTTAGAAAAAAATTAAACCATAAAATGAGTGAGAAAAAACTTTCTGCAGAAAAGTGAAATCGATTGACATCAAAATTTGGTAACAATTGAACAAAATAAAAGCTACTGTCATAAATATACAAGAACATCTCGTTTTTTATGCTCTGGTCAGAAGCTTTTTGTTTTAGATGTTATTGTTTGGTTTTTGGAGGCATGATTTTTGCCAGCATTTGCAAAGGCTTTTTTGTTTCTGGTAGTTTTTACTGTTTCCAATCTTTTTGTTATAAGTTTAACTAAAGCTTAAAATTAACTATAGCTTTTAAAAGAGCTCATTAAAGAGTTCATGGAAAGTGACATATTAACCCGCGTAGTTTTCTTTTTATTATTATTATTTTTTCTACGCATTGTTTGTTAAGTCAATTAATGTGCTTATTATTTAATTTCAATGCTTGAAATGCAGAAATTTATAATTTTTTTTTTTCTATAGCTTCCATGAAATTTTTATTGATGAAGCTGCTGCAAGGCTTTAAACGATTTTTACTGCATAGAAATAAGCGCCTTTGTTTATTTTTTGTAACGGATTGAAGGTTGTTTTTAAAATTAAACGCAACAGACCTTTGCTGATCTTCAAAAGATCTCATAAAAGATCTTTGATAAGCGTAGAAAAAAATTAACTTTTGAACTTTAGCGTTAAACTATTTGTAGTGATCGTAAATAATGGCGTTAATTTAGCACAGACACGCACCGATTGTCAAAACATAATTAAACAAAAAAAAAATTATTATAAAAAAATCAGACACTTTTTACTTTTTTTTTTGGGTAAAAATGTTGAAGCAGTTGTCTTGAAGCAAATAAACAAAACACACCAACTTGGTTAAACAACTAGAAAGCAATAAAGCGCACAGCTGGCTGACTAACTGACTGGCAGCCAACATCATGACAGACAGACAGACAGACAAACAAACCATAAGTAGAAAATATCCAATCTTCAAGTCAGCCAGACAAACGTCTATTGCGCAATATTACTATTATGATGATAATAATTTTAAACATTTAACTTTAGGCAAGCTTCAAGCTTTAAAGCTCATTTCCCGAGAGCAGTTACAACGGTTTACAACCAACATTTTCTATAGCATAAAGCAAAAGCAGACGAACAACAAAACAAAAAAAAAGTTAGAACTAGTAAAAAAAGGTCACAACATTGACATTGAACGATCAGCAAGCAGTTTGTGTGCGATCGTTTAGAAAAATGTTCCTGCACTTCATTTGTTTGTTTGTCTGTTTGTTCCATCAGAGCGTTTATTTATAAATTTCAATTATATTTGAAGACAAACTTTTACAGCTTTACATAACACAAAGAAACAAAAAAAACATAAAATAAAAAAAATACAAAAGCACACAATGGCTTTTTCTGGTTGTCAATCACTGTTGGAGATCATTACGTTACGTTCCTTAAGTTAGTTCGTTCGTACCTTGTTTCGTTCTGCTATGTTGAACTTTTCACTACATTTGTTGGGAGAAAAAAAAAGAAGAATAAAGTTTAAAATTAAATTAAACGATGACAAAACAATTTCTTTCTTTGCCTCAACAAAGACTATTCTTATTTTACTGCTAACACATACACAAGCGTAGAAAATTTGTGCACCTTTTTATATTTTAAAATAAAGACAGGCATACAATTTTGAGGTATTTCATTTCTTCTTTTTTAACCAAGAATAGAACACTTTGAAAATGTCAAAAGTTCACTTGCAAGATCATTAAATTGAAAAATGGCCATAACAAATATAACTTAGGAAAAACGGTTTTTGTTTGCTCATCATAGCATTTGGAATACGATCCTCCTCAGGCTGGAGTCACAATCGTAACTTAAGCGCTGAAAGCATTTGACGTTTATCAACTAAAGCTGACGGGAAATGAGCTTGAAATAACAAAAGCTTATGGCTTAATGCTTTTTTAGTGACGTAAAGATCACCCACAAAACGGTGATCTTTGGAAAATTTTGATTGATCTTTAAATAAATTAAAGATTCTTTTAGACGAGACCATTTCAAAAGTGTTAGGAGATCAACTGCTTGAAGAAAAAAAAAAATTAAATTTTATGTCAATGATTGACACTTTTGATCCGTGACTGAATCAACGACGATCGTTTTGAAAAATTTAACAACTCGGTGAAGTTTTTTGTTATATAAGTTGGCTATAAAGTAATAATTTGCGCAGGATTTAATTAAAAAATTATGAGAATTAAGGTTTGCTGTTGAAAGTTTTCTACTTTGTCACACCGCACAGTGAGCTTTTTGCGATTTTAGGATGACATTTGCATTATCTCAGAAACAATAGAAGCTAGGACCATGAAATTTTGTATAAATGAGTTTTAGCCTAAATTAAGTAACAGTAAATATCATCAATTAGAATTCTAGGTCAACTGCATCACCTACCTCCCATACAAACCATATTTTTTTAGTAAAAAAACCTCGCATATAATTGCTTATTTATGTTTTTAAAGAGTAAATTTAGTGTATTTAACTTCAATAAAACGTCATGCTAAAATATTTCAAATCGGATAACTTTTAGATATATCTCCTATAAAACAATATTACCAAATTAATGAAATTTAAAAAAAAAAATTTTTAAAAAAATCGTTGCTAATACAAGATAAGGTCACAACTTGTTTTAAATTATGAATTTTATTTTATTTTTCTTTAAATTTAAGAGTACCTACAAATTGTCTTGGATATCAGTGCATTTTAGGGCAAAATTTGATTTTTAAGATTTTTTCAAATTAAGTGATTTTTTTGATAGCAGCTAGATGCAGCAGATTTTTACAGAAATAGACGGTAGACGTACGATATTTTATGATAGTTATAGCCTGCAACTTTAATAATGCTTAATTAGCTAGATATTTTCTACTAAATTTTACTTAAATTTTCATTTCTTGAAAAATGTACAGTCATATTTCAACGATTTTTCTATTTTTATTTATTAACAAATTTTTTATTGTATTTTATATTGAATTTAATAGCGATTTAGAGATACAAAAAATCCAAAAAACAAAAGCTTGAAACATACTTTGTGCTCGAAGTTATTGTTGTTAAAACTTGACTTTATTTTTTGGTTTTTATCGAGCTTATTTTTGTTAAAAAAGTTTCAGCTTTGACGAATTTTAAAAGAAAACCATACAATACATCAAGTTTTTAATACCACATTCATAATACATGTTTTATAATCTGACGAATTAAAATATTTTTTATAAAATTTAACAAAAATAAACCCAAATGTCATCCTTTAATTGAAAAAAGCGCACTGTGCGTTGGTGGCGAACATGTGCTCGTGTGGTTCTCCAAAATGTTTTATTTTTTTTCTAAAAAATAGACCACAGCGCCACCTAGGGGGATCTAAAAAAATTAAAAAAATTCGAAGGACCGGATGCTAGCTGGACAAAATTATTTTCTTGTTTTTTTTAATTGCTACATGCGTAACGATTATTTTAATTGTTAAAGATTTTAGTTTGCGGCACATCCGAAACTTAGATACCAACATACTAAACCTCTGCACGAGTGCGCTTGAAATGCATTTCAGAACACTGATTTCTGGAGCAAGCGTTGGTTATGTTCGGCTTTCATTAATTAGAACGAACGCAACACTACAGAGAGCATTCGTCGCGTGAGCAGAACAAAAACAAAAGAGAACTGAATCAATGTTATGCTTGAGTCGACAGAGAAGAAAGCAGCAGAACGAAATGACTTGAAAGTTATGTATTATGAACAGCAGAACGCTTGGAGTTATGATGTGTTGTTTAGGTTTCAGAGTTTCTGCATTTCCTTCTGAAGTAAAAATTATCTAAACGCCAAAAAAAGGGATTTTTTATTATTTATTGAAATTATAATAAGAGACTTTTTTATTTATTATAAAAATAATTTTTTTGAAGCGAAGCTTTTTTTTAATTTTTACAATATTTAATTCAATAAAAGTTATTAAAGAATTAAAAATAAAATTATTTTAAAGTAACAACAAAAAAATTAATTAAATTTTATTGTGTTGCTTATGGGGATATTTTCTTGTTGTTTTTACTTTTACTATTGGTGGTAGTTTTGTTGATTATTGTTTCTTGCATTCTTTTGATATTGGATTGTTAGTAGGTATTGTTTGTAGGTATTGTTGTTTTTTCTGCTGATGATTATAATGATTATTAATTTGTAAATATGATTACTAGTAATGATATGATTACGTTTGTTGATCGCGTTATTGTTTTGGTAGTATTGGTGTTGTTGTTGGTCGTTGATGTTTATGTTTTTCATTGTTATTATTTTGTGGTATATCTTAGTAAAACTGAATGATCTACTAGAAAAATGTGATTTCAGGGGGTATTTCTTCAATCATTTCAAATCTAATTTTGTAGAAATATTTAAGGTAATTGAAAAATAACGCCAGTATTTTATGCCAGGGCCTTAGTAAGTAATTTTTTATTTCAAAATTAAAATATAGGGACAATTATT
This sequence comes from Dichetophora obliterata, assembly GCA_963920525.1. Taxonomy (NCBI): domain Eukaryota; kingdom Metazoa; phylum Arthropoda; class Insecta; order Diptera; family Sciomyzidae; genus Dichetophora; species Dichetophora obliterata. The sequence continues at coordinate 1,443,707 of OY986438.1, read as the reverse complement.
TGTTCCATTTCAATTGTACGTTTAGTTTTTTATATTTTATATACAGTTGCGAATAAAATAATAGCAGTCGTCTTATATCAGTCTTCAGATATGTTTGGATAAATAATACTAGTATACAAATTTCGTATCTGGAAAGCCCATTCTTATTCGTATATGTTTCAGCCCTGGTTTCAAATCTGTACTCAGTTTCCTCCTATATTGTAACATTTTCAATTTACAGGGTGTTGAGATTATCCAACGAAATATCAACAAATTTTGTATCTTTTGTTTTACGATAATCGCCAGTGAGCTAAGCCATTTTGCAAAAACCTCCAAAATTCATATTTTTCGTAAATATTGTATATTGGCTGGTGTAATAGTTTTTGCAAACTTAAAGTAAAAATTAAATGAAACAAATAATTGTACCTATATATTAATTTTGAAAAAAAATTTCATCAAGATTCCCTCCCATGGGTAAATCCTGACTATGGCCCTGGCATAAAATGATGGCGTTAATTTTCTAGTACCTTAAATATTTCTAAAAAAATCGAGTTAAAATTATGGAAAAAAATACCCTCCGAAATCACTTAAAATAATACTTAAATTTGCAAAATATCACGATTCGAACATAAAAATCGAAAATATGCGCATATAATATGCACTTAAACTCTTAAATATTCGCTAAAAAGAGGTAAAATATGCAATTAAAAATATTTTTCTTATATTTTATTATCGGTTAAAAAATAAATATTGAATTTAATTGACAAAAAAAAAACAATTAATTTTTAAATACATATAAAATTAACTTATAAAAGAAAATTAAGTGCATTTAAAAGTACCTAATAATTTAAAGTTATCTTTTTCCAAAATATTTCGTATTGAATTTTAATGGTTGCAAATCAAAAAAAGCAAAATATGCAAAAACCACATGAATTTATTGTATAAAAAATATACGCAACTAATTGCAAAAATAAGTATTTTTTGTAAAATATGCAAAACCATGCATTTATTACAAAATATTTAAAAATATGCACTAACTATTGAATGCTATTTAGAAGGAATTTTCATGATTCGCCAAGATAACTTAACCATTTGCGCTTTAAGATGCCCAGTAAAAACTTGCATTTGCATGAAATTAATAGCCCTTAATCTCTTTGCCAATGTTCTGCTGCGTTAGGTGTGATCGATGCTTTTCTCGCTGTTATCAATCAATTTTGTTTTATAGAACGAAAAACGTCGTGTTCTGGTAAAGCAAGCGGCGAACAAGTTCTGTTTTAAAGCCAACGAGTGATCTGCACTGCTCGGTTCTTGTCGTTTAATGAATTGGTTATGTTCTGCTTGACTTAACAGAGTTATTTTATCTTCTGAACTCGGCACTGTTGGCTCTACTGTTGAAGAAAAAACGAGTGCATTTGTGCAGAGGTTTACTACATACTTAACCCATTAATGACGTATGATATATCATACGCAATAAAAACATTTTTAAAAATTCCTCAAAAATCCTCAGCCACTGTAAAGCTTTTCCTTCCAACAGTAGGAGAAGGCCAAAAGTATGCTTTATCCAAAAAATTTATAAAATTGACATTAAAAGCTTTTTTGTGTACTTTTTAGCGCCAGTGCAGTATTTTTAAAAAAATGTGAACAATGCCACTCCGGTGAGTTATTTTGTTTTATAAACCTCAAGAAAAAAGAAAATATAATTAAAAAAGTGCATTACGTTAAAGTTAAATTTATTATTTTTTCTAAGTTTTTTAGATTTTTTTTTATTTCTCTTTACTTACTCTCATGCGTTTATAATCATGTGCTTCGCCAAACCCAAATCCTTTCGATTTTTTTTTTAAACTTTAGAGTTTTCCGTCTAATATTAATACAAGCTTTTGCTGAAAATTTCAAAAGCTAAACTCAACGGGTTCTGGTAGTGAGCATTAATGCGTTAATGTGTCCTTTGTATGACAGCTGGTAGGCACTGACAGCTGTGCCCCTGTTTGATATGCCTATTTATATTTGTAAAACTAGCTTTTTTCAAAGCGGTAGCTATAAAATTTTTTAAATTTTTTGTAAAATATGAGTGATCGTGATAAAAAAACTCTTCAAAAATGTTCACCAAATCTTATATAATTGCCATTAAGTGATGGAGAATGTATATTCCAAAAAAAAAAAAAAAATAGAAGCGAACGTGTGCGCAGCCGTAAATCAGTTTTAAAATAATGGATAAACACGTATTCAACATATACTGAAAAATCAGCCCGGTGTCAAGCGGAGTCAAATAAGTTCCACCTTCTAGAAGTTTAAAAAAAATACTTGTAACGCAAAAATAGTGCTTCTGGCAGTTTTTAAAATTTCACAAATATATCTCCATATTCTCACTTTTTTTTAATAAGGTTATATCTCATACCTTCCACTTGGAATTCCATTGTACACATTTCAAACTATTTATTGTATAACACTGCAATTGCGTCTATAAAAATGCACTATTTCTAACTGACGATCATAATAAAATATTTAAAACTAAATACGTGATTTACACTGCTTACTTATAATCGAGAGACAAACAAAATTCTTAATACCGTCTTTTTTAGATCATTACTCATCAACTTTTACAGTTATTTTCTCGAAGTGAGAAAATCAATTTTTTCCCAGCTAGCATATTCCACACGATTCACTGTGCAACGTTAAGATTATACCTTGCATTTTGTGAAGTCTTACTTTACGAATTTGTTACGATAAATTTTTGTATGAGATCGTATAAATATTAGACTGGTTTTAGGTTGAAACGGGCACGAGGATTTCATTTCTGGCATCAATTTTGTTCTAGCGTCATCAGTATATACAAAAATTTTTTGAAAAAAATTCCTAAAGAAAAAAATTACAAAATTGAAGATGTGATAGGGTAAAGTGCCCCTATCGCCCCTTTTTTTTAATAACGTTTCATGCCTGATCCAAAAATTTTTCAGGCAACACAGGCTTGCAAATCGACCCAGCCTTATATATATATATATATGAAGACATGAGTGTATGAAATTCTAATTTCAAGAAAATTGAGTTTAAAGTTGTGCATTTGTACTGAAATATATATACTAAATCAAACTTTGTATGGAACTTATTCTCTAAAATAGCCACAAACGTGGTTGTTTCAAGATTTAAAATTGTTTGTATGTACATTAGGGCGGGTTGATTTTTTTATTTTGTAAATTGTATAGCAAAAACATAAACTACATAAAATTCTAAGAAATGAAATCCTAATCCGCGCCTCTCGACTTGAAAATTTATATGCCCCCTTTTCTACACTCAAAATTTTTTTACATTAAAAAATATTCACTCAAGTAAAAAAGTTTGTATATAATTTTATATATAATATTTTTATAAGGAACATAGATAAACAAGTCTTTTTTTATAATGCAAATAAAAACAAACGAAAGAAGTGTTTTCACTCAAACAATATTTCAGTAATTTTTCAGTAATTTTTTTACCATAAACAAATTCTGTGCCATTAAAAGAAATAAGGTCTTTAATACATACAAAGAAGCTTTAAATAAAACTTTACTTATTGGTTATATGTTAATTTTGTTAAGTCTTTTTTACTCTCCATTCTAGGTACTTTGGCACGACTTTCTATAGTTACTACTATTTGATCTATATTTCTATAGATCAAATAAACTGGATTAGAGGTCATGTTTTTTTCCTGTTTTAAGAAGTATGTTTTGCATATTTTATTCCAAAAAATAATTTTTTTTTTAATTATTCTTTGTTTTTTGCAAAACGCAGTTTAGGTAAAACGTGTTCTAACTATTTTTCATATAGAACGCAAATGAGAGGAGATGCAAATTGGGGTTCAACTGCTTTTTTGATAATTGAATATTTTGATTAGTCTCAAAACAAAACCTGTATTGCATAAACTATAATATAATAAAACATAATAGCTAAATTTTTAAAAAAAAAATTTTTAGCGATAGAAGAGGAAAAAAATTTCAAGTCGAGAGGCGCGGATTAGGGTTTGATTTTAGGCCTATGGTTTATTCGGAGAATTTTCTTAGAATTTTATGTAGATTACGTTTTTGCTATACGATTTTTTATTTTTTTTTCATCCATACAAATCAACCCGCCCTAATGTACATTATATATATCTTCATCCATGCATAGAAGAGCGAAAATCCGAAAATGCGACTTATCATCTTCATCCACGTATGTCTTCATATATAAGACGAAAAAAAGTTGTTCGGCACAGTTGCGCAAGAAAATCCTCGGCTTATGTTATGATGATTCCCCAAATATTTCGACTCTAGTTATAGCCCTCCGTGAGCTGGAATGGTTTGAAATAACCTCTAAAACTCGATTTTTTTTAACCATATTGACTTGTGTAATATTTAATTGTAAAAAATAAATTGTCAGAAACTACAGCCCAAAAAAGCTCTTCCAATCTGCATAAAAAATAAAAATTTTTGCATTAGGATTAAGGATATTGCTGTTTTTTTATGAATTTTTTTAATTTATTTTCACTAATATTCAAAAAACTCAACTATTTCTAATGTGATCCGCCCTTTCCAGATATCGTTGGAAACGTTTTTAATGCTCGGCTACTGAAAAAATATTTTGAGAAATTTTTTTAAAAAAAAACGTAATGCAGTTATTTGAATTTTGAAAGTTTTTGTGTGGAAAAAAATAAAAAAGTGTCAAAAATATGAATGAAAAACAGCGTTATATTTAATCTGATTGAAAACATTTACAATTTTTTGATGTAGATTGGAAGAGCTTTTTCCGGACTATAATTTCTGACAGTTAATATTTTTGCAACTATTACACTAGCCAATATTTTTAGAAAAAACTCGATTTTTAGAGGTTATTTCAAATCATTCCAGCTCACGGATGGCTATTGCTAGAGTAGAAATATTTGGGGAATCGTCATAAAATAAACCAAGGATTTTTTTGAGCACTTGTGCGGAACAACTTTTTTTTTACGTGGAGCGTGTTGCACATCAATATATCTGTGGTCACAAGGAATAATGACTTAACTCAAAATACCGTAAAAAGCGATATGGAATTTACTTTTTAGCCAATTTTTAGAAGTATGCAGATATCCATATTTTGCCCAGAATTGATCATCACTTATGTCTGCATGTATTTTGTTTGTAACGATTTATATATATAAAAAAAAATGGGTCGTAGTTCGTGCAATTAATAGATCGTTTTGTACGATACTTTGAGTTTAGTCGTTATTACTTGTGACCACAGATATATGTTAATAAAATGTATTTCAACATACATAAGAGCTTTAAAAGCTAAAAAAAAGTTTAAAGCGTCGAAACTTTCAAAACGGTTCCAATACAATTTTTACAGAATTTATTATTTTTTTATTGGAGTTTCAAGAAAGCTCTCTTAAGCTTTTGAAAGCTCTCTAAAGTTTTTGGAGCTTTTTGTAAAGCTTCTAAAATCTTATTTATTTTTCAGAAAATCTTTAAAAAAGCTTTTAAAATCCTGGCAAAAGTTATAAAAGCTTTCAAAATCAAAGTTTTTTTCTAAATGACCTTGTTAGTTATTATGTTGATTTTATATGATTTAAATACAAATTCTAAATGTTTGATAGTTTAAATGTGAGCATGTGAAATGGGAGAAAAACTAAGAAATTGACACTTCAAATCTCATCGCCTCTTAGCACTGCCGAAATTGCAATAAAATCAGCTAGTGACTTTTTCCTTTTCATATTGAAAAAACTTTGTTGTTGTTTCTTTGGAAAGATTCGTTAGTACAATTAATTGTTCTAACTTTGACCTTAAGCTCAATAATCGATTTTAAACTATCAAACGACTAGAATTTTTATTTAAAATCAAGTATGATTTAAACTATCAACCATTTAGAATTTGTAGTTAAATCATATAAAAAGCTTTCAAAATTTTTAAAAGCTTTTCTATTTGCTTTTTAGACCTTTTGCTATGTCTAATTATCTCTGGTATTCTTAAACACCAACGAATTTCAATTTTAATAAAATCTATTGAGTTTTTGTGAGTTTTTTTAAAAATTTAACAAAGCTTTAAATTTTAATAAAGCTTTGGAATTTTTTAAATGCTTGCATCTAAAGCTAGCAGTTGTTTTACGTTTTTTAAGCATATGCTTCATTTTATATTAGAATTGAAAAAATTGTTTTCAATTTTTTCGTTTACAACTCAAAAATTCGTTACAGCTGTCATAATTTTTTTGCAACTTGTAATTAAACTGTCCGCTTCGCACTCGGGTTAGAGTATGGTGGCGCGCATTTTGACAGTTAAAATAACGCACTTGTCAGTGCTAAACAAAGACATTCATTCATGCACTCGTTTTCATTTATTGCAAAAGATTGTAGCATTTGCAGTTTACGAGTCTGAAAAGCAGAAACTCAAAAAAGAATCAGCTAAATATAGAAAAATACAAGAATTTTTTTCACTATTTGTTGTAGGCTTCGAAAAACCGCTGCTATTTTTAGCAAATGTCAGACAGACTGACACATGCTGCTTGCACTTGCGAAATAGCAGCAAAAAACGCAAAACAACAAGAAAACAAAACTATAAAGTTGTTATTCATCAGTCATTGTTGAGTGATTCTTCATGCCTTTGTGACTTGAACCAGCAGGCTTTACCGCAGCTTTTAAATTCTACACAATCCCTAGATCAGTCACTTATTTTCATCCACTTTAGTTTTTAATGCTTTATTTTTCTGTTTTATTTCCGCTGATAAGCTTCACAAGATGATCATCCACTTTTGCGCTAATGCTATATAGACCAGGCTAAGAGCAGCGACCTTTCTTGTTGGCTGCTTTTGCTCTTTTGTGCCACAAAAGCTGACCTTCAGCTACGTGAAATCATGTTTAAAATAACAACAAAGCAAGTTAAAAAAAGTCTAGAACCAGCAATGTTTGGTTATAATCAAGACGGACTTCGTCGTAATTATCAAAGACAAAGTAGCAGCAAAGGTTTAGAATAAGCCAATGATGTGTCTGTCTGCTGATAGCAGTTGCAGCTAACGTCTAAGCAAGCGTTTAAATAATATTATGAGTTGTAGTTACAAGCAGTTAACTTGGCTATTAAAACGTGTTTAGATTAGTGATTGGAATTAGCTACTGTTTGAATTAGCTACGTGCATGTGAAGAATGTGTTTGTGAACTGTTTGTGTAGAATGAAAGAGGGTTAGCTTTATGTTAGAACGCATGATTCAGTTTTTTTTTTTAATACAGTAGGAATGAGTTGACGATGCAGCTGATGATGAGTGTATTAAAATGTGGCAGTTGCAGAGAATAATGAAAGTATTGTTGCAATGAGCAGAGTGCGTGTGGAAGCGTCATCTAGGCAGAAAGTGACACAAAATATTGCGACTGGTGCTTTTGATGTTGATTAAAATGTTGTCCATTCAATGATTGAACGTATTCTGCATTTTTAATTTACTGTAAAGTGCTTTTAATTGCAAGATAAAAGTCATCACATCACTCGACGACAGACCGGAATTGGACGGCGCCATGACAATTTATGAAATAATAACATTTTTAAACTGCCCAGAATATACAGGGTTCAAAACTCCGGTTCAACTCTTAAGTCTTTGTTAAGTTGTTATATACATTATTTCCAATAAATCCCAATAAGTTTGCATTTATCAATAGCCGTTCTGTCAAAGTCCTTTCAAGGACTTAAAAAGCCAATTCGTTCGATATCGACATACATTCTTGTTTCAAAAAAGTTAAAATTTTCCATATTATTTGGAGTAAAAAATCATCTAGTTTGAATATATTAACTTTAAAATTGAAAATTAAGGCCAAAATGTAGACAAAGTTTCAACCATAAAATTGGAAAAAATACAAGGGTGAGGTCCAAAATTTGGCCATAGATATCGTTTGGGTCTGAAAAATAAGAATAGAATGAACATTTGGACAAAGTGAATATAACATTGAAAAGCTGATATCATTAGCGAACTTCAGTGTTAAAATTTAATTTACCCGGCCTTGCCTGGTTAGTATTTTATTTACAATTTGCACGCTCAAAAAATAAAACACAATTGCTTATTGTATTAATTGATACCTTATATTGAAATAATACATACAAATTTTATATAATTACATATAATACTACTTGTTTCTTTTTAAGGATGTTGTTTTAATTTCTTTAAAAATTATTTTTGACCTTTTTTGTCATCACCAAACATACCAAGGATTTATCAGATTTATCAAACACCTTAAATGCTTAAGGTAAATAATCTGCCATGCAAAAAATTTTAAAGTTACATTGCTACAATTTGGTAATTGCATACCTTTGTGGTAAGTAACATTCTTGGCTTAGATGTCTTTTATTGCAACTTGGATGGCTTTAACATGCAATTTGTTTAAAATTTCCAAGAAATTGACACCACAAAAACTTTCGTACCTGAAACACAATTTAATTTTGTTGGTGAAACAGAAAAAAAAACGTGCTTGAAGATAAATTCGTCAATTCGACACTAACTTAGCGAAGACTCAAACCAATACTTTTGATCCGCAAAAAGTTAAATTTGTACTTTTCGCAAAGTACGAATTTAACTTTTAGAAGGAAATTAAATTCGTTCTTTTGCAAAGTAGGAATTTAAATTTTGGGAGGAAATAAAATTCGTTATATTTGCAAAGTACGAGTTTAATTTTTGATTCGAATATAGCTTTTGGCAAGAATTTTAAATTCGTACTATTGCAAAGAACAAATTTAACTTTTGGTATGATTTTAAGTCATGGCACCAGCTTCTTATGAAGAAATCCTTTTATCAAAACTATGAACGATATGTCTTGCATACCATTAGATAGGTAATTAAAGCACCTTTCCAACAATATATGGCTTATAAGCAACAATTAAGACTTTTTCCATATCGTTGGAAAGGTGCTTAAACTACCTGTCCAATGATATGCATAACAAAAACATTGTCCAGACAGATTTTGAGAATGTTTGCATGGAATTTTTGTACTTTCAACCTAACATTCATTACTTTTTAAAAAATATTTTCGACCAAAGTCTTAATTGTGCACTTATAGGTATCATATATCGTTGGAAAGGTGCTTTAATTACCTATCTAATTGTATGCAATACATATCGTTCATATTTTTGATAAAAGGAGTTTTTCATAAGAAGTTGGTGCCATGACTTAAAATTATACCAAAAGCTAAATTCGTTCTTTGCAATAGTACGAATTTAAAATTCTTGCCAAAAGCTATATTCAAATCAAAAATTAAACTCGTACTTTGCCAATATAGCGAATTTTACTTCCTGCTAAAATTTAAATTCGTACTGTGCAAAAAGAATTTGCGGATCAAAAGTATTGGTTTGAGTCTTCGCTAAGTTAGCGTCGGATTGACGAATTTATTTTCACGCTTTATAAAAGAAAGTAATCAAAAATGAAAGTGCTGACTTTGAAATAGAATAACTCGGTCATGTTACAAAGGATTGCATTAATTTTTTTTTGGTTGAAATTTTGAATAATTGTCCAATTGTGTTTCATTCTTTTTCATTTTCGTTTTCTTTCTAATTTTTATAATTTTCAGAAGAAAACCTTAACGAATTTCTTTACTTCGCAAAAAACTTTGGTAAAACTATTTGTTGTTGAAAAAATATTCAAAACCTTTTTTAATGTTCTTGCATATAGTATGCATAAATGCTAGGTTGATTTAAAGTTTCTATCGTCAAAATTTAACCCGTCAACTCCCATGCTTCTGTCTGATGGCAGAATATTTTGTTTTGTGTTAATTGACGTGTTTAGATATTTAAAACATGAAAAATAAGAAAAAAAATTTACATCCCTTATTTTTTTTGTAAGGGGGGTGTCATCTAGAGGTGACACTGGGCGTAATTTATACTTATAACTTAATATGGTAATAAGAAGAATACGACTTATTTCTATTACAAGTACATTTCTATTACAAGTTACATTCAATAACAACAATTTGCAAAAACAAGTATTACAGTACTTACCCTTTTGGCATTTTTATAACAAAACAAGTTTTAAAACCACTTCGACGCACAAAAATTTCAAAACTGTATGAGACAAATGAATAATTTGACAGATGATGTATGTATCAGGGTTGCAAAATATTTTATGTTTTATAGGATAAATAAATTCTTCAATCTCTGTCACCTACAGGTGACACTGGGAATTGACGAGTTAAAAACGTTTTATACGAAAAATTTTAGATATTTTTCTGTTTATTTTTATTCATTTTGTATTTTTCTAATTTTGTTTTTGCAAAAAGTAATGGTGTAGTGAAAGCATCATAACAATTTCTCAATTTGTTTCTGAGTTATACTCTCAAAGACCCTTTAAACACTTCCACTTTAAAACAAAACCATCTACAGACCCAGCCGCACACGCACACCAAATTTAATCAAAATCGGTCTAACCGTTTAGGAGGAGTTCAGTGACAAAGCCATGTACAGAAGAATTTTATGTATAAAGATATATATAATTTTTTTGTGTTTTTTTCTTAAAAAATTTGTACTACATCGCCCTCTTGTGTTAAAGGTAGATCAAAAAGATAGCGCCAAAACACCCAACGCACAGTGAATCGTGTAGAACAGCCTAGCTGGACAAAATTAATTTTTTCACTTTAAGACAACAAGTGTACAAGTTGATGAGTAATGATCTCAAAGAGATGGTATTAAGAATTTTCTTTTGTCACTGGACGATAAGTATTGAATAATAAGCAGTTTAATAATTTTATTTTGATTATTAGTTGAAACTATTGCAGTTTTTAATACGCAAGTGCATTTTTCTACAATATTTTTTTTAAATGTTTGCAATAGAATTTCAATTGGAAGATACGATATATGTATATATAATCTTATTAAAAACAAGTTTGACAAACAATGGATACATATTTTGGAAATTTTCAAAACTGTCAGAAGCGCTACTTCTGCGCTATTTGTTGTTATTTTTAAACTTCCAGAAGGTGGGACTTATTTGACACCGCTTGACACCACGCTGATTTTTCAGTATATGTTGAATATGTGTTTATTTATTATTTTAAACTTGATTTGAAGTTCGCACACGCTCGCTTCTATTTATTTTCCTTTTTTTAGAGTACACATTCTCTATCACTAAATGGGAATTGTATAAAATGTGGCTCAAATTTTTGAAGAACGAAAGAAACGAAAATCTGTTTAAGTTCGTTGAATCAAAATTTTATCTTGTCGATCCTGATAAGGAGTCTTGAAGATCCATTAAAAATAGACTCACAAATTTTTCTAGCAAAATACTAATAAAGTGGCGTATACGTATGATAGAAAAATGTTCGTGTAACATTCTTTAATATTGTAAATAAGCCAAATAACTTAGGGAAGGTTTTAGATAAACAATTTTTTGAAAATACATTTTTTTATTTGATTATTGCTGCACAACTTCTAAAGAATATGTAAAAAAAAAAAATATCAAATCAATCCCGCTCATAATACAGATTCAGCGGTTTGGCGTTTAAAACCCGGTACGCCAGAGTACTTTGAACTAACCAGAGTATCTGTAAACGTGTTTTTCTCGAAACATACTTTTTCAAAATGGGCCACACTACTGTAAAGAAACTAATTGACCAATTTTAGTTTACTCTTTTTAATCTGTTTATAACGTAATTCTTCACATCTTTTACCAAAATGAGCATCTTTGTAAAATTTTTCCAGTTCTTACACGCAACAATATGGTCAAAAATAACGTAAATATCTCGGCTTTTTTCAATGCTTCATAAATTTCTTAGCTTTTTATATTTTCATTCAATTTTGGTGAAAAATCTCCATTTTCGAATGCATTTTTCATTTTTTTTTGTGCTGGCGATCCGCAGCCGAGCTAGGATGTGGCCGATAGCCGATTTTCTTCTTTTTTTCAGTGCCACTAACTTCAGCGCTATCTTTATATACAAAAAAATATGTTAAAAAAAGAAAACATTTGCTTAACTAACGCTAATGATGTTAAATTAACATGCAAATAAAATTTTTAGCATAAAAAAATAACTTTTTTAGAAAACATCTTCTCAAATATGCCTTAATTTAAACTGCATTTGCCTAAAATCTCCCTTAACAATCAGGCTCATATTTAACACTCATACTTAACACTCATATTTAACACAAAACTAAAGAATTTTATAGCTACTGCTTTGATAACCAAAAGTTTTACACATAAAAATGACCATATGAAACAGGGGCACGGTAAGCACAGATGTTATACAAAGCACACATTAAGTGTGGGAGGTATCTTAGTTTAGTATGTGCCTTAAACTAAAATTTTTAAACATTAAAATAGCCGTTATGCATGTAGCAATGAAAAATTCAAGAAAATAATTTTTTCCAGCTAGCATGTTCTAAAAAAATCACTGTGCAACGTACCTAAAAATCTTTTTATACAAAATTTCTTGCTAATCATACGAGCAGCTTAAGAGTTTTTAGCGGTTTTGTAAAATATTTATAATACAGCGTTCTCTGGTGTTAGGCCGCGTTCATAGTGGACGCTTTAGCTGAAGCTGATGCATACAGCTGCTTTATCGCGCTTTTTTTGATCATAGTGAACGCGTATTCAACGCTGCACGAAGTAGCTTATTGAGCTTATTGGTGTTCATAGTCTGCGCTTTATGCTTGTGGCTGAGATGCTTTGTTTTCATTTGTCTTTTTGGAAAATAATGCCCTCAATTGCGTTTTGCAAAGTAAATGAAAGATTTTTTGTTTAATGAGTATGTAGATTCGCGATGATCGCCAACGAAAGATCAAACCTATGGCAAACGAAAGTTCAAAGCAACTTGAAAACACAAAGCATAAGAATGGTGAAAAGTTAATCACAAAAAAATATCCAACAAATAAAACAAAATCAACGAAAATATGGTTAAGAGGCAAAATAGATAAACAAGTGCAGAATAGCATTTTAAAAATGCTCTACAAAAAAGCAAAAAATAAAATCATTATTTTGCTGTGTGAGCAAGCGGTATGGAGATATAAGCGCTGAAAAGCATTTGAAAAGAAGCTTTATGCTAGCTTTATGCTGGCACTATGAACACTTTGAGTTTTTTCCATATGATTATACACAAAGCGTTTTTCAGCTAAACCTCTCGGCTAAACTAAAAGCGTTTACTATGAACGCAGCCTTAGAAGATAGATTAGAATAGATAGCGCCAAAATAGCCAACGTACCTTATACATCTTTATACAAAAGTTCATGCTAATAATATGAGCGGCTTGGCAGGTTATGTAACAGAATGCTTCCAAAGTTAGAACATTTTTTTCTACTCGGTCCAGTTATCGGCTTACAACTGAGTCGATCTGGCAACCCATTTGATTTGGTTTCTCTTCCAACCTAATTGTTGGACACTTGATATTGTCAGCTGTCAGAGTTGGAGCAGCGAATGCTACCAGCTGCCAGCACAAATGTCAAAATATATCCTAAATTTAAACAACAACAAAAAAAGCCAACTTCTATTTACATCATAATGGAAATATGACACCTAAGCTCGTTGGCCAGTCACTCGAAATAGCCATATCGATCGCTGGCGATCACTAAATGTCAAATTAAATTATAATTTGCAATAAATTAAAGGAATATGGCGTCCAAAGGCTGTACAAAAGTTACGATATACAACAGCAAAAACAACCGCAACATGTTGAACTGTCAAATAACAGCTTTTTTTAGTAAAGCGACAACAACCGCAGAAATTATTCATCAACGCAGTCGCAGTGAGCGATCGTTTGACAGACAATTTACGATGGCGCTGGCTGCCTGGCTGCCTGGCTGGCTGAAGTGTCATTTGCCAGTGTTTAGTGTCAAATGGCAGCAGCAGTGTTGCCAGATTGTTTATAGCATTTTGCTCTTTTTGCTCTGTGTCCAACTTTATTTATGACTATAACTAAAGCGACTTGTTGTTTTTTGTCGCCTTTGGTGGCAACTTTTGTTGCTGCGTATTTTACTATTAGCCAAGTTAATAAAAATGCCAACTAACGGTTGTTACAGTGCGTTCGAAGCATATAAATGTTGTTGTTGCTGTTTTTGTTCCTGTGGCACGTCTGAAGTGCGTTCAGCAACGCATCTCAAATAGCCAAAGAACACCAACAAACATCACCACCACCACCACCACCACTACCAACACCAACACCATCACCATCACCATCGCCAACAACAGTAAAAACCCGACTAGCCAAAATTAGGAGACAGCTTAAAACTGGCTGTTGGAGCCTGCTGCTAGTTGCTGATTCTTACCAGCTTTGCCTAGTTCTTGTTTCTGCCTTCTTCCTTGTGTCTTTATTTCTAATTTTTATTTGTTATTTCATTTACTTTGGCTTACACAAAAAGTTGGCTATCACTGCGTCGACATGTGTTGCCAACATTTGGCAGCTACGATTATTTTTTATATTTTTGTCTTAACAGTCTATCGGGCTGGTTTCTTAGCGGTGCGACGATAATTTTTGTCGCATAGCATGTGTTTTCTGCGAGTTTTTTATTGTTGTTGTTGTTGTTGTTGTTCGTGTTTGAAAATTATAACTGCTGTTTAGAATACCGTTAGAAAGGAGCAGTAGTAGCAAAAAAAAAAAAATGCACCTACGACATTTATTATTGACAATACATAAAAAAAAACTCTTCAGTTTGCTCAATTAAAACTGAGTAAAAATCTTTCAATTGTTAATAAATATTTTTATTACATATTAAAATATTTTATTAGCAGATAAATTGCAATTGAAACAGGAGCTAATAGAGTTTTAATTGCTTCTTTATGGGTTTGAGGAAAGGCTAATAAATTTTAGTTACAAAAGCAAACAACAGTCATGTGTAAGATTTTTTAGGTTAAATGCGAAAGTTCAAAATGTGAAGTTGTATGGTATTCACCACAACAATTGACCACAGAGAATATAGAAAAGAAATGTTCTGTTTCGAGCACAAAATATTTAAAAATATTTAGGTTTACTTGAATGTCAATGAATGATATAATATGAAATTATTATTTTTACATGATTTTCTCATTTTTATAGAAGAGATATCATTTAATATGTTTCAAACTGTCACATTCATTACAAGAAGTTACAGTACTATTAAATACTTGATATAATCTTTTAGAATAACCGCTTAGTGAAGGA
Organism: Dichetophora obliterata; assembly: GCA_963920525.1. NCBI lineage: Eukaryota > Metazoa > Arthropoda > Insecta > Diptera > Sciomyzidae > Dichetophora > Dichetophora obliterata. Next base: position 1,428,664 of record OY986438.1, on the reverse strand, counting down.
CCGAACAAGGGTCGAATAGCGACAGTCTTAAAGCAATCTCGAATATTTTTAAAACGTAATACTGAAGCAGGCATAATTTCAGTTAAAATTATTTTGTATAAGCAGTTTATTCGCAGACTAAAAGTGGCTTTTTGAGCCAAGTCTGCTGAGCGTAAATTTTTTAACGAAGCAATTGCAAGATAGATTCCAGACAAACAAGAGTGCCTACAAGAAAAATTATTTTAATGAACCTTAAGGCACCACCCTTCAACCCTTCGAATTTAATCTTAATTTACTCAAATTCATGTACTAGATTCACGTTTACTATCAACCAAAATTCAACTAGACCTTCAAGTCAAAACAGATACTCAAGGTTTAATCAATGAAATTTTTTTAAAACACTAAAATATTTTACACAATATTTCTACTGATTATGTGAAAAGTTTAATAGAGGTTTACTAGGTTTTACTATAAGCATTATACTATAAGTTCATAAAAGCTGCGTTCCATTCGCTTCAAAATAATTCAGATTATTTTTTTTTACATGCAAAGTGCAAACAAAAGTAATAATCCTATAACAAATAGTATTATTTTTGCTATCCATACAAAATTGTGATATAGCCTTTAAAAAATTTGAAACACAGGTGCCGCACCTGTATATTTTTATCAGATGTCATTTCCTTTTTTGAATTATTTGTTTCCTTGATACAATGACTATTAGGTAGCCTTGACAGCTACCTATTTTCTCACGAGCTGCGACCATCGAATGTTTAACAAAATGAACAGCGTGTGTCACACACATTGGCCGCATTCAGCGGAGCCAAAAATTGCACTTAAATTATTTTTATAATTGCAAAATAATAATAATTAAATAATTTACAAATTTTCTGACGTTTAGCATAAAACAATTTCAGAGAAAAACATCGTTCACTAAGTTATCGCTACCATAATAGTTCACAACAGTTGTGAATGACACACGTTCTCATGCCACCTAAAAGTTATTGTATCATGATTGCTTGTTTGAATTAAATTTTGACTGCAACGGTAGCGCTCTCTACGAGTCGTTTTTCTTGCCGTTCCTTTGAGAAAATTCGTTATTGCGATAATATTAAAGCGAAAGGAACGCAGCTATAGATTCAATTATTAAGATAAGAAAATTATTGTTTTTTCCTAAGCACAGAAAACTTTTCTTGAAAGATTGGAACTAGATAAATCGTTCATATTATCTGGCGTCAATTAAATATCTATTCGGATATTGACTTTATCTTTCATGTAGTAATTTAACTGTGATTTAAAGATCTACAGTTTTTACTTGTTTTCTAAACATTGATTCAAATTTTCTTATTGACATTTTGTGATATATTTTCTACTTTTTTAAAAAATATGTCAAAAGTTATAAATTTGTCGTCAAAAAAGTTTCAGAAATGTCACCAAACAGAGAGTTAGAAAAGGCGAAAGAGTAAGAATCATTCATCAATGCTTCATCTGACTTTAATTCAAACAATATCTTATCACTCTTACTAGGAGAATAGCTGATTATGATCCATATCTTTGGCGTACGGTGAAGAATGGCATGACGTGAGTTTTAAGTTTGAATATCTTCAGCAAAAGACTTTTAAATCTAGATTTCAGTAATCAAGAAGCCAAAATTAATGTTATAAAGTGTGCTCTTGGGGCCGGTAGCCTTGCTATGCCCTTAGCTTACTACAATGCGGGCTATGTCAATGGATTAATTGGGACAGTGGTTTTGGGAGCCATACTCATTTATGCCTTTCACAAACTAGTAAGATCCAAAGACCTTTATACATATTTAATATGAAATGAGAATTTATGCCATCCTTTTAAGCTAAACACAATGTATGCGTTGTGCAAACGTCATCAGGTACCGCTTCTCACCTATCGTGAGGCTGTTGAATTGGCTCTACTCGAAGGACCACCATTTCTTAGTTGGTTCAGTCGTGCCGCAGGGTAATTAGCTTGTATATTATTTTGATACATTACGATACATCATTAAGCATATCTTAGTTGTCTAAAAAAAAGTATTTCGGTCCAAATCTTTCAGTCGCTGTATCACTTTGGCATATGTTCGGTCTATATTCTCTACATTTGCCACACTGTCAAGCAGTTGGTGGATTTTTATTTGTTTGAAATTGATCTTAGACTGTACTTGATTCTAATGATAGTGCCACTATTACTAATTTTTACCATACGCGACTTAAAGCAACTGGTGCCATTTTCTTTTTCGGCAAATATCATGTTTTTTATTGGCAAGTATTGGCATAATTTTGGAAATAGTGAATATAACTGATCATTACTTTCTCAAAGGCTTAGCCATCATATTTTTGCCCCTATGCTGTAATCTGCCAAGTCTATCAGAGCGTGTGGCTTTTCAACATCTCGAACAGCTGCCATTATTTTTTGGTACTATAGCCTATGCATTGGTGTCCGTAGGAGTGGTAAGCGACGGTATAACTATTTTAAGTGCACCAAGTTTGTTAGTAGAATGCTCTTAGTATATAGCTATTGAGGCTAAAATGGAGACGCCAATGGACTTTCTTGGCTTATTTGGCATACTGAACCAGGGCTTGTTCATAGCGATTGTATATTATTTGGTGTTGGGCTTCTTCGGTTACTGGCACTACGGTGATGCCGTTAGAGGCAGTATTACCTTAAATATACCCGACATTTTGTAAGTTGTCTTATCAAATATTGTAGAAAATATTTACTTGTCTTCGTTTGTTTTTAGAGTTAATCAAGTTGTAAGAGTTATTTTTGCCATAAGCATTTATTTTTCATACGCCTTGCAAGGTTACGTTACCGTCGATGTAGTTTGGAATCAAATATTTTCCAAAAATGTTTTGGAAAATTGGCGTGTACCTTTAGAGTATATTTTTCGTGCTATTATGGTTTTGAGCACAGGTAATTAAAGCAGAAATTTTGCAAAAAAGCCTTCCCATTCATGGATTTAATCTTTTATTTTCAGTTTTGGTTTGTATTACCTTTTCCAATTTTGATCTAATACTACCATTGGTTGGCGCTTCCTGCGTTTCCTTTCTGGGTATTATATTTCCGGCAATGATTGATTTATGTTTGAGATATCGCGATGGTGATGGACTTAAAAATATTCATTTAATCATTGATATTGGCTTGATTAGCTTGGGAGTTATCGGTGGAGTATCGGGTTCTTTGACCAGTATTGCAGGAATGTACTAAACTTTATAGTGTCTTATTTTAATAAGAATTTGTAACTTTTCGAATATTAATATAGTTAAGAAATAAGTTAATTGAATATATGTTGTAAAGTTTAGTGTAATGGTGAGGATGTGGCTTGAGTTGCTTTAAAATTAACAGAAATTTATTAACTAAAATTCTAACTTAAGAGAATGCCTATGGAGAAGTGTTACTCTTAACTTTGGATCCTTCTTCTTCTAATAACAAAACTCAAAACAAATTCAATACAAAATGTTTTGTGTAAAAAAACTAGGAAAAATATAAACATAATAAGAATCATATAAAATAAATGAAATAAAGTTATGCTGGAGCTACATCAGGCAGTGGTCGCCTGTTACAGTGTAGAAATGTAATAATAACGAATTTTAGAACTAACCTAATTTAAAAGAAGCGATACAAAACATAATTTCTCTGATATGTTAAACGAGTATATCTATGTGTATTAGGGTGACTCGACCTCTATTCGACCTCGACAACGAAAAAAAGTTGTCATTGCCACCAACTTAAAATGAACCTTGATCTTTATTCCAAGACGAATGCACAACATTTTTTGGCTGTAACGATAGCCGCCAGTGAGCTAAGCTATTTTGAAAAAACATCCAAAAATCATGTTTTTCATAAAATATTAGCTGCTGTAGTAGTTACAAATAAACAAATGGTCGGAAATAGTATTACTGAAGAAGATCTTCCAATCTGATCAAAAAAATTAAAAATATTTTCCGCCTGACCGAAGATATTGCGAATTCTAATGAAAATTTTTGACTTTTTTTTATTTGATTTTAACTAAAATTCAAATTTCTTTATTATTTTTTGCCACCTAAAACTTTTTATATTCGTGGGAGTTCAGGGGATAAAGTAGCACTAGCTTAAAATTGGTCGGTAGTTCCAAATCTGTCGTCAAAATTTAAACAAAAAAGTCCACAGTGTTGCCACCTAAAAATTTATTAATTTGCATATATGTGAATTTTTTTTTATATATTATGGTTTTAATGGTATGAAATTTAGTAAATTTGTTTAAAGACTATATAGAAGAAGTCAATATATTTTCAACGATACCCTGAAAACTAAGATTGCATAAAAAATAATAAAGTTATTCGAATTTTAGTTAAAATAAAATAAAAAAAGTCAAAAATTTTCATTCAAATTCACAATATCTTTGGCCAGGCGGTAAAAATTTGAAATTTTTTGGATCAGATTAGAAGATCTTCTTCAGTACTACTATTTCTGACCATTTATTTATTTGTAACTACTACACCAGCTAATCTTTTTATGAAAAACATGGTTTTTGGAGGTATTTTCAAAATGGTTTAGCTCACTGGCGGTTATCGTTACAGCAAAAAAATGTTTCGCATTCGTCTTAGGATAGACCAAGATTTATTTTAAGTCGGTGGTAATGACAACTTTTTTTGGTGAGGCACCCTCATGTGTATAGATAAGTTTTTAATGAAAAACCTTCTAATTTTTTGATACATGAAATATAGAAATTAGCATTAATACAGGCAACGCTAATGCAATTCCAGTCAAATTGACGTTTCTATTGAAAAGTTAGACATATTTAAGCCCAAACGTTCTCACAACATTTTGGTGTAAGTTCACAGTTTATTGTCACGCTTATTGTCTCGTTCACAGTGCTCTTAAAATTGTATTTCAGCAAAGAAATGGAATTAGCACGTGAACGATAATTTTTTACAACTTTGACGTGAATTATCTCAACAAGAGTGCATCATGTATTTTAAATATTTTTTTAAAAAATGCTTTACCTAATAATTTTTTTTTAAATTAATGAAATATCTCTTTCCGATCAAATGTTTTATCTCATCATCTATATATTCTTATAAAAAAATTATAAAAAAAAATCTGTACGTTGCATATTTTTTCCAAATTCTTTTTGCGCAAACATTTTGAAGGATGTGAATTCCAAAAAAGTAATATTTAAAATTATTGTCTGTCTGTCAGATTATACGCATCACGCGAAAACCACTAGATTATGGATTTTCGTCAAACTTGACATGTATGTTTCTTACGTCTCTGGTTGGGTACTTTTTATTACCATAAAACAGGGACCAAAAATAACGATTATTTTTTAAATTTTAGATCAAAAGATCGTGCATAAAAAGTTGTTGTATAGTTCTTTTAAATGTAGGAATGTGACGCTAAGGAGCTAGAGATTCCATTTTTTACATAATTTTTTTTTGTGATTTTTAAGATAAAAATCACCTCAAACCAATTATTTTTGATCGATTTTTTATCGATCAGAAATAAAAGTTATTTCTTGGTCATTATTTTTTTGATCAGAAATAACAGTTACTTCATGGTCGATATTTTTTTCAAACAGAAATAAAAGTTATTTCGTGGTCGTTATTTTTTCGATCAGAAATAAAAGTTGTTTTTTGACCATTATTTTTTTCGATCAGAAATAACAGTTATTTCGTGGTCGTTATTTTTTCCAATCAGAAATAAAAATTATTTTGTGGTCGTTTTTTTCAATCAGAAATAAAAGTTATTTCTTGGTCATTATTTTTTCGATCAGAAATAACACTTATTTCGTGGTCGATATTTTTTTCAAACAGTAATAAAAGTTATTTCGTGGTCGTTATTTTTTCGATCAGAAATAAAAGTTGTTTTTTGACCATTATTTTTTTCGATCATAAGTAACAGTTATTTCGTGGTTGATATTTTTTACAAACAGATATTAAAGTTATTTCGTGGTCGTTATTGTTTCGATCAGAAATAAAAGTTATTTTTTGACCGTTATTTTTTTCGATCAGAAGTAAAAGTTATTTTTTTATCGATTTTTTTCGATTGGACTCATGGTTTTTTTTTTCTCAACTGAACTCTTCTTATAACATAATCTCTATTGTCGAAATTACAATGAATCAGTTGCAACGAAAAAAAGCAATTGAATCCGATTGTCCCTAATAAGAAAAACGAACTACAAACAAGGAAAAAGTCTAACTGCTGTCAAAACAAACAAGGACGTAGCTCTTTTTTGTGTAAGCGAAAACGTGAGAAAACTTCCACGATGTATGATTTTTTCTTTTAAAACTTATTAAATCTGAAATACTGTTGCATATTCATAATTGATTTGTTGAAAAATCTGTTTTATTTTTTTGTATACACGCTATAATATACATTGTTACAATTTTTTCCCTTCAAAAAAGTAGAACTTTTTGTAAGTTTTTTTTATATTATTGAACTAGAAAATAATATTAACTGTAATTCAGGACCAAAAAAATGGAAAACTAAAAAAATCAAATTAAATTTTGTATTATACGAGTATTTATTATACTTATAAAATTCAAAATTTCGTTCAAATTTTTCAACTTTTGTCACCATTTTCCAAATTTATCCTTTTTGTTGCCACTTTTTTTAATATTCAAATTAAGATTAGCTCTCAGCACTCTAACCTTATAAAATTTAGATATGTTTTCTCTAATGGAAATTATTTCAGTCAAAAAATACTTTTTTTCTTCTGTTCGAAAAAAATCGATAGAAATAACTTTTATTTCTGATCGAAAAAAATAACGGTCAAAAAATAAGTTTTATTTCTGATTTGAAAAAATAACGACCACGAAATAGCTTTTATTTCTGATTGAAAAAATAACGACCAAGAAATAACTTTTATTGCTGATCGAAAAAAATAATGACCAAGAAATAACTGTTATGAAATGGTTGATTGATAGCGATAATCGTTATTGGCGGTACCTGCCATAAAAAGCAGTCTGTGCTCAACAATTTAACTTATGTATATTGCAGTTTTGACGAAATTTTTTGGGATATATGTTTTTACAAATAATATATTTAAATAATAAATTCACTCAATTAGACAATAAATAAAAAATATATTTAGAGACATCTCTTTTCTTTATGCCATAATCATTGAAGACTTAATGTCAGATTTTAACTTATTTAATTTATTTCTTAATAATACTTCTTCGAGCCGAAAATGTTTAAGGATACTTTAAAAAATTAAAAAAAAACTACTTTTTTGAAGCAAATCAGAAAACTAAAATACTTAAAATATTGCTATTAAGATTATGTTTGAGATTGTTGAGTGCGGCAACAGTAAATTTCCACAGCTATAATAATATTAAGTAATTTTCTGTGGAAAAAACAAATTTTCTCTTGCTTGCTTTGCTCATATCATCTCATCTCTTGCTTTTTTGATGATGGGAAAAAACATAAAAAATGCATTAATCATGACTAATATCAAAACAGAAAATCTCTCAATTCGGTATCATACCGTTGAAAATTGTTCGCACGACCTAACCAACACCACTTTGGGCATTCTTCAGATTTTTTTTTCACCCTACATTTTTGGTTCCAAACTGCATGAAAACAACATTCTTGACTTTCAATTTTTTTTCTTTTATCCCTTTCCGGATATTTCTTTTATTTTCAACACCATAAATCTATGATATAACACACAAATATTAAAATATTTTCGTTGTTGATCGTAACCAATATGATTATGATCCGACATTTTTACATTAGAAACAAGCTTAATTCGCATATGAAAATATTTGAACAAAAAGACGAGCTCTACACAATTATACAAAAGGAATATTTTACCTTGATCTACCGAAACAAATCAGCTGTCAAATAAAATAAGCAATATAATCAATAGTGACATTTATCCGATAACAAACAATATTAAACATGGTGGCGTAGCACAGTAGCGAACATAACCAAAAATGCGTTAGAAGATTAGATGGGAGAAAATTAAAGTCAGACTGGCTGTGAACAAAGTTTTAAGCCTTTGCTACGACTGAGTTCAATGAACAACATTTAAGGGCATAGCTTCTATCAACTTCAGGCGACCCAAGTCCAATATTTTAGATTTTTAAAAACATTTTTTAAGTACTGAATTAAAAAAAATGTAAAAAAGTGTGCTCTTTTTAGCCTTTGAAGATAAACTTAAATCCGTTACGCCTTTTATAGTAGATACTTTTGCGAAAATGTCGCATGTGGCATAAAAACCATTAACCTCCACGACACTGACAGTTCTCCAGCATGTTGCAAAAGCGCGTTACAGATTGTTTTTGCTAGAGATTACACAAAGTGAGAAAAACGAAGTAACAAGCAAGCGATTGCATTGTTTGTAAATAAAATGATAAAACGCATGTGTGTACAAACATGTGTGCACACAAACGCATTAACGTAAAAATAAAAATACAGGGCAAAAGGGCAGCAAATTTAGCTGATAGAAGTAAAAAACTGTGGGAATTTGAAAATTTATTGTAAAAGTTCAAAAAGTGAACTTCTGCGAGAATATTTTTTGTTGTACATGCAATATTTTATGAGAAAATGATAAACAACTTTTAAGACTCTTGTCAACACGAGTTAAAAAAAATCGACAAACTTGGTTATACTTTTGCGCTTGCTATAATAGATATTCACGCGTAAAGGAAGGATGGTATGAAAAATATTTGTCCAATATTAATTTTTCTCGAATCTTGGATTTAAAATTTAATTTAGCCATATCGAATAAAAAATTTTTATTTATTTTGTTTTTTTTTATTTATTTTATTTATTTTATTTATTTTATTTATTTTATTTATTTTATTTATTTTATTTATTTTATTTATTTTATTTATTTTATTTATTTTATTTATTTTATTTATTTTATTTATTTTATTTATTTTATTTATTTTATTTATTTTATTTATTTTATTTATTTTATTTATTTTATTTATTTTATTTATTTTATTTATTTTATTTATTTTATTTATTTTATTTATTTTATTTATTTTATTTATTTTATTTATTTTATTTATTTTATTTATTTTATTTATTTTATTTATTTTATTTATTTTATTTATTTTATTTATTTTATTTATTTTATTTATTTTATTTATTTTATTTATTTTATTTATTTTATTTATTCTATTTATTTTATTTATTTTATTTATTTTATTTATTTTATTTATTTTATTTATTTTATTTATTTTATTTATTTTATTTATTTTATTTATTTTATTTATTTTATTTATTTTATTTATTTTATTTATTTTATTTATTTTATTTATTTTATTTATTTTATTTATTTTATTTATTTTATTTATTTTATTTATTTTATTTATTTTATTTATTTTATTTATTTTATTTATTTTATTTATTTTATTTATTTTATTTATTTTATTTATTTTATTTATTTTATTTATTTTATTTATTTTATTTATTTTATTTATTTTATTTATTTTATTTATTTTATTTATTTTATTTATTTTATTTATTTTATTTATTTTATTTATTTTATTTATTTTATTTATTTTATTTATTTTATTTATTTTATTTATTTTATTTATTTTATTTATTTTATTTATTTTATTTATTTTATTTATTTTATTTATTTTATTTATTTTATTTATTTTATTTATTTTATTTATTTTATTTATTTTATTTATTTTATTTATTTTATTTATTTTATTTATTTTATTTATTTTATTTATTTTATTTATTTTATTTATTTTATTTATTTTATTTATTTTATTTATTTTATTTATTTTATTTATTTTATTTATTTTATTTATTTTATTTATTTTATTTATTTTATTTATTTTATTTATTTTATTTATTTTATTTATTTTATTTATTTTATTTATTTTATTTATTTTATTTATTTTATTTATTTTATTTATTTTATTTATTTTATTTATTTTATTTATTTTATTTATTTTATTTATTTTATTTATTTTATTTATTTTATTTATTTTATTTATTTTATTTATTTTATTTATTTTATTTATTTTATTTATTTTATTTATTTTATTTATTTTATTTATTTTATTTATTTTATTTATTTTATTTATTTTATTTATTTTATTTATTTTATTTATTTTATTTATTTTATTTATTTTATTTATTTTATTTATTTTATTTATTTTATTTATTTTATTTATTTTATTTATTTTATTTATTTTATTTATTTTATTTATTTTATTTATTTTATTTATTTTATTTATTTTATTTATTTTATTTATTTTATTTATTTTATTTATTTTATTTATTTTATTTATTTTATTTATTTTATTTATTTTATTTATTTTATTTATTTTATTTATTTTATTTATTTTATTTATTTTATTTATTTTATTTATTTTATTTATTTTATTTATTTTATTTATTTTATTTATTTTATTTATTTTATTTATTTTATTTATTTTATTTATTTTATTTATTTTATTTATTTTATTTATTTTATTTATTTTATTTATTTTATTTATTTTATTTATTTTATTTATTTTATTTATTTTATTTATTTTATTTATTTTATTTATTTTATTTATTTTATTTATTTTATTTATTTTATTTATTTTATTTATTTTATTTATTTTATTTATTTTATTTATTTTATTTATTTTATTTATTTTATTTATTTTATTTATTTTATTTATTTTATTTATTTTATTTATTTTATTTATTTTATTTATTTTATTTATTTTATTTATTTTATTTATTTTATTTATTTTATTTATTTTATTTATTTTATTTATTTTATTTATTTTATTTATTTTATTTATTTTATTTATTTTATTTATTTTATTTATTTTATTTATTTTATTTATTTTATTTATTTTATTTATTTTATTTATTTTATTTATTTTATTTATTTTATTTATTTTATTTATTTTATTTATTTTATTTATTTTATTTATTTTATTTATTTTATTTATTTTATTTATTTTATTTATTTTATTTATTTTATTTATTTTATTTATTTTATTTATTTTATTTATTTTATTTATTTTATTTATTTTATTTATTTTATTTATTTTATTTATTTTATTTATTTTATTTATTTTATTTATTTTATTTATTTTATTTATTTTATTTATTTTATTTATTTTATTTATTTTATTTATTTTATTTATTTTATTTATTTTATTTATTTTATTTATTTTATTTATTTTATTTATTTTATTTATTTTATTTATTTTATTTATTTTATTTA